>JBBBDQ010001451.1:1407500-1475000 GCA_037127315.1 Ascarosepion bandense | reverse complement strand
TTTCTTCTTCTATGTGCCCTGTCCCTTCAGAACGTAGGCGATCACGTCTCCCTATCCCTTGTGGCTCTTAGTATGTTTGCTCCTGTTGCTCCTGGCAACCCCCGTTCCGTCATCCACCTGGTCAGTCCCTGCAAATATGTTATCCGCTGCCTTCCTTTGTCTCTCCTTCCTTCTATCTGTCCAGTCAGTATCAGGTTCTCCAGGCTCTCCTTCCTCATTGCATGTCCCAGGAACTTCAGTTGTCTCTTCCTGATGCTCAGCATCAATTTCCTTTTTGTTGCCATTCTTTCTAATACCTCGTCGTTGCTTGTATGCTCAGTCCACGATATCCGTAGCATCCTTCTGTAGAACCACATTTTGGCCGCTTCCAGTTTTGTTCTCATTTTCGATTATATTGTCCAGCATTCACTGTCGTATTGAAGAACTGACATCACGTAGCAGTCTAGAACTCTTTTCTTCGTTTCTATTGAGATTTTCCTGTGTGTTAGTATTTTGCTCATCTTCTGGAACGCGTCCTTTGCCATGCCAATTCGCCTTCGGATCTCCGTGTTGCACTTTCCATCTCCTGTTAGAACACTTCCTAGGTACTTAAATTCTTGTACTTGTTTGATTCTGTTATCCTCCACCTGTATTTGGCATTTTGGGTTGTATCTTTTGCTGATGACCATGCACTCAGTTTTCTTAAAGTTTATTTGTAGTCCCTTCTTGTCACTCTCCACTGCTACTTTCTGTATGAGGTCTTGTAGTTTCCTTTCCGTATCCGCAATCAGCACTATATCTTATGTTGTTCAGGTTGTGGCCTCAAGTAACAAATCCTGGCGTGTCATCTAGGGTCCTCAAAATATTCTCGCTGTATAGGTTGAACAAATTCGGTGAAAAGACACATCCTTGTCTTATGCATTTTTCTATCTTTGTGTATCGACTGAGGTCGTTACCTGTCCGTATGCAGGCCGTTTGATGCCAGTAGAGATTCTTGATTATTCTTATGTCTTTGCCGAAAATGTCGAGATTGCCCAGCATCTCCATCAATTCTTAGTGTCGTATTTTGTCGAATGCCTTCGCGTAATCAATGAAGCACAGGTACAAGTCTTTCTTCATTTGTAATGCCCTTTCAGAGAGCATCCTAATCATGAATATGGCGTTCCTTGTTCCAGTGTCCTTGACGAACCCGCACTGTTCCTGCCCTATCTCTGGCCTGAATTTTGTGTTTTTGTTGCGATGGGTAAATTGTTGACAATTTGTATTTTCAGTTTTGCACATGCGAGTTTTTTGTTTTTTATTTTGTTGACTGAAGCGTATATTAGGTCAGTTGGGCCCCTCTGTGAGAAAAAGAGCATTATAATGCTGTTCACTCCGCAAGAAATTTGAAAATGGTATTCTACACTTCTTGGCATTCACGCCTGACGCTACGATACGAACTTTTCATAGCAATCAGGTGTCAACCTGTGGATAGTGCAGAGGATTTGGAAAAAGTTGGATGAGGATAATGATCATTAGGAAGGTGTTCATTATGGTGATGTTATGCATCTATTCATCTTTCCAAACAGGCTCAGGCTCAAAACAGAGGTGTACATCGAGTGCCTTAAGGAGGTAGTGCTACCCTGTGTTAAGAGAGTGGCTGCTGGAAGACCCTATATTTGGCAACAGGACTCTGCACCATGCTACACAAGCAGATAGTCCCAGTCATGAATGTCAGACAGTTTCGCCAAGATCAACACCCATTGGATCTGGCCACCCAACTCCCCAAGATCCAACCGCCTTGATTTTCATGTGTGACTGGGTGAGTTTTGTTTAACGGCATATTAACCTCTGTGGATTATTTAATGCCAAAAAAGTAGGGTTTTAAGGAATTCTTTTAATGTTCAGCTATAGTGAGAAGGTTGATTTAGTTAAATTCTAATGAAAAACAAAATTATTATTGTTATTAGTTTACTTTTATTTTAGAAAACCAATAACATCTTCCAATTTTGTATCAAAAATGTATTGCTAGTAATAATTTTTTTCTTCAAAAATGTGTTATGGTAACAATTTTTTTCTTTAAAAATTGTTTGTCATATTTTTCCTTCAAAAATGTATATTTTCTCCATAAAAGTCTGTTTTTGTGTATTCATTTCCATAAAATTCTATTTTTATTCTTTTGACTCCAGTTTGGGGACAAACTATTTACCCATAGTTGGGGACCATAACAGATGATACAACGCCGGGTCATGGTAACAACAGCAATTCATTCCATGCTCCTCACAAACTCCCAATCAGAGACCTTGCTGCCGGATGTATTTTATTGTCATACCCAGGACCACTGAATAAAACATCTACTTATAAGAAAGAAAACAGGGTTTGAATTCTTATTTCTCAGAGTGGACCTGGGAACAACCTCAATTAAGAGGTGATTCCATGCTCCTCACAACCTTCTAATCAGAGGCCTTGCTGCCGGATGTAGTTTTCTTATTTCTCAGAGTGGACCTGGGAACAACCTCAATTAAGAGGTGATTCCATGCTCCTCACAACCTCCCAATCAGAGGCCTTGCTGCCGGATGTAGTTTATTGTCACACCCAGGACAATATTTTCATGTGTGAGACGCTTTTGGGCGAAAGACCAATAAAACTGCTTGTATTACAAAAGATGAATTGAAGGAAAAGTTTATGGCAGCATTCACCATCTGAAACAAGGAGACCGTTGAGAAGATATGCAAGAGATTCCGAACTCATCTGAAGATTTTGGTTGAAACCACTGGCGATTTTATTGAATGAATTTGCTCTTTTGTATTTCGAGATATTTTTATTTATTTCGGTATATATATATATATATATATATATAACATAAAATGAGATGATACATTTATTTTCATGTTTGTGTAAATTAGACTATAATTTATGCATCGTACATTTTATATTAGTCGGTCAGTTAAGTGCCATACGTGATACACGCTTAAGCGATCATGTCTCGAAAGAGACATGACTGACTGGGCAGAAAATTATCCCGCATTAAGTTAACATTACTTTCTGCGGTAGACTGGTTGCCATCCAAGGCTATAGAACCCAATACGTCCTGTTATTTAATCTATAACCGGAGGGAAGAGATAGATTAATACGTTTTACATGGCTGCCATTTACTTTTATATGTTCAGGCACATAATCACTTCAAACTTTTTAGAAAAAAATTTTCAAATGAAATGAAATTCAATAACTGCTTTTTTGTTTTTCTTATATAAAATGTGGAGCCGAGTTCGAATTTCAGTTGAATTCTTTGCATTCACTTACGCACAAATACCCTAGGAAAAAGTATTAATACGTTCCTTTTCTTCTAATAATGGGTTAAATATGACAGATTGGGTTCTCTAGCTTTGGCGGACAACCGTTCTTCTGCAGAAAGCAATGGCAACCTACTGTGGGATATTCTTCTGCCCAGTCAGTCATGTCTCTTTCGAGACATGATTGCCAATAGCGTGTATCATGTATGGCAGTTAACTGACTGACTAAATGTAATAGTTGGAAACATAATTAAACCATCTACGGGCATAAAGTGGGGGATTGGTTTTCTATTGTTATGGGGTATTAAATTGATCCCTGACTAATTATATTTAATATGATAATGTAATATAATCTATCTCTTCTCTCTCCAGATATGTTAAATGGCAGGGCAGACTGAGTTCTGTAGACTTGGCTGGCAACCAATCTACTGCAGAAAGCAATGGCAACCTACTGCCGGATAATCTTCTGCCCAGTCAGTCATGTCTCTTTAGAGACATGATCGCCAAAAGCGTGTGTCACGTATGGCACTTAACTGACTGACTGAATATAATAGTACTGACACATAGTTGATTTCAACTTGAGATTTTGCTACTGATGAAGCTGTCCATGTGCTTCAAGTGGTTTTCCAGCGTATTTGAAAATATCAAAATATCATCCCGGTATGCTGAAGCAAAATCTTGTTGTTCCAGTATAACAAATGACATCAATTCCTGATGTCAGTTGATGGAAGGAAAAACAGGGTCCATGCCTATCATAAGAGTATTAGCACGAAAGTGAATGTGATAGGAACTTGGCGCTACAATTCTTCAATACGAGCCACTATTTATTACTCCACCGTGCATCAAAAATTTAATATCAATAAGAAGAAATAATGATCGTGTATTGGAGAGTTAAATTCAAATACCCTTGGTAAATGGATGAATCCAACTCATCTTTCTCTATCTATGGGCTAAATAGCAGGACAAACTAAATTGTTCTAGTCAAATATGAACAAATCAATAGACTTGTAAAGCATATTCAGTTATTTTGGAAATGGTCTCTCGGTTGAACTCTCACATTCCATGTGATTTGAACCCGTGGAATAACATAAAGACCAAGCTAGTTGTTAATGTCTAAACTGATACAACTGGAGCACTGATCAAATTAAAAATAAGGATATAGGGTCAAATAGGCTTACGATGTTACGTTTGTGGAAATATGTACTGCTGGATGTAGAATGCCTCTTTATGGTATGGGGTAAATTATTTTGAATTTTATCAAAGTTAACAAGTAAAGATTCCATAACTTCATCCGAGTGACAACAGCAATCCTCCTCTGTCTAACAAAATTAATACCTATTTAACTTGGCTACAGATGAAATATCCACAGCAATGTTGTCAAGTTTGATACTTCGTTAAGGATGAATGTCTTCTTCGCTTTCAATAAGC
The DNA here is from genome assembly GCA_037127315.1 of Ascarosepion bandense. NCBI lineage: Eukaryota > Metazoa > Mollusca > Cephalopoda > Sepiida > Sepiidae > Ascarosepion > Ascarosepion bandense. The sequence continues at coordinate 1,470,321 of JBBBDQ010001451.1, read as the reverse complement.
AGCCGAAGTAAAGAAAATTAACAGCTTTGCACTGATGATCGTAGGTACTTTCAAAGAACAGAGATTAAAGTGTAAAAATAAGCAATAAAAAGAATAGGTTAAAAATAATATACATACAGCAAACAATGTATGCAAGTCAAAGCAGCAATAAAATAGAAAAATCTTATGGAGCTAAGAACAGATGTCTACACACAAAAGCAAGTTAGACAAGCGACCGTAGTTTTCTGACTTCAAGACAGATCGGGACTGAGTCAGATGAAACCAAAAGCCGGCCTATTTTACTGAAGAAAAAGAAGCCTAGCAGACTCCGTAATTCTGTCTAACAATTAGGAGCGTGGAGGGTAAGTATTTTGCAATCATTTTTAGTCTGATTCGTATCAATAAGTTCGATGAGTCACTATACTCAGTACAACTGAACATTAAAAAAATACCTTAAAACCATACTTTTTTGGCATTAAATAATTTACAGACGTTAATATGCTGTTAAACAAAACTCAGCCAGTTACAAATATCATAACCCATGAAGTGCTTTATTATTTTTGTAGCTTATATCACTTTTGAAAAAAATGTCTCATTTATTTAAAAGACGTAACACCGTTGCACATTCTCGTAAATATTCAGTCTGTCAGTTAAGTGCCATACGTGATACACGCTGAGGCGATCATGTCTCAAAAGCGACATGACTGACTGGACAGAAGATTTTCACGCAGTAGATTGCCATTGCTTTCTGCGGTAGACTGGTTGCAAGCCAAGGCTATAGAACCCAGTCTGTCATGTTATTTGAATCAGAGCTAGATGGGAAGAGATGTATTATATTATTAAGTAGTAATACGTGGGGGATCAGTTAATTACTTCATAACAATAGAAAATAGATCCCCCACTTTATGCCCACTTAGAAGTTTTAATTATGTTTCCAACAATTATATTCAGTCAGGCAGTTAAGTGCCATATGTGATACTCGCTAATTGGACAGAAGATTATCCCGCAGTAGGTTGCCATTGCTTTCTACGGGAGACTGGTTGCCAGCCACAGCTATAGAATCCAATCTGTAATTATTTAACCTATATCTGCAGGGAAGAGTCGAAATCATATCTTTCCTCAGTGTATTTGGGTGTAAGTGAATGCAACGAATTCAAGTGGAATTCGAACTCGGGTCTCCGATTTCTAGTTCCGAGCCGATATTCACTGCACCACAACACACATCCTAAATATTACACACGTGAAAAATCTCTCAGTGAATAGCTGGCTAAAACTCGTTTTCTTTTTCTGGGAATTTTTGTACGGTCTTAGTATATATTTACATGTAGATGTTGTAAATCACACCGTGATCGGGATATAAATTCCTAAATATAAAAAAAGTTTCAGGAGACACGTTTCCTCTGCCGACGTCTTCTTCAGAATAAATAACTTTTTATTGCTGCTATCATTTGCACAAAGGAAGAAGTACATTAAATATTTATAAATAATGGTTATTATTAAAAATCGCAATAAAAGACGAATATTCAGGGACATTTAGCTTTAAATCTAAATTTATGTCCACAAATGGGCCAACATGCGCAACATAGCTGATATCATCCGACTGCCTCCGGCTTCTGCATTTTTTAATATCCAAAGATTTAACAGGAGTAACTTTTGGGAAGAAAGAAGAGATGCTGTATGATCCTAGGCATAAGTACAAGGGACATTCAATAAATAAGGTGAATTTTTTGGTTTGAGGACATCTACGAGGGTCATTCAGTAAATAAGGTGAATTTTTCGGTATAAGGACTTCTACGAGGGTCATTCAATAAATAAGATGAATGTTTGGGTATAAGGACTTCTACAAGGGTCATTCAATTAATAAAGTGAATTTTTCGGTAGTCTACAACGGTCATTCAATAAATAAGGTGAATTTTTCGTTATAAGGACTTCTACGAGGGTCATTCAATAAATGAGGTGAATTTTTCGGTATAAGGACTTCTACGAGGGTCATTCAATAAATAAAGTTAATTTTTCTGTATAAGGACGTCTACAACGGTGATTCAATAAATAATGTAAATTTTTCTGTATAAGGACTTCTACGAGGGTCGTTCAATAAATAAGGTGAATTTTTCGTCATAAAGATTTCAGATATAGGTTGAAGCTAACTTCTTTTAAATTTTTTTCCTTTTTTTCTTTTTCAATGGGATTAATTATTTTTGCAGATTGAAAAAAACCTTGAGAGTTTTGGAAATGAACAAACGTAGCCGACCAAGAAGCATGCTCCAGTATTGAACAGAGGTCAGTTATCAAGTGAAGGCTGCAAACCAGTTGAAGTTCATAGGAGAATGTCAACTGTGTATGCTGCTACATGTTTCTGCCAAAATATTTCTACAAGTGGGCTAAATTGTTTAAATAAGAACGGATCAGTGTTGAGGCTGAAGACAGGCCTGGGAGGCCGACAGAATTGAGGTCTCCTGAGATGATCGAATCAGTCAATAAACTCATTCAGTCTGACAGAAGGGTGAGAGTGGATGACATTGTAAGAACTTTGAGCCTTTTTGTTGAACAAACACAGGGGTCATCACTCAATCGTTTTGCATCAAGAAAACCCAAGGCCTCACACTGCAGCCGAACCGTTGCAGGTCATCAACGAGCTAGGCTGGGGACTGCTTCCTCATCCCCTTACAGCCCAGACCTTTCCCCTTTAGATTTTCACCGGTTTGGTCCCTTGAAAGCGTTCACGAGAGACACGAAGTTTGAAAATGACGATGAATGCTGTGAGCAATTGGCTGAGCTATCAGTCCACAGATTTTTTATGCTGAGGGAATACGGAAGCTCGTGCACAGATGAAAAAAGTTTGACACTGCTGGGAGACTACGTTGAAAAATTAAAAAAATGCTTCTATCTCTGTTAGAAGTTCTTATACCAAAACATTCATCCTATTTATTGAATGACCCTCGTATACAAAGTCAGAAACTAACATATTTTTCATACAGTTTTCCTTCATAAATTAATTTTTCATTTAATTAAAATAGCATTTTTAAGTCGAAATTATAAGCCAATTTTTTACGATGAAGGGCAAATGCAATGAAAAAGAAAATACGTCAAATATTATTTTTTAAGTTTTGTTGGTTGGTTGTTTTATGGCATATCAACCTCGGCGGGTCATTTATTGCCAGCTAAATTTTTATTTATTTATTGCTGGTAATACCTTTTTAATTCAACAATTTATTGTTTTTATATAAGTTTTTTGTCTAGTAATACTTTTTTCTTTTTCGAGTATCAAAATTCATTGAGATTTGTTTTTAAGGGCAGGGTCCCCAAGTCCTACCCTTGTTATTTAACTCATAACTGGAGAGAAGAAACGGAATATTACCTTTCCCAATGGTACCAGTGCTTAAGTGAATGCAGGGTATTCAAATGGAATTTGAACTCGGCTCACCGATTTCTCTTTCTGAGTCGATATCCACTGTGGCACAACGCACATCCGTCAATAAACGCTTACAGCACCTGGTATTCCCAAGCCGTCACCCATCTAAGTACTGACTAGGCTCAACTTCGGTGATCGAGCGAAAACCGGTTTATTCAACGTGATACGGCCGTAAGCACGCACATCCGTCACTAAACGGTTACAGCATCTTTTATTCCCAAGTGGACACCCATCTAAGTACTAACCAGGCTCAACGTTGCTTAACTTAGGTGATCGAGCAAAAACCGGTGTTTTTTAGTTTTTGTCATTTGCCTGACATATACATTTTATATGTATCATTTTCTCCTAAATTGTTCTATGAAATTTTAGCACTTTCCATCTTTCATAGATATAACTGCAGTACCATAAGTGTTTCAGACCGGGTGATTTTTTTCTCCGGAAATATTACTTCCAGGGTGTGAGGAAACGATGTTATGCAATATGAATATTTTTCACTCAAGGGAAATTAACACAGTAACGCCATCCGCAGAAGATAATGGCTTCCATTATCAAAATGATTTCCATGGGTCACGTGATACACGGACAACAGGAAGAGATTCCAAACAACTTAGTGGCTAAACTGTTTTACATCATCAAGTCTGTAGAAAGTGCACCAGTCGTTGGTTTAAATGTCTTCCTGTCATTTACAGGAGGCCGTGTTCATTGTAGTTGTTATGCGAATCAGATTTTTATCAATATAAGAACAATTGGTTAACAAATCTGAAAATTTGCAGATGTAGCCACATGTCGATAGGTTTCCCTGCAGATAATTTTTTAATACAGTCAAACACACATTTTCTCTCTCACACACACAAATACACATTTAAAAACACACACACACACACTCTCTCTCTCTCTCTCTCTCTCTCTCTATCTATCTATCTATCTCGCTCATAGTCATATACTACATGCACGCATTCACTCACACGCATTCCCTCAAACATACACGTACAAACCACACACTTAAACATACACACATACAGAAACTCACATAAACAACCGGACACATCATCTCTCTTACATACCACATACTCACACCACACACCCCCATACTCATGCAGATACATACACACAACTACGCACACTCTCCTTCACACACAAACACCACAAACATATCTAAACTCACACACCACACACACACACACACACACACACACCTAGACTCTCTCTCTATCTAACAAACGCACACACACCTCATTTGTTCAGCCCCCACTATTATGGCCGACGATTTTCATTGTAGATTTCCCAATAAGGCATTTCTAGAAAAGAAAACTCACACTGTTACCTTTATGCCCTAGAACTCAAATAAGCGACTCACCTTCACGCACCGTGTTAATATATAAGTGAAAAAATCAAAAAACCAAAAAACACGAGTTGTCTGTCATTATTTCCGGAGTGATTTACAGACAGGCAAATAATTATTCCATATCTTTTGCATTTCATTATTTTATCTCAAGATCATATTTGCCTCATGAGATGTGTTTCAACCAATTTCACTTTTGATGCGACACACACGAGCGCCCGTGTACCTATGTCAAAGGGACACACGCGTATGGTGGCTGTCGGCTCGTTAATCGAACTATAACTACTTCTATTACATTAAAATATAAATGTACATTTCTAGTAAACTGATAATTTCCACTGGTATATTGATTTACTTGTTTAAGGGCTTATCTACTCAGTATGGGTCATTTAATACCGAAGTTTATTTGTCATGGGTGCTTCGAAATAATAAAGATATATCTTATTCTACTTACACAATTATATACATGGTAGATTAGACTCAAATATTGTGCATATAAATATTTGTGTAGAAACGGTGATAGTTATCTTGTGGTTTTGCTGACGTTGTATTTTGGAATGCAGCTAGAGTTAAGTAATTATAGCATATTTTTATTGTAGGATATTTTATGCCTTAATATCATGAAAATTAATTTTTGTTAGTTGTTTGGTAGTATTTTAAACGGATGTGGTGAAGTGACTAATGCCGTATTTTTGGTAATTTACACAAAAAATGCATTGCTGATAATTTTTATACTTCCATAGAGTTTTCTTCGTCTTGTTTTGGGTCGGTCGATATTTGCCCATAGATGGGACCCGAATAGATGCTAGCAAAAATGGGTCAACAGAACATACAACCCGTACAGAAAAGCAAATAACAATGCTGTGTAGATTAACAAAAACTTCAGCGACTCCCCTATCGTATTCAAATGCATACCATGGTTATATTTAAAAAAAAATACTCAGCACTTTCAAAGGCTTTTCGTTTATTTTATCTTTACTTTAAACGGGCATGGGGAGGTCATGCAAAACTAATAATTTGAAAGGCTTCTCCCAGATATTAAAATATCAACGAATTCCAGCAAAACAAGAATAAAAAAAAATGTATATACACTACCGGCCATAATTATTACGTCACCCCAGTGTTTTATAAAAATGATGTCTTCCATATTATTTTTTAGTATTTATTGCCAAGTGAATAATTTTAAATGAAAATAGAATGGATCTTTTGTTAAAACTGCACAATAACTTGTACATCAGATGAATTTATACATATTTAATAATTATCTATATTGCAGTTTCATCAATGAAAGAATGAAGACAATTTAGGATGATTCGGATGAGTTCATCTTTGCATCCTTGCCTTGTAAAATTTTGCGAAGTAATAATAACAAAAGTACCATTCTATTTTCATTTGGCAATAAATACCAAAATAGTATGAAATACATAATTTCTTTTAAAAATAATGGGGTGGCCTAATAATTATGGCCGGTAATGTGTACACGAATCAGCACTAAGAAATAGCGGTTATTCTAAAAAAAACTAGAATGCACAGTCGAAAACAAACCAAGCAAAACAAGGTAAAAAATAATCTACTTCATCTCACCTTACAAAAATACAATAAAACAAATATAGGGAAAATATTATTCAAAATAATCGAAAAAAAAATCCCCAAACACTGCAAGCTATAAAAGTCATGAAAAACATTATAATAACTAAGCACAATAAAAAATACACCGCCTAACTAATAACAACTACAACAATATAAACAAACAACACAGCAAAATAAATGCAATTGTCGAAACAAAAACAACTTTCCACTTAACATCATATGCCAAACCAACAATATGATATATAAAGCTACAGTACAAATAACATCAACACAAAAGAAAAAAAATGTATAGGAGCCAGATAAACAACAATCAAAGAAATATTTAACAATCACGAAACTTCTTTCTAAAAAGCAAGACGCGTAAACATCATATCCTTAAGATATATATGAAGCCAAAAGGAAAATAATATCATCACCAAAATTAAATATAAATCATAAAAAGAACGGTTCTAACAATAGCAATAGCAGAAATTGAACACTGTTTTTGGAGAAAAAGTTAAAAATAGTCAAACTTTAACAAACAAAGCAAACTACTAGAAAAAATGAAACAATAGAGAGATGCAGACATTCAAATAAACACTTAATCCGCCATTTAAATACTAATACAAAAAATAAAATAAACACAATATAAGAGTCAATTCGATTACAAACACACCTGAACATAACTAAAACATTTATACAACTAATACCAAAGTAAAATCAATTAGAAAAGATTGACTACAAGAGCAATAACAAAAAATGCCCAGTTCCTACCACTAAGTAAGGTATTCTGCTATATATATATCTAACATGCAATTACACTTATTAGAACACAAAATACACATACGCAAATAAACAGGAGTGACCACACACACCCACACGTGTATAAACTGCGTCTAGAGATTATATGCAAGTTATGAAATGGTATAGAGAGTTGCATCTTTAATCTTAAAAGTCCTATTTTGATTTGTTTAGATTCTGCTTAATATTATTAACTTATATATATAGTGATAGAGAAAACTATTATTTTTGGTTGGAAGAAAATTTACTAAGTTAAAAAAACAGACTAATTTGACTTTCAGTAGTTTATTTGAAACAATTTATTTTAATACTTTTACATTATTATATCTAGTAAAACTAATGTAAAAAATAATATGAAGAGATTTTAGAACAAATTCGTCATTTTCTTAAAGGAAAAACATAAAAAACATTTTATTTTAAAAATAAAAGATATATTAACAAAAAATAATACGAACCTCCTTAAATTTATTGCACAAATTCTCCTTCCTTTTCAATAACACTTAGCAGCCTATTGTCAACATCTGATGTTAGATTTGCAATTTTAGCGGCCGATAAGTTGTTTGCAGCAACTTTAACTGCCTACCAGAGGTCACACTTGCTGCTGAATTGCTTTCCACTAGAATTAATATCTCTCTTGAGGATGCTCCACAGGTTCTCAATGGGATTCAAGTCACGGCTATTTCAAGGCCAGTCCATAAGAGAATCTTCAACAAATCCCTTTTCTTTCAACCAGGATTTAGTAAACTTTGATGCATGAATTGGTGCGTTATTTTGCATAAAGATCATAGATCTAAGCTTGGCTAAAGACTGATTATCAAGCCATTGAAAGTAATATTGCTCTAGAACATCACAATAACTTTTGGAATTCATTTTAACCCCGTCTTTTACTTTAAATGGACCCATGAGCTCATTATCAATAATCCCAGTCCATACCATGATCCCACCGCCGCCTTGTTGGTGTTTAAAAAATTTCTTTAGTCATGTTGCTTGTAAATCTATCCTCGAGCCCATCCATCTGGCCCATCGAGGGTGATCCTTGATTCGTCTACAAAAAGCACTTTATTAAAATCAGTTTTGGCCCACTACAATCTTCTTTCCTTAAAATGGTTTTCTTTATTTGATTTTTTACATCAGCAAACTTTCTTAATGCTTTACACCTTGTTTTCCTTGACACCAAAGGAGCTCCAATATGAACGGTCTTGACACATTTGGGTTTCTTATTAATTCTCTTAGAATATTTGATAGATTTCGCTTTATTAAATTCCTAAATTCAGCCCGAGAATTTTTTTACTTTGGTTGAATTCCCATATGACATATTTTCTTGATATTTCGATGATCCCTTTTCAAATCTTTGAGCATTTGAAGAAGACTTTCCTTTGCTAATTTCTTTGATTCATTGTTAGTTCTTTTTTACGAGTCATAATACTAAATTCTAGTTCTTGCAAATAATCTCTTGACACTGCAAATTGCTATAATTACTGAAAAAATACTAAATATCAATCTGAAATTGAAAATTGGGACTTAATTGCTTTCATGCTTACTCACTATACATAATAGTACAAATTATTTCATTGGATAACACATATCTATGAATTTTACATAAAATATTTGACAATATCTCTTTTGCATATAAACTCTAGACGCAGTTTACATATGATCTATGTATATAAAATGCAATCTGTGAGTTTGTGTGCGGCTGTTCCTGGAATCGAATTGGCTACAATATGATTTACAACAGAACACTGACTGAAATTGAGATATTCCTTGATGAATATGAGCAATGACACTTTGTAAACTTTTAGGAGTCCTTTGTGTGTGTGAGAGGCAAACAACACATTCTCTTCGAACGTTCTTCGCGAAATGTCTTCCAATATTAACAGTCTTACAGAATATATCGGTGCCAACGAACATAAGTTGGTAACCTGACCAACAATTTGCATATGACACCGTCAGCACCGCCGTTGACAGTCAACATGGGGGTATTTACTTTCTCGATGCTCCTGGAGGGGCGGTAAAAACTTTTGTCACACCCCTCATTCTTGCCAAAATCTGCAGCAGTGGAAAGATTGCATTGGCCGTCGCATCTACGGGCATTGTTGCCAGAAGGAAGAACGGCTCACTCCACTTTCAGACTACCGCTCGAGCTAGAGAGAGAAGAGGTGCCGACGTGTAATATCACCAAAAACTCCGACGATGCAGAGCTTCTCACGAGATGTCGACTAATCATCTGGGATGAATGCACCTCTGGCTAATAAGGTTGCACTTGAAGCTCTCGACCGGGAACTCAGAGATGTTAGGGACTCAATCGAACACAAGCGTGGTTTAGCCCTACTTTTTTCCGGTGATTTTAGGCCAACCCTTCCCGTTGTTCCAAGAAGCACCAGGGCGGATGATGTAAGATCAAGCCTTAAATCCTCAAATCTATGGCACCAGGTGCAAACCTCGCGCTTAAGCACGAACATGCGCGTCCATTTGTTCGGTGATAACACAGCTTCTGATTTTGCATCTTCACTTTTATCCATTGGTGAGGACCGTGTGCACCACTGTTGATAATTTAATGATTCTTAAGATATTGGTTTTTCCAAACCTCAAAAGGAATTACTTGGATATTGAGTGGCTCAATGATAGGGCTATACTTTCACCAAAAACTGGTGTGGTTAGTGTAATTAATGACCAGCTTTAGAACGAAATCCCAGGCGCTTCACATGTGTTCAATTCCATGGATCCTGATAACACAGTCAACTACCTTATTGAGTTTTTGAACTCTTTAGAAATTACTGGACCTCCACCACATATGCTGAGGCTACAAGTCAGCTTATCTATAATGTTAACCAGGAATTTGCTTCCTCCTACGCAGTGTAATGGTACCCGCCTGGTCGTTTGATCGTTATCACCACAATTAATTGAGGCAACAATTTTCAGTAAAAATATGTTTCGCAATGTCCATTAAAAAATCGCAGGGACAGACGTTTACCACCATGGGCATTCTTTTAAACGAGCCATGCTTCGCCCATGGCCAACTGTACGTGGCCTGTTCCCGTGTTGGAAGCAAGGGTTCCCTTTTTGCGTTTGCACGTGAGGGAATAACGCGTAACATAGTATACAATGTAGTTTTGTAGACTTGGATTATATTCTGCCTACTATAGGCTCCCAAGTCCTTTTCCAGAGGTTAACATAATTTTCCATAGCTGAAGTCTACTTGTGGTCAGAACATAACCGACTGTGCCTTACCACATGAAATCTCCTTTTGATGATACATTGTGTGTTAGAGCCAAGACCAGTTAGGCATAGAAGAGTGGTGTCGAAAGGAACAGAATGCACAATTTTGTAACTAAAAACTCTACTGGCCAAACTCCTTATACATGCGTTACTGCGGTGGCACTGAGATTTATAAACTGGCTTCAGTTTGACTATCTACATTTAAAACAAGTAAACTTCTATCTTATTTATTACTAACTCCACTTTCTGCAAATGTTTTCTATTCCTTTCCAGATCAAAGAACCCCCACCCCCTTAGAAGGAGACAAAAATATGAGCGACACTAGAACTACACCTTATACTCCGTCGAATACTACAGCAACATGCATTCAATGCCTTCTTCTTAATGCTGAAAATGTTTAATAACAGCCTCAGCTCTGCTTTCCAACTTTCAATAAATTATTTCTATCTACTCCTCTCATTGGCATCTTCCCCTACTACTAAAATGTTCTGAGTTGCACGGGCAACGCCGGGCTATCATGCTTGTATGTATATAAAATAGCAATAAAGTAACAGAGAAAATATGAAGTGCCAAAAATACAATCAACCAATTTTTCAACAAAAAAATGATCCGATTTACATTAAAACGCATACACGGTTTATATCATACGGGTATATGTGCGGATGTGAGCAACCGTATGTAAGCTCATACACGTAAAAGCAAACACAGTCAGATGTGTGTGCGCGGCACGCAATTGCACTCATTCACACAGGCTCATGCACACACACACACACACACACACACACACACACACACACAAACATGCACACAAACACACTCACATACATATAAACACACGTAGATACATTTAACTGATACACTTTAAGTTAATAAGTCGACACAACACAAAATATTAAATCACCGAAGTTTCAACACTACTTAAAAATCATCAAAAAACCGGAAGATATCGGAAGAAGGGAAAGAAAAAACAAATTTGGAAATAAAAAGGATAACATCTCATCAAGAGAGAGAAAGAATTCGCCGATTCGGGTAAAAGCAATCGGATATCTAACCGTACTGATGAGCTGTGATACAGCAAAACACATCTGTCTGCGGATGATTATATATATATATATATATATATATATATATATATATATATATAAACTTATATAATAAATAGAACGTATAGACTCCGAAACGGCTGAACCGATCTTCTTGGAAATGTACACAATTGTACTATAAGCGTCTGCGAGTGTCCTTAGCTAGGTTTTGTGTCGAGGTACCACCAATAAATATCGAAAATCGATAATCGAAAAAATCGAGTTATAGAAGGAGCGGTCTGATTTTAATCAAATTTATACACTAATAGAAAAAACATAAGAAACGATATTCAGAAATTGCAATGTTGCAGTTCTTACAATAGTGCAGAAAATCGATAATATATATATATAAGGCAAGATGTCTGCCTGTATATCTTTTATTTTTTCAGCCCTTTTATTTTAGTTTTTGCTTCGGGTTTGGCTCTAAGTAGATATAATTGTAGTTTTTAGTCTCAGCCATGATACCATTTACTCAGAGGCTTTGAAGGCTAAATAAGTATTTAGCCTTCAAAATTCAGTTTACGACGAAAACACTTATTTGATATCGATAGCAGGAAATCAAAATTTGACTTACACCCATTCATTTTTCTTTCAGTGTACGGTTTCACTTTAACTGGAAACAACTATTGCTTTTAGTCTTTTGTGCCACCGTCCAAAGTGTCTGAGCTTCAGGACCATGGATTAATTTTAAAGCTTTCATTACACCCGAGCAACGCCGGGCTCTATTGTTAGTACACACACACACACACACACACACACACACACACACACACACACATATATATATATATATAGAGAGAGAGAGAGAAATGGTGGGGAAACAAAGGAATATATGTACGAAAGAATATGTGAATGATGCAAATAGTCTCTATTCTTTAGATTTAAATTCTATCCTGATATGGACACCAATACTTTGCTTAAACAGCACATCGAAGTAACCGACAGTTACCATGCAGTGTTGATTTCTTTGTACATCACGCACTCTATAAATGTTTAATCTGTGCTACTGAGCAATCTTAACTAAAAATATAGAAAACATTCAATATTAGCCCCAAACACACGCACACTCATACACACGCACACACACATACAAATGCATACACACACAGATGAGCACACACAAACACACGCACACACACACACATTTATAGAGTTAAATTAAAAATATGGTTATTGTTTTCATGCTGAAAAAATCTTTAAGAGTGAAGACATCACAATAATCTTTTCATAACATCGAAGTCGGCATGAATGAAGCAACACTGCTTAATTAAATGAAAAACCTCTCCACATTAATTATATATATATATGCAGAGAGAGAGAGAGAGAGAGAGAGAGATTGAGAGAGTGAGAAAGAGAAAGAAAGAAAGAGAGGAGAAAAGGAAAGAGTTGGTTTTGAAAATAAATTCATTTTAAACATCGCTTAATAATATATATAAGGGTTGGTATTCGGAGATTTTTTTTGTTCTAAGTCTAAAACAGCAAACTTACTCTAGTAACTAAAATATTCCATAGATTATTTATATTTCGTCCCCATCCACTGCCAAATAGTTCTCTTGGGGATGTACGCACCGGTCCCTGCTTCTCATCTCCGTCTGAAATGCACTGCCTAAAACTTCCTCAAGGCTGTCTAATACCGCCTGGAATTTCGTTTTTATCTCGCCTACGGTTTCGGAACTTTAATTTCATTAAGAAAGTTAGAAGACCATTAGATTTCCAACATTTTTCTTGAGATTGATTGCACTGTAGTCTCATAAACTTAAACTGACTCTCGAGCGACTTTCAAATACGAATACTGAAGGTTAGAAAAGTAGATGAACTTTTGTTTGATGGAATACATACTTTAAATAGTAGATGTGGACTTGGGTAAATTATTTTGTAAGTTGTTTGAATTTGCTCCTCTGTTTCGTGAAAGTGGCATTTTGAATGCAAGTATTTCGAGTTTATAATTTCTGCCATGAAATACTGCTTCTTAATTGCTAATGACACTGACCAATCGTCATTTCTTATCTGGAAGTCGCTGTATTAAGAAGTTGAACCTTGAAACTTCTGAATATCGTATATTATGTCTTTGTCTATGAGTGTATCAAATTTGATTAAAATCGGACCACTCCTTCTATAACCCGATTTTTTCGATTATTGATTTTCGATATTTATCGGGGTTACCTCGACACAAAACCTAGCATATAGACGCTTATAGCAAAACTGTGTCAATTTTCAAGAAAATCGGTGCAGCCGTTGTGGCGTCTATAGGTAACGGATACACACATACACACACACACACTCATACACACACAGACATGGTTCCATTTATAAATATATTTAGATAGATTTTTATTCTTCCACGGTGAGGCTTGTGAATAGCAGAAGGGACACCGGAGAGTTCGCACGCATGAAGTGGCTGTCGGGAGCAGGAATCTCTTGATCTAAAATTATAACCTTTATATAGATTTAAAACTACTACATTTTTGCTTTTTCAGGATATCGCTTTATTTATTTTATCTACGGACCGATGTATCTGTCAATCACTCCCAGCAAAGCACTGCATTTCAAGACTCATGTCGATTGATTTTTTTTTACTTTTTTTTATTTGTTGACATCAACTACGGCCGGATATAGCTGTTAAGTACATCAATGATATGAAGGTAACCAAAATAAATGGACAGCAGAACTGGGTTTGGGTGAGATAAAAATATAAATTTTAAGAACTACAAATACAGCCGATTGTGAAGAGCTACAATCAAAGTCCTTAAGTTATATTTAGATAATTCAATAATTAAACTATGAGACCTAGTGGACAATTAAGTGGTACCTTTAAATTGATGTCAAAGTGCAAAATGAGTCGAACTCAATGAAACAAATTCCATATATTTCTGTACTTGTACCACATATATTTTCATACAATGCATTCATACATAAGTCTCTCACGTTATTCAGGATAGAAAATCGTTCTATCACTTGACATGTGTATGCCTCTTTACTGACTCATAAATGCACATATTTACTCATGATTTCTCTCAACACATACATTCATAACTGATTCTCTCATTTTATTTAAAAAGAATATTCGTTTTATCACTTGACACATGTATAGAATACTTGTTACGTATTTGAAACGAAAATGTATTTCGTCACTGTCATTCACACATACTAATGTTATCGACATAAACACACACTTGTTCGTCTATAGTTTGGATGCGCTTAACACACATTATTTTCGCTTACATATACTTACATTCATAATAAACATCTAATGTGTTTATTATGCATTGGCACACAAACTTAAACAGACACAAGGTTTTTCTTCTATATTTAATATTCATCCATTGCTTTATCTGACCAATGAAACTATACCTCAATCAACATACTGTCTCTTGGATTTTTAAATCATTCGTCTTAATAAATCTCTGAAAAAGATTGTTAAAGTGAAACATATTAGATTAAAGACACTTTTACTACTTTCTTATTCTATTCATATATATATATATATATATATATATATATATATATATATATAGTCTTCCGCAGACAGATCTGTTTCGCTGTATCACAGCACTTTTTCTTATATATAATCCGCAGACAGATCTGTTTCGCAGCTCATCAGTACGGTTAGACTCCGACTGCTTCTAACCCAGGATTGAAACCCTACCGAAGTGGCGGCAGTCGGCGATTCTACCTCTGAGCCATCGGCGCACGGTAAAAAATGGCAGACTTTTTAGCATGTATATTGTCATTATACCCGCCCAATAGCCGGAGGGCTTTAATTCATTATTGAATGAGCGCTGCGTACATGCCAGTGTATCTACTGTTTTACAAAGTCTACCATTCTTCCAGAGTGCTCAATCAGGGTGTGAGAGCGTAAATAGTCATCCGCAGACAGATCTGTTTCCCTGTATCACAGCTCATCAGTACGGTTAGACTCCGATTGCTTCTAACCCAGGATTGAAACCCGACCGAAGTGGCGTCAGTTGGTGATTCTACCTCTGGGCCATGGGCGCACGGTAAAAGAAGGCTGACTTTACTACCGGCCATATTCATTAGCCCACTCCCAGTGTTTTAAAAAAATCATATACTTCATACGATTTTATATGTATTGCCAAGTGGATAATTGTAAATAAAAACAGAATTAATCTTTTGTTAATACTGCAGAATAACATGTGCATCAAATGAATTTATAAATATTTAATAATTACCTATATTGCAGTTTCATCAATGAAATGAAGACAAAGAATCAAAGAATGAAGACAGTTTAGGATGATTCGGACGAATTCATCTTTGCCTCCTGTCTTATAAAATTTTGCATAGTAATAATAACAAAAGAACCATTGTATTTTGATTTGGCAATAAATACTAAAAATAGTTTCAAATACATTTTTTTAAAAAGAACTAGGGTGGCCTAATAATTATGGCCGGAAGTATATATATATATATATAATTTGAAAATGAGTTTTTTCTGCAACATGGGATTTAACTGACAATAAATGATTCTTTCGTTTTTTTAAACGAAAAAATGGGGAATTTTACGAACAAACGATGAGATGTTTTAGCCAACCAAATTATTTCAAAATTTGTGAGGAGTTATTTAAGGATCTTAAAACACTTTCATCCATTTTTGTAATCCTTATATTAATATGTATGATTACATCTGGACATAATATCTGCTCTTTCATGTAGACCTAAATTTTAGTACAATTCTTGAGACTTTCCAATTTAAATGTAGATCAAAGCAATTATCACAAATATACATTTAAGCTGTAAAACCTAAACATTCTACTGGCTAGCTACGGGAGGAAATTAAAACTGAAAAATGATTAAGACCCTGATATAACTTGGTTTATAGTGAAAATAGCCAAACCATACAACGGTGTCTATGTCTATATTGTACCAGAAGGAATAGTAAGCCATTATGATTTTCCTAGAACAAAACAAATAATTACTAAATGAAAGATCTGAAATAATATCCACACCTGTAAAAATATATTGGGATCAAACAAACATGGATGAAAGTGTTTTAAGATCCTTAAATTATTCCTTCCTAACACATCATTCAATAAATCCCAGGCCTAACTTATGAAACAACAACTTATTAAACAACAACAAGCAAAATTCGACTTTATTCATCAACATCGTCTTTTTCTAGAGAAATGCACTGATTCCAATCCTTCTCTAACAATTCGATGCTTTTTTGCAGAACGATTTTTCTTCGGCTTATAAATACGCCTTAGTTTCCGATATCACTTCTTCATTGGAACCAAATCTCTTTTCTTTGAAGCATACTTTTGAGGTCTGTAAAGAGCCAGTTTACATTGGGACAGATCTTGGAGAATAGGGTGGATGCAGAAGCGATTTAAAGTGCAATTCATGTAGTTTTGCCATGGTTGCGATTGACTTTAGACACGCTACTTTGTCTTGGTGAAAGATCACTTTTTCTTCTTCTTCTTTTGTGGCCGTTTTTGGCGATTTCTTCTTTAAACGCACTAACAATGCTATATACAATTCGCTATTGATGGTTCTTCCTTTCTCAAGGTAATCGATGAAAAGAATACACTGCGCATTCCAAAATACGCCAAAATATTGCCTGCTGATGTTTGCGTCTTTGGTCGCTTTGGGCGGCTTTTATCTGTTTCTGTTCCCTCAGCTGACCGTTGATTTGACTCATGAGTGTAGCAGAGGATCCATGTCTCATCCATTATCATCTTTTTCTTGTTGCGTTGAAACAGTTGCAAACAACACTCTGAATCGTCGACCCGTTGTTGTTTTTAATCGACTGTGAGCAAACGCGGCACCCACTTTAAACACAGCTTTCTCATTGCAAATGGTGAATACACTGCCTCCTGATATGTTCAACTCCTCTGATATCTCATACAACTTCAATTTATGATCGGCCAAAGAAGGATTTGAGGAATTTTTTGTGCGACCTGAGCGTTCACCATCATTTGTATGTGTAAAACCACGTTTAAAATCAGTATACCACCGGTTAACACTTGTTTCCGACGAAGCAGAGTCTGAATAACATTTACAATGCTATTGCTTTACTTGAACACTATTTTTCCCATAAGAAAGAAATGCTTTATCTGCACACAAAATTTAGATGTATACATTGTTTTGAAAATTTGCAACAATGGATTCACTTAACTAACTGTATTTTGTAAACTAACAATCCCATTAGACCAAAATTTTGTCAAGTGTCATTTAGTATTAGTAGGTTAGTACTTTATAAAGATTATATAGATTTTTTTACTGGTGCCATTTTTTATGTCAGGCCTGAAACTTATTGAATGATGTGTTAATTTTCAAAACCTTTCGGCTTTTTAAAATTCCAGTAGCGCACGTTCACAATAAAAAAACAATTGTCTGTTTAAAAAACGACAAAATCAGTTCTTATAATCGCCTGAATATACCGAAAGTTTGAAATCAAGAGTTCCGGAAATAACTAATTTCCAAATGAAAAATATTCAAATGTTCTGCAATATAAACATATTAAACACTTTTTAAAACATTTGTTCAAATATCTGAAAATATTGATAAAATTTCATGTTACGAATAATGCTTATATATGCTTGATACCTGTAGCCTCACCATGTTTTTTTTAATCATATCACCCCGAGCAAGGCGGTAACGACACTGATGTTCAGGGGGCTGCATAAGTGTAAAAAAGATTAAGTAGAAGAGAGTGAAGAGTAAGACGAATCAGTTAGAAAGGAGCAAGAGAAGGATGGGAATACAGGTGTGATGACACTACATAAGAGTAAAAAAGATTAAGTAGAAGAGAGTGAAGAGAAAGACGAACCAGTTAAAAAGGAGCAAGAGAATGATGGGAATACAGGTGTGATGACAGTACATAAGAGTAAAAAAGATTAAGTAGAAGAGAGTGAAGAGAAAGACGAACCAATTAGAAAGGAAGAAGAGAAGGATGGGAATACAGGTGTGATGACACTACGTGAGAGTAAAAAAGATTAAGTAGAAGAGAGGGAAGAGAAAGACGAACTAGTTAGAAAGGAGCAAGAGAAGGATGGGAATGCAGGTGTGATAACACTACATAAGAGTAAAATAGATTAAGTAGAAGAGGGTGAAGAGAAAGACGAACCAGTTAGAAAGGAGCAAGAGAAGGATTGGAATACAGGTGTGATGACAGTTACAAAGGTGGAGAGAAAGGAAAGGATATACGGGGTGGTGAAGAAAGAACTAGAGTCAAGTGGTTAATAGATGAGTATTGACATTGCATTTAAATTCCTGGAGGTTGTAGCCGTCAGGAAAGCAAGAAGATGGAAGCGAGTTCCACAGGCGGCAAGTGCGAGGGAAGAACCTGCAGGAGTAGAATTGTCGTCTGCATTTGGTTAATCTAACTGTGAATGGGTGGCACCCAGTTGCCAATCTGGTTGCACGAGTAAACACCTGTTGTGGAGGCATCAGTGACTTTAGTTCGTTGGAGCAGAAGCCATGAAAGTATTTATAGAACAGACAAAGCGAGGCCACATCTCGTCGGTGGGGAAGTGCCTGTAGTCGATCCGCCAAGTAGGTACCTATCACATTATTGATTCTCCTTTGGAGCCTGTGGAGAAGACTGAGATGAACAGCAGGGGCTCCTGACCATATATTGCAGCAGTATTCTATGCACGGACGAATGGGTGAGGTAAGGTTCATCTAACTCCCTAGTTGATAGAGATTACATGAAAGACAGATGCAAACTAGCAATCTGATGACCACTTAGTGTATTATTTTTATGTCAATACACACACTCTTTCTTAATATGGATCAGTCAGTCACTTAAGTGCCATACATGAAACAGGCTTGGGTGATCATGTCTTAAAAGAGACATGACTGACTGGGCAGAAGATTATCCCTCAGTAGGTTGCCGTTGCTTTCTGCAGTAGACTGGTTGCCGACCAAGGCTATAGAACCCAATCTGTCCTATTAATTGATTCATAGCTAGAGAGGGAAGAGATGTATTATATTATTAATTAGTAATTGGTGGGGATCAGTTTATTACTTCATAACAATATAAAACTGAACCTCCCCACTTTATGCACAGTAGAAGCCTTAATCATGCTTTCAACTATTATGTTCAGTCAGTCAGTTAAGTGCCATACGTGATACACGCTTGGGCGATCATGTCTCGAAAGAGACATGACTGACTGGGCAAAAGATTATCCTGCAGTAGGTTGCCATTGCTTTCTGCGGTAGACTGGTTGCCGACCAAGGCTATAGAACCCAATCTGTCCTGTTATTTAACCCATAACTGGAAGGAAGAGATTGATTAATATGGGTAGGTTCCAAAATTAAACTTCTGTGATTCGTGGTGCAGACGTAAGGGTACACCCTATGATTCTAACTCATTTCATGATTTAGCACGATGCTTGTTGATATTGATTTTTGAATTTTTGCCTCAAATCAAGAAGGTTTATTTTAATATAGCGCATGATTTCTATCGACCTCACTGCACCGAAATTAGATTTACTAACTATTGTTTCAAGGCGCCTTTATTATAAGCAACATAGAACAATTAAGTGATTGGAAAACAAAATGATAATTAATTTTAATCGAAATTAATTTCGGAAAATATAAAATTACCTCAAGATGTTTAAATATAAAATTACCTCAAGATGTTTAATTATAAAATAATTTTTCCTTTATTTCTAAATAATTGTAGGATTTTTTTTTACACATTATTTATTTTCGAACTTATTCATATCTACTAGTTTGCCGATATTATCATAACGTTTCGGCCGTAGTAATTCGTTCATCTCACTCTGAATTCTTAAGAGTATGACGAAAATTTTTTAAAATTATTTAGATTTATACTCAGTCATTCTGATAATTGCCATACACGATACACGCTTAGGCGATCATGTCTCTTTTGATTCATAACTGACAAAGCAAAATATATTCCCGCAGTAGGTTGCCATTTGTTTATTTAGTAGACTGGTTGCCAACCAAGGCTAAAGAAATCAATATGTCATGCAATTCAAATCAGTCAGTTAAGTGATATACGTAATAAACATTTGGTCGATCATGTCTCTTTCGATTCATAACTGACTAAGCAAAAGATTTTTCATTTCTTTCTGCAGTTTAATATTTAAGGCTATAACCCAAACTGTTCTGCTACTCAATCCAGAGCTGGAAGTAAGAAAAAATGGAGCATACCTTTCCTCATAAGTGAATGAAAGTAATTTGAATGGAATTCGAACTCCGCCAACCAATTCCTTATTCCGAGCCGATAACTATTAAACCACGACAGATCTCCAAGACTCGGACGTCTTTCCTCATATGTTATCTCAACGTTTCCGCCGATTTTCATCAGGTGTTTGACGTTCTGTGTAAATTCCAGGAAATTTCGAATTAAAACACGTAGTCTAGATTTTCATTCCGCAGTTTTACCTAGTGGATTAAAATTTTGTTTCGTGAAGTTAGTGTTTTGATAATGCCTAGGATATGCGGATGTGCGTTGTGGTACAGTGGATATCGGCTCGGAACGAGAAACCGGGGAACCGAGTTCGAATTCCAGTTGAATCCATTGTATTCACTTCGAATTCCCGCTGAATTCATTGCCTTCACTTACGCGCAAATACCCGTGGGAAAGGTATTAATCCGTCTCTTCCCTCCAGTTATGAGTTAAATAATAGAACAGATTGGGTTCTATAGCCTTGGTCGGCAACCAGTCTACCGCAGAAAGCAATGGCAACCTACTGAGGGATAATCTTCTGCCCAGTCAGTTATGTCTCTTTTGAGACATGATCGCCCAAGCGTGTATCGCGCATGGCACTTAACTGACTGACTGACTAGGATATGCAGTACGTACATCGACCCAAGGGAAACTCAGCGAGCAATAAAGAGGCAGAACTAAATAGAAACATAGATAACATAATGTAAACATTTTACACCGACAGTTGAAATAATTTCGTTCATTCATTTTATTTTCTAAGATTTTATTTCTTTTTCTTTTTTTTTTCCCTCATTTTTTTCATGTTCGGCCTGTTTAATAATCAATTTCTTTTCTTTTTAATTACTCTATTTATATAGTTTGGAATCTTTTTCTTATCTTTGCTGCCATATCTTCAACATTTCGTTCATTGTAAGCTCTGGTCTTCTTTAGGTGATTTCGAACTGAACCGTTTACTTAGTTCACCGATGTAGATTGTTCTAGTTCCATGAGTCATGCTTCTCCCAGATATCTCAGTAGCAGTTATGTGCCTTTAACTTAACTCTCTCAAAGTTTTGTTTTTACCTCTATGTTTCCAGTTACTGAGGTCATAAATTTTCCATGGAGAAATGGCCAAGTTGATAAAAGAGTTGGGTGAATCCACACTTGACCCACAAAGGTGTGAGTTCCATACTTGGTTCCAGCAGAGTTAAACCGTTTATTGGGATTTCAATACTTGGTTATAGCAGGGGTGACAAAAACAAAAAAAAAACAAAAAAAAACAAAAACGGCGGACCTGAAAGAGACCACCACAACCTTTAAATTTCTTGTTTTTCTTTCTTTTCTTTTTTTACTTTTTTCAGTGCAGTCTTATCGATTACTCCCTAAATTTTAGGGAGTGCTCAGTTTTTCATACAACGTTATAACAAATCGATCCTTCATTTTGGAACCACTCGCCGGTACATTACCCCCACCTCCAACTTTTTGATTATCTATTTTTTTTTTTTTACTTTTTTCAGTGCGATCTTATCGATTAAACCCTAAACTTTCCGATTGACAAAAAAAAAAAAAAAAATTGGAAAAATTTCAACCTTTAAACAATTTTAGTGTGGGGTTAGTTTTTCATAAAACCTTATAGTAAATCGATCCTGTGCAATTATTTTTTTTTGCTTGCGCATATTCAATAACTGGATCCTTTGCGAAAGTTTTGAATAAAGCCATTCTTGGCGTTTCCGATGAAGTTGCCATCGTAAGAACTAAAGAAAACTTGAAAAAAAAAAAACAAAAAGAAGAGAAAAAACTCGTCCTAAAAAACCAAAACAAAGCGACCCCAATGCGAGTGGTTCCAAAATAATATTTTGTTGAGTGGAGCTCAGAGCAACTATGAACTACTGACGCTGTATCTCTCGGTATCTTTTGGTATCTCTCTGATCTGACGTTATCTCGCGGATCTCTCGATGTCTGACGATGTCTCGCTTCTATGCCGGAGTATATGTATACTCTAGACCAGTCTATTTTCCTATAAAAAGGGGAGACCCCACAACACTATCTTCGAGTCCTTTTTTTTCCTTTAATTAATTTCTGATCCTTTGTTTATCATTCATTATTTACTTTTATTCCATTCGTGTTTCTTTCTTTCATTTCCTCTACGATCTTTTATTTGGTTGATCTTTCTAACCATCTCTTGTATTTTCTTTGCTCTTAAGTTCTTAAAACGTAAAAAAAATGTTTTCAAATTACCAAAAGCCATTGCTAAACTCTTTCGCATAGATTCTGACACGTAGATTATTAACAATCTGATTTAACATTCCATTGGGTAAAAAACGTAACATGTACCGGGTGATATGAAAAAGTCCAAGTAAGCTTCCTACCGGAAATCACATTTTAGGTTTTAAACCATAAAAGAAGCCCGGCTTTAGTCTAACAACTTCTGGAGGGAAAAGTAGACACATTACAAAAACAATAAGAAAAGAAAATGGTGGTTGATGACAAGCCTTCGTCCCAACAAACCAAATTCTGAACAAACCATGAATTGAAGTTCTTGATTCGGTTGAGAACTTTTCAGCTCTCTCCGTTTACACACTGTTATGTCGTGAGTAAGAATAAATAACTCAACAACAGGAATAGGTTAATTGTTGTATTCCGTGAAAATAGTATTTACAAAGGTTATCAGTATCCAATAAGAGAATAAGGGTTAATCGTTTTGTCGATCGGCTGCTCGGCACACTCTCGTCCGTAGATGCCACCATTACTTTACATAGTAATGGAATAGTCCATTATAGCCGAATAGGCACGAGCGTCCCAACACACACACACACACACACACACACACACACACACACACACACATATATATATATATATATATATATATATATATATATATATAGTCTCTGTATCGTTATATAGTTCGACAAAATTATATTTTATGCATATCTCTTGCATATATTACATTTAGCCAAGTGTTTTTGTAGAATATATATATATACACACAAACACATACACACACACACATATATATATATAATAAAGGATTTTAAATTATTACAATGGGCAACACATATTTCACCGCGTATTGATGTTATTATCGCGGCTCGTCAAAACAAAATGGCACAACAGTTGGTCCTCAAAATATCCCCGCCATTAAATTTCTTTTCTTTTATTTAACTTTTCTCTTAACACTTGAGTTCACTTTAGTTCGTCTCTTTTGGAATTTACCTAGATTGTATATGAAGTGTAAAATGTTATATATATATATATGTGTGTATATATATAAATATATATATATATAGATATAGATATATATAGTTATAGATATATATATGAAATGAATTGTTTGGACATTAGTTTTTCATCGATACTCGTATTTAAGTAGATATACTGTTTTTAATGAAACAATATTATATATTTATATCTACCGGCTTGATTATTTACGATAAATTTTTATTACGAAAATGTGTGCAATTCGGCAGGATTCGAACCTGCGACCCCTATCTAGATAGCATATATTTTCGTAATAAAAAATTTATCGTAAATAATCACGCCGGTAGATATAAACATATAATACTGTTTCATTAAAAACAGAATATCTACTAAAAAAAGAGTATCGATAAAAAATAATGTTCAGACAATTCATTTCAAATTGTCGGTTGCTTATAACCAAGTTCCGTTAAAATACGTTGATTTCCGTCATATATATATATATATATATATATATACACGCATCGTTCATTCAGTAAGGGGTTTAAACACGCCCAGCTACTGGCGTATGTTACATTGTATATAACACGCTAAAAATGTTCCTTCTTCTACCGAGCGCCCATAGATCAGTGGTGGAATAACTCTCTAAGGGAGCTCTAAATATATATGTATATAAATACATATGGAGCAAATATAAGAAAAACATCAGGCAAACACCTTATTTCATGGTAAATCAGAAGTGTGGCCTATTTCAGGCGAACCATTTTCAGCTTCCGCCTTTATTGTACAGAAGATTTTAAACGAATCTGTACAATACAGACGGAAGCTGATGATGGTTCGCCTGAAATAGCCCCACAGTTCCGTTTCCGAAGAAATAACCTCTCTGCCTAAATTCTTTCTTACATATATATATATATATATATATATATATATAGATAGATAGATAGATAGATAGATAGATAGATAGATAGATAGATAGATACAGATAACTATTGATAACAAGTTCATCAATAGAGAAGAAGATTCAATAAAGTTTATTTAACATGAAATATTAAGCGAGAGATCGGTCTAGAGAACTCATATGAATATTATCTCATAATGAATATTATCCAGAGCAATATGATTTACCTCACGGAAAACTCAGCATATTATCTAAAGAGCTTATAAATTATAATTAATTTCGACAAGCTAATATGATCATCTCAGACCACGATTTTGCGAGTTCACTTGGTATAACTTTCTTCAGAACATCCCTAAAAATGTTCACACACACACACACACACACACACACACACACACACACACACACACACACATATATATATATATATATATACACGTGATAGACATCAAGATGAATATTGGAAGAAAAATATATAACAAAATTGAAGAAATATCGAGTAACAATTTTCTTCCTTTAAGACTGCCTTGGATTAATTATTTTTATGTTGGTATAACTGCACATGCACACGTAAGCGGGCTACTGGGAAATTTGTTGTAGAGCAACTGACATCCCTATAGTGCTCTTAACGGTGGAATGGAGTACAGCCCCAAAACAGCTATACAAATTAAGATTAATATCAGTCAGAGGCATGGAGTGTATTTGACCGTCTGAGGGGGAGCGACTGCGTGCGTCAGTCGTTCTCTTCCTTGGACTCTCTGCCTTCGGGCGGATAGAATCTCAAACGAAGTTTAGTTTCTCATCTGGGAAAAAGGAGATTGAAATTATTATCTGAGCCTACGGGCTTGGATTTACCTACTTTAATTAGCCTTCTTGCCGCATTTACCTTGGGTTTCTGCTTAAGTAATTCGGAGTGTGCATAACGGTCTGAGGGGTTTGACTGCGTGCGTCAGTGGTTCATTTTGTTGGACTTTCTGACTTCGGGCGGAAAGGAACCCAAACGTGATTTGTTCTGTCTTATCTGTGTTTATCTTTTTTGTACTTAATATCCATTAGCACGGATATTGTGCTGTAGATATTTTAGCACACATCATCTGGCATCGTATTGCCACCTTGGTGATACAACAGACTGACAACGTGTTATGGTGAAACACACCTATTCCTCAGGTAATGGACTCTTCCTCCTATATTAATAAGAGTTAACAAGAAGTTAACAGGAGAAAGTCTTGAGAAGTTCTTGGGAAGTTCATAGGAGTTCTTTCGAGTTCTGTTGGAGTTTAGTAGAACTACTAGGCAGTTGATATTAATCGGCAGTTAGCCGAATACTAAGGAGTCAGCTTTCAGTGGAAGATTACCAAGTTCCTAACATTTTGGGTGCGTTAAGACGATTAGCAATCGACATATCCCGATTATAACCTTCAGTGCGAAAACTACTCCACAGCACAACAAAGATGAGATCAACAAAATCTGTTCACCCCCTCCACACACTCATATATATAATCTAACTGATTCATTTTAGACTCTTTATTTTATGTTTTCATCAATTTTGTTAATAGATATCCCATTCTGTGATAATAGAAGTGATGAAATATTGTAAAAGCCAAGTCGCAAATTTAGTATGGATGATATTGCGATCAAGCTATTCTTAAAACATTTTCGTCTTAATTCATTGTTTTCTTCTTTGATTAGAGTAGCATTTTTTCTGCACACACAAAATAGAACGAGCACCCCATCACATGTTTTCAGCCTACGCATGCAATTTCTTAAAACCATTAACTGGAGAAATTGGTGAATTCGTAAAACAAACCATTAGAAAATCCTGAAATTCTGAACTAAAAAGTAACGTTATGACAAATCCAGAAATGCTTCATGATATATACAAAATTCTATATCGTTATCTCACCGGGAAGGCGCAGTGAGTTACTCATGCAAGGCAAAATGTTCTCTAAAGTGATTAAATGGATCATTTTTTTTTGTTTGTTTGGGTTTTTAAGCGGTATGTTTCCTAAAAGCCTTAGCGAATTATCGACTATTATCGCATAAAATCATTTAGTGTGCTTGGGTTCTGCGTGCATGTGAAGGTGTATGATGAAAAATGTTTCTTTTACTGGTTTTTGGGAATAGAAGTCACGTTTGAAGAAAATCCCTGAGAATTAATCTTTTTAATGATATTATTTCTTACTCTATACATTTTCTCACGTAGCTTGACGTGGAAATATAGCAGATTTGCAAAAATTGTACACCCTTGTGTAAATTAATTAAAAAAAAGAAATGAATAGCATCTTTATATGATCAGTATTTACATTATGGACACTACTGTCCCCATCTTTGTTGCCATTTGTAAGACGTTTCGGCCATTCTAATGTCCGGCTTTCTTCACCTGCTACGAATTTCGAACCGAACCCTTTATTATAATCACTGGGGTACATCATCCTCATTCCTGACGTAAAGCCTCGATTAGAATAATGTATTATCTCCCTCTAAACCTGCAAGTTACTTATTCACCACTGCTGTAGGCTGGGATTGAACTCACAACTCTAAGACTCAAGAGCTAACCGACGTCTGTATCCACAGGGCCATATGCCCTTAAGGAGAGTACAATGGCCGAAACGTCGTAAAAATGGCAACAAAGATGAGGGCAATAGTCTGAATAATGTAAATACTGTATCCAGAAATATACAAAGTATAAAAAATAATACCTCATCACAGAAATATAGACAAATTGAATGATCTATTATTAAACATCTTACACAATGGCATCAAAAAATGCGGACAATAGTCGGAATAATGTAAATACTGTAAATACTACCTCATCTCAGAAATATAGACAAATTGAATGATCTATTATTAAACATCTTACACAATGGCATCAAAAAATGCGGACAATAGTCGGAATAATGTAAATACTGTAAATACTACCTCATCTCAGAAATATAGACAAATAGAATGATCTATTATTTAACGTCGTACAAATGGCAATGAAGATGAGGACAATAGTCCAAATAATGCAAATACTGTAAATACTACCTCATCTCAGAAATATAGACAAATAGAATGATCTATTATTTAACGTCGTACAAATGGCAACAAAGATGAGGACAATAATCCGAATAATGCAAATACTGTAAATACTACCTCATCTCAGAAATATAGACAAATAGAATGATCTATTATTTAACGTCGTACAAATGGCAACCAAGATGAGGACAATAGTCCGAATAATGTAAATACTGTAAATACTAGCTCATCTCAGAAATATAGACAAATAGAATGATCTATTATTAAACGTCGTACAAATGGCAACCAAGTTAAGGACAATAGTCCGAATAACTTAAATACTATAAATACTCCCTTATTTCAGAAATATAAACAAATATCCTCATATGTTCTTTCACATTTTCTCTCATCACGTATACGTCGTCTCTTGGCATTGTTTTACCATTACTACCGCATTTTTCTTTACGTTTCATACTGATGGATCAAGTATGTTTCTTCTCCTTGATAACGCTACTGACACTTAAGAGACTGACGCCAACAATATCCGCGATCTCTCTACAATGCTTGTTAGTGTGTTCGTGCAGCGTTACGATTTTCGTATGCTTCCTTAACGCAGACAATGACCGTAGGCAAACTAATTGACAGACTAGACAATAGTGTCTGGGCGTGATGCAAATCTGATTCCATCACGGATGACGCAATACTTTTCAAAGCCAAACAAATTTTAAAAATACATCTTAAAAAATAGATCCATAATCCTGCAAACCACCTTCAAAATACCAATTCTGAGGGGGAAAATGCAAATCGATTACACCCTGTCGTTCCATTGGGTCTAAATCTGCCCGTATGGCCAAAAAAATAATTCAGTTGTTTTAATTAATTTTCGAAACGGTTGAGCTATAGATACAGAGTGCGGCAGAAATATCTCCTATATTGAGTCTGTTCGACAGATATACTAATAGATGATTTTTAAATGTTCCCATAAATTCTTTTAAGCGCTGAACCCGTGCCCCTAAAGTTTTCACTCCTGAGCAGTGTGTATTTTCTATGCGGAAAAGCACCAGTCCGACGAAACATGAAATGAGACTGGTTGTGTGTTGTAAATTACAAATACCGCAGTCTGAAAAAAAATGTTTCAACTGTGAACCAGGTCAGATGCGGTTGGTAATTGCAGGCATTTGAAAAATGGTAAAACGGTAGCTGAATGAAAACACCATTGCGATTTGTCTAAGTTCTCTCTGTCTCTGTCTATCTATTATAGGCTACAAATCCTATATCATGCAACAGTTAACTTTTATGGTCACCGAAGTTAGGAAACGTTGAGCCTGGTCAATACTTAGATAAATAATCGCTTGGGAATACCATGTGCTGTAATCGTTTGTTGACGGATGTGCATTGTGGTGAAGTGAATGTCGGCTTGGAAAGAGAAATTGGTGAACCGATTTCGAAATCCAGTTGAATGCCCTGCATTCACTTACGCGCTAGTACTCTTGGGAATGGTATTAATCCACCCCTTCCCTCCAGTTATGGGTTAAATAACAGGGTAGGACTTGGGACCCTGACCTTAAACAAATCCCAATAAAACTTTCTCCGTCGATGAGGAAGCTGGCTCAACCCACATAGGGTGCATGCGGCTTGGACACAACATTTAACTAAAAGACACAAATAAAATAGCACACCGGCAAATTCGTATCCAAACGACTAAAAGCATTTTGGAAAAAAACAGACCAAGGCAAAATTCACAAGTCAGTGTGAAGGTAAAATTCTGGATCCTGATTCGATAGGAAATAGATAATTGATATATGACCCCAGTCAATCTTTTTTTCAAACCTAAAGAATAAAAATGCCTGCTGGAGCCGGCTATATAATAAATTTCACTAATTAAACCACGTTCGGGGACCGGTGAAAATAAGTCGGACATGGGAGCTGTTAGCTGACGAACCTTGTGATAATGTAACAAAAGAAATTTCACGAAACCAAGCCGGACGTAAGATCGTGTCAAATAATCATTCTACTTCTTCTTACGATTTTTCTTCATTTTCACTCCCCGCCGCCAAAGAAAACAACAACAACATCAACAACAGGACTCTCTAACTGCCCGCGTTAAGTACAATTTCTATATTTGTTTCACCTTCTTTCTCATCCTATCGTCAACCTATCAAAAAAGAGAAAGCAACATAAAACTTTACATTCTGCTACTATCAACCATGAAATCTAAACTTCTGTGGGACATTTTAAATACTTACATTTCTCTTTGAACAATTTTAGCATCAAAACTACATGCAGTTTCTCTATGAACATTCTTTTTCTCACAAATATGTTATGGCGTTCAGTTAACAAAATTTCACTTATATTTTCTTCTTACAATTTTGTTATTCTGCTAATAAATATTTTGCTTTAATGTACAAACGAAATATTTTTTCCTTCTACATTTCAACATCCAACCTTCAACTTTCTGATATTTAAATCGTGGGGACTTCGGTTATATATATATATATATATATTGGTTATACATCCGAACGAAACAGCTGAAGGTAAAAGTAACCTTGTAAACTGGGCAGATCGTTATTTCGTTTTAATAAATAAATTTGATTTTTAATTCATTTTCATGTATTGCGTCACTTCTATCCCCAAGTGCAAACTTACAATTCTGATTGCAAGAATCTATCATATTTTTCTTTTTTTCTTTTTACCTACCCTTACTTCCGTACTTACACACAAACAAACAAATTTATCTTACAATAATGTTTTCATATCATAATAAGACAGGTGTTAAATTCATTAGTTTAAATGACTATACGTTTTTTTAAAAATTTGAATTCATATATATATATATATATATATATATTTGTACGCTACCGGCCATGTTTATTAGGCCACCCCAGTTTTTTTAAAGACGTTATTTTACGTTATGTTTAAGTGGATAAGTCTAAATAAAAATAGAACTGTTTTTTTTTTGTTTTGTTATTATTACTTTGCAAAAATTTACAAGAGAAGGAGGCAAAGACGAACTCGTCAGAATCACCCTAAATTTTCTTCATTCTTTCATTGATGAAACTGCAGTATAGGTAATTATTACATATTATAAATTCATTTGATGCACATGTTATTGTGCAGTAATAACAAGAGAATCATTCAATTTTCGTTTACAATTATTCACTTGGTAATAAATACGAAAAAATAGTATGAAATACATCATTTTTTAAGACACTGGTGGCTTAATAATCATGGCCGGTAGTATATATATATATATATATATATATATACAAGTATTGTTGGAATAATATTCCTTGTCAAAAGAAACACTATTTTTAAGAAAGTGCCCAATACAAAAGTAGAGCTAATAATATTATTTATTCATAAATTATAACATGGATATGTTACAACATCACTACAAAAGTAGCCATTTTGTTTCAACACCTTTGTGTCTTTTCAAGTGATGTGATGGTTCTTAAATGAATGGTTTAAAAGTCTGAAAACGAGCGTGGCCCCTTTAATCAGGGAGGTATTATTGTATATGTACTGTGGACCAATCAGAGTGAAGCAACTTCTCATTTGGAAAATATGTGGGCAGGCTTAAGGTTAATTTTGGTGGGTATTGTTATTAATATTTGTTTGAAGTCACATTATTATTATTAATTAATATTTTCCAAATGAGAAGTTGCTTCACTCTGATTGGTACACATTGTATATACAATAATACCTCCCTGATTAAAGGGGCCACGCTCGTTTTCAGACTTTTAAACCATTCATTTAAGAACCATCGCATAACTTGAAAAGACACAAAGATGAAACTGAAAATACTTGGGAAATAAAAACAATGCTAAAACCAACTGCGTCTCCCTTTATATTTTGAAAAAATTAATCCTTGAATGAGAGAATTAAAATTAAAAATAGACATATTATATTAAATATTCTTTAAAAATAAATTATAATATAAATAATATTAATATAATAATGATTGATAATATATATATATATATATATATATATATATTAGATTACCTGCTAGGTCTCACCGTTTCATAATTGAACTTGATAACGACAGTTCCCATTTCTACCCGAACCGTCTCTTTTCTACCACTTCTCGTCTCTAAAACTACCTTACGATATCTTACTTCATTGTCACCTACAATCTGCAAAAATTTACACCACCGGCCATAATTGTTAGGCAACCCCAGTTTTTCTTTTAAAGAAAATGATGTATTTCATGCTGTTTTTAATATTTATTACCAAGTGGATAATTCTAAATAAAATATAATTCCTTTGTTATCATAACTTGGCAAAATTTTACAAGGCAGCCAGGAAGCGTTTGCTTTGACCAGCCAATAAGAAGAAACTAGTATTGAGAAGAGAGCGCAAAAACTGAACACCAGAACAGTTTATTTTATGCACGTGTTATTGTGCATTATTAACAAAAGAACCATTCTATTTTCATTTAGAATTATCCACTTGGCTGTAAATACTAAAAATAATACGGAATATTTAATTTTCTTTAAAACAAAAACTGGGGTTGCCTAATATTTATCGTCGGTAGTGTAAATGTAACGTCGAAAGCCATTAGATAATGGTTCTTCCTAAGCCCTGTTCATTTATTGTAGGTTTCTCACTAATCTATATTAAAGTCTCGTCATTCTCTTTAACTCACTATAAACCTCTTCATCATAATGGCATTATCGCTATTGGGTAACGATAACAATTTATTTTAACAATCAGAGACTATTACTACTTGCCTTCTTTTATGTGCCGCCTCCATTCATGATGTAATGGGACCTGGCTATCCACCATTTTTTTCCTTTTTAATTTTAGGAAACCTCTGATTTATAACCTTTCTCTTTAACCCACTCTGATGTTCACACAAATTCGTTCTTCTTCTTCTATGTGCCCTGTCCCTTCAGGACGTAGGCGATCATGGATCTCCACGTCTCCCTATCCCTTGTGGCTCTTAGTATGTTTGCTCCTGTTGCTCCTGGCAACCCCCGTTCCGTCATCCACCTGATCAGACTCTGCAGATATGTTATCCGCTGCCTTCCTCTGTCTCTCCTTCCTTCTATCTGTCCAGTCAGTATCAGGTTCTCCAGGCTCTCCTTCCTCATTGCATGTCCCAGGAACTTCAGTTGTCTCTTCCTGATGCTCAGCATCAATTTCCTTTTTGTTGCCATTCTTTCTAACACTTCGTCGTTGCTTGTATGTTCAGTCCACGATATCCGTAGCATCCTTCTGTAGAGCCACATTTCGGCCGCTTCCAGTTTTTTCCTCATTTTCGATGATATTGTCCAGCATTTACAGCCGTACTGAAGAACTGACATCACGTAGCAGTCTAGCACTCTTTTCTTCGTTTCTATTGAGATCTTCCTGTGTGTTAGTATTTTGCTCATCTTCTGGAACGCGTCCTTTGCCATGCCAATTCGCCTTCGGATCTCCGTGTCGCACTTTCCATCTCCTGTTAGAACACTTCCTAGGTACTTAAATTCTTGGACTTGTTTGATTCTGTTATCCCCCACCTGTATTTGGCATTTTGGGTTGTATCTTTTGCTGATGACCATGCATTCAGTTTTCTTAAAGTTTATTTGTAGTCCCTTCTTGTCACTCTCCACTGCTACTTTCTGTATGAGATCTTGCAGTTTCCTTTCCGTGTCCGCAATCAGTACTGTATCGTCCGCGTATCTTATGTTGTTCAGGTTGTGGCCTCCAATAATAAATCCTGGTGTGTCATCTAGGGTCCTCAAAATATTCTCGCTGTATAGGTTGAATAAATCCGGTGAAAAGACACATCCTTGTCTTACGCCTTTTTCTATCTTTGTGTATCTACTGAGGTCGTTACCTATCCGTATGCAGGCCGTTTGCTGCCAGTAGAGATTCTTGATTACAAATTTGTTGGGTAGCTTAATTTCTGTTACTGCTACTCCCACGTTCAATATAGCCCGTGTGCATCGAATACTGCAAGTCCTGTCTTGTTAAGAAATCTTAAATTTCTCCTTTTTATTTTAAGTATAAATTTTCTTTTAGTTCTCGTTTTTTTTTTCAAACTTCCGACGTTGTTCACATGATATTCTCCGGATCCTTTTTTAAAACAATATCTCCTTTCTAGTCTATAGTTCATATTTAAGGAAATTGTTCAAAATTAATTGCGATGCAGCAGGATAAATAGAACAAATGAGTTCTTTGCATCTTACAAAATTTCCCAATCTCTTTATACTTTGCTTATTTTCCGGAAGGTCTCTTTAACCCCCTGGAGGTCCTCTTACTCTTTCCGGAAGCCCTCTTTTTACTTTCCGGGCGTCCCCTTTAACATTCCTAAAGGACCCTTTCACTTTCCGGAAGGCCGCTTTTACGTTCGATTCGGTTCAAATACCTGTTTCATTTCGCATTTTCTACTGTTACACAAACCTTGAAAGTTATATTTTAGCACTTGCTTAGAAAATTAATGAGAAAGAAATTTTCGTTAATTGTCATAATTTTCTGATCCAATCATGAAGATTCTGTTTCTTTCATTCTTGGGTTAATTTTTGAACAGCAGTTTTCCAGGAAATCTTTATCTTTCCAGTCGAAAGAACTTTTTGCATCGTTTTTTGGTTCCTCAGAGATAATGTTATTAGCTTCGGCGTGTTTACACATTATTTCACGTAAAATAGATATGGATGTTTTAGTTTGCTGGGAATAAACATGTGAATGATGTCATCTCGCGGATCTCTCGATGTCTTTCGATGTCTAACGTTACCTCACGTCTTGTTTCTATACCGGTGTATATGTATACTCTAGACGAGTCTATTATCCTTGAAAAGTGGAGACCCTACAACACCCACTTCAGTTAGGGCATTGTCAACTGCTGTAGTCACTATTCTTCCCTGTTTAAATTGTGTTTCATGGTGACATTCAAGGCAAAATAGAGCATTGTCTTGCCGGTTCATTTTGTACCGGGGTTGTTGTATTTACTCAGTCTCTTCTCCCAGAAATTCCTCCAAAAGCCGTTGTTCTCTGGAGTGCTGCTCCTAAGATCAGGCAAAAGTCTGCTCGATGACCGCTTTGCATTGTTGTGTTGGACTGAAGCGTTCCATTTCAAAGTTCGAGTCGCGAAGCAATTCCAACTCGCTTACGTAGTTTAGACGGTAGGTCTATGACGTTGACTGGGATATAGCCGATGCAGTGCCTATTCGATTTCTTAAAAGCATGTTTGAGAGTCAGATCTGGTCTGTGGACCCCTACAGTTCAGTCAGTTTGTTAAGTGCCATACGTGATACACGCTTTGGGCAATCATGTCTATTTCGAGACATGACTGACTGGGCAGAATAATATCCCACAGTAGGTTGCCATTGCTTTCTTCGGTAGAGTGGTTACCGACCAAGACTATAGAACCCAATCTGTCCTGTTATTTGACTCATGAAGAGATGTATTATATTATTAAGTATTTAGTGGGGGATGAGTTTATTGCTTCATAACAACAGAAAACCGATCCTCCACTTTATGATTAGTAGAACATTAATCCTGTTTCCAACTATTATATTCAGTCAGTCAGTTAAGTGCCATAGGTGATACACACTTAGGCGATCATGTCTCGAAAGAGACATGACTGACTGGGCAGAAGATTATACCCCAGTAGTTTGCCATTGCTTTCTTCGGTAGATTGTTTGCCGACCAAGCCTATACAACCCAATCTGTCCTTAACCCATAACTGGACTGAAGAGAAGGATTAATACCTTTTCCAAGGGTATTTGTGCGAAAGTGAATGCAAGGGATATCTACTGGAACTCGAACTCGGCTCCCCGATTTGTCGTTCCGAGTCGATATCCACTGTACCACAATGCACAACTCTACAGTTACCCATTCCATTTCACTAGTAGAACAAGCTCGAATGCTTTGATACAATAGAGCCTACGCACAGACATTTCTACCTAATTCTATATCTCTTACGTTTTCATTTTATGGTGCGGGTTTTCTCTCTCTCTCTCTCTCTCTCTCTCTCTCTCTCTCTCTCTCTGTGTGTGTGCGTCCGTTACTTAGAGACTCCGAAACGGCTGAAGAGATTTTCTTGAAAATTTACACATTTGTACTATAAGCGTCTGTAAGTGTTCTTAGCTAGGTATTGTGTCGAGGTACCACCGATAAATATCGAAAATCGATAATCGAAAAAATCGGGTTATAAAAGGAGTGGTCCGATTTTAATCAAATTTGATACACTTATAGACAAAGCCATAAGAAACGATATTCAGACGTTTGAAGGCTGCAGTTCTTACAATAGTGCAGAAAATCGATAATATATATATATATATATATATATATATATATATATATATATAAGGCAATATGTTTGTGTGTGTGTCTGTTTATCTGCCTGTGTGTCTGTATTTTTTTCAGCCCTTTTATTTTAGCTTTTGTTTCAGGTTTGGCTCTAAGTAGGTATAATTGTAGTTCTTAGTTTCAGTCATGATACCAATTACGCAGAGGACTTATTTACCCTTCAGAATTCAGTTTAAGACGAAATAAACTTATTTGATATCGATAGAAGGAAATCAAAATTTGACTTACATCCATTCATTTTTCTTTCAATCTACGGTTTCGCTTTAACTGGAAACAACTATTGCTTTTTAGTGTTTCGTGCCAACGTCCAATGAGTCTGAGCTCCAGGACCAGGGATTAGTTTTAAAGCTTCCATTACACCCGAGCAAAGCCGGGCTATACTGCTAGTTATTTATATTTTTCGGGCTGATGACTTTATCTTTACTACCATATTCATGACGTTTTGGCCATTGTACACTCTTGCCTTCTTCGGGTGAATAAAATTTAGAAACAGGTATTGTATTCACAACTCTTTGGGTTAAGTCAAGTCTAACCAACGCTTTTATCTACCGCGCCATGACTACATCATCTCAAAAGTATAGCCAAATAAAATAGGGTGTATAAAGTAACAACTTTCCACGATATAAACTGTTCGTTTTTTATATTTATATACAATGTTCTACACTCACCTGCTTTTGACTTTTAATCCCTTAGATACATTTGTAGGGAAGCAAGGGGTTATTATGTCCCTTTGATTGAGACGAAAGTCACGTCATAGAGTGGAAAACACCAGTTGCTACAGAGAAATGAAAAAGACAAACGTCACAAGCTTATAGCGGTAGAGTGAACAAATAAATTCACACGGTTTCACCTGCATATAATGGATGCCACTGCTCTTTTTACATTTAGAAAACATTATAAGTAAGACTCTCTCTTTCTTCATATTTTCACACTGCTTGTTGTATGCTTATGTTATAGTTTTTCTGCGTGAAAAATGTTAGTGATAAATATGACTTCTTGTCATTCCTTTCGTTTATTAATTCTGTTATGTTCTTGTATTAATGTGTTTATTTGTCGGTGATATATTAATACATATAATAGGATATAGAAAACCAAACAAGGAAGCATTAACACCCATTATTTCACCTAAAGGATCTGCTGACTATATAACTGATACTAACAAGGGAAATTAAATGGGAAGAGCAGAGTTCAAACTCCGCATAATCTGAAGCATTCAGTTTGTAAAAAATGCCAATTTATATATCATGAATCAATTAATTTTCTTTTGGGTCTGGTTAAATACCAGTGTAGAACGGAATCTCTACACTTGAGTGACAGAAGGTATAGAAGAATTATGACTGATTTTTAAAATCTTGGAGAAGGTAATACCGAAAGAATATATATATATATATACACACACTATAGTCACCCACAGACAGATCTGTTTCGCTGTATTACAGCTCATCGGTACGGCCTAGACTGCGTTCGCTTCCTAACCCAAGATTGAAACCCGACCGAATCGGCGTCAAGTCGGCGATTCTACCCCTAGGCCACGAGCGTCCGACAGAAGAATGTAGGCTTTTTAGCGCGTATAAACACGCCCAGTAGCTAAAGTGCTCCAATTCATTATCGAATGAGCGATGCGTATATGCCGGGGTAGCTACTGTTTAGCAAAGCCTTCCCACTTTTCCAGAGTGCTCAATCAGGGTGTGAGTGCGTATATATATATATATATTCTAAGTAGGTATCACTGATAATGAGTTACTTTTCAGGGAGTTAGTATTAGCCATCCTTGTGGAAGGCAAACATTTCTCTAAGAAAACTAATAGAAAACAGATTGTCACAGATAAGAAAGAATTGGAATTTTCATCGATTAGTTTCTGAAGTGACATGTTATTTTAAAAAGTGCCATATATAAATACACATATATGAAAATATATAAGTAGATGCGTGTCGTGCTATCGTGGATATCGACTCGGAATGGGAAATTGGAAAGCCGAGTTCGATTTCTAGTTGAATCCTTTGCATTTACTGATGCGTAAGTGACTTTATGACAGGTATTAATCTATCTTTTCTCCCACAAGCTATAGGTTAAATAGTAGGACAATTTTTGTTCTTTAGCCTTGGTTAGCAACCACTCTACCTAACCCGGATGTTAAAGGGGGTTTGCGTAGGGTAAACACTCCTACCTGTATTAAAGTCAAGTAACAGAAGCAATGACCAGGTTAGTCAATAACCTTTGGAATTTAGGGATACATTTATAAATAGTTATGCATACACATATACCTACACATTAACATATACCTGAATATTGGAAGCGGAATGAGAACTGTCTAGATGCATTGAATGTTTTAGTTCGGAATTCCGTGTAGGTAATTCAGATCGGAAGACATCTGAAGAAGGCCAGGCGTCTCCACGAAACGTTGTAATAAGAATAATTAAGATGAATACAGTTGTCCGCATATAAATAAGCAGTAACATTTAATTCGAAACATTATGGATAGAAAATATATTTTGTCGAATTTTTCTCTTTCTTTCATCTTATTTTGATGTACGTTAACATGTTTGTAATAATGTCTTTTTATATTTACTTTCCTTTTCAATTTTAAGGGATATTGATGAGAAAAATATTTTCCCTAGGAACCTACAAAGTTTCGGTTATTTTTGCAGCCTTTATCAGTGCTTCATATTTAAGTGTATTTTTCAGTTGACTAAATTCTAAATTTAGCAGATATTAATTAGCTCAGTGCAAGAAGCTCAAATTCTTTGGTCGTGACACCAGCCTTTTTTATGATTTCCGTTGTATATTATTGTGCTCTTACATGACAACATAATAATGCACAAAAAATATTTATATTATCCACATTTTGTATAATAAAAGAATACGGATATATTTACTTCAAATATACAGGATGTTTATAAATTCTCTCTGCAGGTGTGCATCGGTTTTATGTATGCATTAGTGAAGATCCATGCATAGACTCATTTACATGTTCATAGTATATCATTATAGATATTATTGATATATATTTTGATCTAATTTAATTAACTTACGTGCAGCTAAAAGAGAAGTCAGGAATGTCAATTACAGATCGGAAGTCAAAAAATCAAACAGGTGCAGAAATCTAAATATCTGATGAGTGTAATATAAACAAAAGTGAATAAAGACAATAATACGATATGTTACCGAAAGTTACAAAATGGTATTAAACGACATGTTAATTCAAATTTAATTGTTTGAACATTATTACTATTGGATACTCTTATTTTTCCAAATTACGAGGGTCATTCAGTAAATAAGGTAGATTTTTCGGTATAAAGAATTCTACGAGGAACATTCAATGAATAAGGTGGATTTTTCGGTATGAGGACTTCTAAGAGGGTCATTCAATAAATGAGGTTGGATTATTCGGTATAAGGACTTCTACGAGGGTCATTGAATAAATAAAGTGAATTTTTCGTTATCAAGACTTTTACGAGGGTCATACAATAAATGAGGTGAATTTTTCGTTAAAAGGATTTCTGCGAGGGTCATTCAATAAATAAGGTGGATTTTTCGATATAAAAACTTCTACGAGTGTCATTCAATAAATAAGGTATATTTTTCAGAATAAGGTCTTCTACGAGAGTCATTCCAGAAATAAGATGGATTTTTCGATATAAAAACTTCTACGAGGGTCATTCAATAAATAAAGTGAATTTTTCGTTATACGGATTCTACGAGGGTCATTCAATAAATAAGGAAGATTTTTCGGTATAAGGACTTCTACGAGGACCATTCAATAAATAAGGTGAATTTTTTGGTATAAGGACTTCTACGAGGGTCATTCAATAAATAAAGTGAATTTTTCGTTATAAGGACTTCTACGAGGGTCATTCAAAAAATTAGGTGAATTTTTCGGTTTGAGAACTTCTACGAGGGACATTCAATAAATAAGGTGGATTTTTCGGTACAAGGATTCTATGAGTTTTATACAATAAATAAAGTGAATTTTTTGTTGTAATGACTTCTACGATGGTCATTCAATAAATAAGGTGGATTTGTCGGGATAAGGACTTCTACGAGTGTCATTCAATAAATTAGGTGGATATTTCGGTATAAGGACTTCTACGAGCGTCATTCAATATATAAGGTGGATTTTTCGGTATATGGACTTCCACGACGGTCATTCAAAAAATAAAGTGAATTTTTCGTTATAAGGACTTCTACGAGGGTTAGACAATAAATAAGGTGAATATTCCGGTAGAGGGACATCTACCAGGGTCATTCAATAAATAAAGTGGATTTGTTGGTATAAGGACTTCTACGAGCGTCATTCAATAAATGAAGTGAATTTTTCGTTATAAGAACTTCTACGAGTGTCATTCAATAAAAAATGTGATTTTTTTGTTAAAAGGACTTCTACGATGGTCAATCAATAAATAAGGTGAATTTTTCGGTATCATGTCTTCTACGAGAGTCATCCAATAAATAAGATGGATTTTTCGCTAAAACAACTACTACGAAGGTCATTCAATAAATAAGGTGAATTTTTCGTTATAAGGACATCTACGAGAGTCATTCAATAAATAAGGAGGATTTTTCGGTATACAACCGTCTGCGAGGGTCATTCAATTAATAAAGTGAATCTTTCGTTATAAGGGCTTCTCCTAGGGTCATTCAATAAATAAGGAGAATTTTTCTTTTTGAGAACTTCTACGATTGTCATACAATAAATAAAGTGGATTTTTCGGTATAAGGACTTCTAAGAGGGTCATTGAATACATTAGGTGAATTTTTAGGTATAAAGACTTCTACGAGGGTCATTCAATAAATGTGGTGGATTTTTCGGTGTAAGGACTTCTACGAGAGTCATTCAATAAATAAGGTGGATTTTTCGGTATTAGGACTTCTACGAGGGTCATTCAACAAATAAGGTGGATTTTTCGATTTAATGACTTCTACTATGGTCATTCAATAAATAAGGTGAATCTTTCTGTGTAAGGACTTCTACGAGAGTCATCCAATAAATAAGACGTATTTTTCTGTAAAAGAACTTCAACGAAGATCATTCAATAAATAAGGTGAATTTTTCGGTATAAGGACTTCTACGAGCGTTATTCAATAAATAAGGTGTATTTTTTTATATAAGGACTTCTAGGTGGGTCATTCAATAAATGATATGGATTTTTCGGTATAAGGACTTCTACGAGAGTCATTCAATAAATAAGGTAAATGTTTCGATATAAGGACTTCTATGAGGATCATTCAATAAATAAGGTGGAGTTTTCGGTATAAGAACGTCTGCGATGGTCATTCAATAAATTAGGTGAATTTTTCAGTATAAGGATATCTGTGAGGGTCATTCAATAAATAAGGTGGATTATTCGGTATCATTACTTCTACGAGGGCCATTCAATAAATAAAGTGAATTTTTTGGTATAAGGACTTCTACGAGGGTCATTCAATAAATAAGGTGGATTTTTAGGTATAAGGACTTCTACGACAATCATTCAATAAATAAAGTGAATTTTTCGTTGTAGGTACTTCTACGGGGGCCATTCAATAAATAAGGTGGATTTTTCTGTATAAAGACTTCTACGAGGATCATTGAATACATGAGGTGAATTATTAGGTATAAGGCCTTCTACGAGAGTCATTCGATAAATAAGGTGGATTTTTTGGTAAAAGGATTACTACGTGGGTCGTTCAATAAATAAGGTGAATTTTCGGTATATGGACTTCTACGAGACTCATTCCATAAATAAGGTGGATTTTACGGTTTGAGGACTTCTCCGAGGGTCATTAAATAAATAAGGTGGAATTTTCAGTGTAAGGATTTCTACGAGTGTCATTCAATAAATAAGGTGGATTTTTCGGTATAAGGACTACCACGGGGGACATTCAAAAAATAAAGTGGATTTTTCGGTATAAGGACATCTACGAGGGACATACAATAAATAAAGTGAATTTTTCCTTATAAGGACTTCTTCGAGGGTCATACAATAAATAAGGTGGATTTCCCGCTATAAAAACATCTACGAGTGTCATTCAATAAATAAGGTGGATTTGTCGGGATGAGGATTTCTACGAGGGACATTCAATAAATAAGGTGGATTTTTCGGTATAAGGACTTCTACGAGAATCATGCAATAAATCAGGAGGATTTTTCGGTAAAAGGACTTCTACGAGAGTCATTCAATAAATCAGGTGGATTTTTCGGTATAAGGACTCCTACGGGCGACATTCAATAAATAAGGTGGATTTTGCGGTATGAGGACATCTACGAGGGTCATTCAAGAAATAAAGTGAATTTTT
Source organism: Ascarosepion bandense (assembly GCA_037127315.1). Taxonomy (NCBI): domain Eukaryota; kingdom Metazoa; phylum Mollusca; class Cephalopoda; order Sepiida; family Sepiidae; genus Ascarosepion; species Ascarosepion bandense. The sequence continues at coordinate 1,428,107 of JBBBDQ010001451.1, read as the reverse complement.
CGTTATAAGGTCTTCTACGAGGGTCATTCAATAAATAAGGAGAATATTTCGGTTTGAGGACTTCTACGAGGAACATACAATAAATAAGCTTCATTATTCGGTGTTAGGACTCCTACGAGCGTCATTCAATAAATAAAGTGATTTTTTCGTTATAAGAACTTCTACGAGCGTCATACAATAGATATGGTGAATTTTTCGGTAAAAGCACATCTACGAGGGTCATTCAATAAATAAGGTGGATTTTTCGGTATTAGGTCTTCTACGAGGGTCATTCAATAAATAAAGTGAATTTTTCTTCATACGGGATACTTCGAAGTTCATTCAATAAATAAGGTGGATTTTTAGGTTTAAGGACTTCTACGACGATCATTCAATAAATAAAGTGAATTTTTCGTCATAAGTACTTCTACGAGGGTCATTCAATAAATAAGGTGGATTTTCGGTATAAGAACTTCTACGAGGGTCATTGAATACATTAGGTGAATTTTTAGATATAAGCCTTCTATGAGAGACATTCAATAAATAAGGTGGATTTTTCGGTATGAGAATTTCTACGAGGTTCATTCAATAAAAAATATGAAAAAAATAAGGACTTCTACGAGGGTCATTCAATAAATAAGGTGGATTTTTCGTTATAAGAACTTCTACGAGGTTCAGTCAATAAATAATGTTGATTTTTCCGTATAAGGACTTCTACGAGTGTCATTCGATAAATAAGGTGGATTTTTCGGTGTAAGGACTTCTACGAGGTTCATTCAATAAATAAGGTGGATTTTTCGGTATAAGGTCTTCTACGAGGGTTATTCAATAAATAAGGTAGATTATTTGGTATAAGGAATTCTACGAGGGTCATTCAATAAATAAGGTAGATTTTTGGTATAAGGAATTCTACGAGGGTCATTCAATAAATAAAGTGAGTTTTTCGTTATAAGGATTTCTACGAGGCTCAGTCAATAAATAAGGTGGATTTTTCGAGACTAGGACTTCTACCAGGGTCATTCAATAAATAAAGTGAATTTTTCGTTATAAGGACTTCTTCGAAGGTTATTCAATAAATAAAGAACATGTTTCGTTATAAGGACTTCTATGAGGGTCCTTCAGTAAATAAGATGAATCTTTCGATGTAAGGACTTCTACGAAAGTCATTCAATAAATGCGGTGAATTTTTCGCTAAAAAGACTTCTACGTGGGCCATTCAATAAATAAGATGGATTTTTCGGTAAAAGGACTTCTACGAGGGTCATTCAATAAATAAGGTGAATTTTTTAGTATAAGGGCTTCTATGAGTGTCATTCAATAAATAAGGTGGATTTTTTCGGTATAAGGACTTCTACGTTGGTCATTCAATATATTAGGTGGATTTTTCGTTTTAAGTATTTCTACGAGGGTCATTCAATAAATAAGGTGAATCTTTTTGTATGAGGACTTCTACGAGGGTCATTCAATAAATAAGTTGGATTTTTCTGTATAAGGACGCGTACGTGGGTCAGTAAATAGATCAGGTGGATTTTTCGGTATAAAGACTTCTACGAGTGTTATTCAATTAATAACGTGAATATTTCGGTATAATGTCCTCTACGAGGGTCATTCAATATATAAGGTGAATCTTTCTGTATAAGGACTTCTACGGGAGTCGTTCAATAAATAAGGTAAATTTTTCAGTATAAGAACTTCTAATACAGATAGGAAATTACATTTTTTTAATTTTTTTTCCTTTTCTTCTTTTTCAAAGGGATTTAATTTTTTTTGAAGATTGAAAAACAATTTTTCGGTAATTAATAAAGATGGCCGACCAAGGGGCATGCTCATGAGTCAGTTATTAAGTTTTTGGTTTCTGAAGCGTACAAACCAGTTGAAATTCATAAGAGAATGTCAACTGTGTATGGAGCCACATGTTTCAGTTAAAAATGTGTAGAAGTGGGCTAAATTGTTGAAAGAAGGACGGAGCAGTGTTGAGGATGAAGACAGACCTTGGAGCTCTACAGAAGTTAGGTCTCCTGAGGTGATAGAATCTGTCAATGATCTCATTCAGTTTGACAGAAGTGTGACAGTGGATGACATCACCTCAGGAGACCTCACTTCTGTAGGGCTCCAAGGTCTGTCTTCATCCTCAACACTGCTCCTCCTTCTTTAAACAATTTAGCCCACTTTTGGACATTTTTTAGCTGAAAAAAGGGTGACAGTGGATGACATTGCAAGGACTTTGAGCCTATCTGTTGAACAAACGCAGGGATCATCAGTCACAAGGAGTCGTTTTGCATCAAGACAACGCAAGGCCTCACACAGCAACCCAAACGTTGCAAATCATCAACGAGCTGAACCGGGAACTGCTCCCTCACCTCCCTTGCAGCCCAGACCTTGCCTCTTCAGACTTTCAACTGTTTGGTCCCTTGAAAGCTTTCACGAGAGGCACGAAGTTTGAAAGTGACGATGAATTCAAAAGTGCTGTGAGTAATTGGCTGAGACATCAGTCCAAAGGATTTTACGTTGAGGGAATACGGAAGCATGTGCGCAGATGGGAAAAGTGGGAGACACTGCTGGAAGACTACGTTGAAAAATAAAAAAAGTAAACCTTTATCCGCATTATATAAGTCCTTATATCGAAAAATTCACCTTATTTATTGAATGAGCCCCATATTTACCTGATTACCATATTTTCTTCCAAACGTAACAAAAGACAAATACAAGCATAAAGGACAATAGCAATAACATTAAGATTTTTTACAAAAGTTAAGTACGAAATAAGTAGAAGCAAGATGAATCTTCACTTCGCAATATCATCCAAAATTACACAACACCGACCAACTCAAACAAGAATTTTTTTTTAATCGTGTCGCCACAAGCAAAGCATTTTAATACCACTCTTGTTCAGGGGGTTACATAGGAGGAATGTTATGAGGAGTGTGAGGCTGCAGGGGGTGCCAGGAAGAGAGTAGGAGAGGGAAGAGATTACTGATGAGATTGGGGTGGACAAGGTGGAATGTTATGAGGAGTGTAAGGTTGAAGGGGGTGTCAGGAAGAGAGTAGGAGAGGGAAGAGATTATTGATGAGAGTGGGATGGACAAGGAGGAAAGTTATGAGGAGTGTGAGTTTGCAGGGGGTGTCAAAAAGAGAGTAGGAGTGGGAAGAGATTACTGATGAGAGTGGGGTGGACAACGTGGAATATTATGAGGAGTGTGAGGTTGCAGGGGGTGTCAGGAAGAGAGTAGGAGAGGGAAGAGATTACTGATGAGAGTGGGGTGGACAACGTGGAATATTATGAGAAGTGTGAGGTTGCAGGGGGTGTCAGGAAGAGAGTAGGAGAGAGAAGAGATTGCTGATGAGAGTGGGGTGGACAAGGAGGAATGCTATGAGGAGTGTGAGGTTGCAGGGGGTGTCAGGAAGAGAGTAGGAGAGGGAAGAGATTACTGATGAGAGTGGGGTGGACAAGGTGGAATGTTATGAGGAATGTTAGGTTGCAGGGGGTGTCAGGAGGAGAGTAGGAGCGAGAAGAGATTACTGATGAGAGTGGGTTGGACGAGGAGGAATGTTATGAGGAGTGTGATGTTGCAAGAGTTGTCAGGAAGAGAGTAGGATACGCAAGTGAGTACTGATTAGAGTGGGGTGGATGTAGAAAAGCATGAGAGAGAGGATGTAAGTTAGTGTGACAGTAGATTACTATTTAAATTCTTGGAGATTGTAACTGTCAGCGTAGCAAGTATGTGGAAGGGAATTCCACAGGCGGGAAGTGCGAGAAAATAATTTTTTTTTTTTTTTTGCGAAAGAGAATCCCAAATTTAATTATCTATTACAATATATTCAAAACTGTCAATAATAATGATTCACCTGCAAAATCTCAACTGCTGAGAACCAGTGTCACTTGCAAATTTATATGTCCTTTGAAGAACTGTCCGTAAACAATTTCTCACAGACCTAATGAGACTTCCCTCTGACTCATCTCCGAATACTTTCACGTCTTCTGCTCTGACAAGATTAGCTCCTTGGTGCTCCATCTTCATGAATATTGTCGAGCTAGTAGACTAGCAACTAGGTCCTACCCTTTTGCAGTGAAACCAATCAAATGTAACCTCAACTACTACTCAACCAGCTTCTTTGTTCGCACTTCACGCCTGTGGAATTCCTTTCCGTATACTTGCTTCCCTGAAAACTAAAATCGCCAAGAATTTAAATGCAAAGTCAAATCTCTTATCGTTTTGACTCACATCCTTTCCATGACAAGCCTTATATCATGGTCTTCTTCCTTTCCACTCCACTCTCATGCAGCCCTCTTCACAAATATATTATCATCCTGTTCTTACTCATTCTCTGACACTCCTGTAACTTGTTCCTCTTTCTCATCTCACTTCTTCTGTAAACCCGTTGCGCACCAGTGGCAGTTCTGCCTTGCTTGGGGTCAAACAATAAAAAAAATTACATTAGCTACTCCACCGCAAAAATTGATATTGCAACTTTCTCACAACAGTTCCATCTGATCCCATTTAAACACACATTGGAATCTGTCAGGGCCTGTCAGTGATATACTTGTTGACAATACATATATAACAGTATCATTCCCGTGCAAAAAAAGATTAAAAATAATAAAGGCATTACTAATAAAAATGAGAAATCCTACACTTAAAAAAAACAATTATGAACACGGCAAGAATGTGCCTACCATGTTCGGAACTTAACATACATACATGACACCAAATACATAAGCTTTGTACATGTTTACTTACAAGTAAATCAAAATTCATTCTTAATAATGGCTGAAAGTATAGCCGAAAGCGCTCGAAAGTACAAAGACTTCGAACATTTTTTATAAACTTGGAGTTCTGAAAAGAAAAAATAAAAGGACACATGAAAATCTGTATAAATAAACTTAATGAAAATAACTTTTATGTCATTTTTCAACGAAACTAGCATATATATATATATATATATATATATATATATATATATTCTTCTTTAATCCGAAATGGGAAAAGTAGGAAGGTAAATTCCAAAACCTGATCCTAATTAATATTAAAAATTTTAATATTAAAAAAGGATACAGGAGGAGAGCTCAATGTACTTAAAGTTACAGAGCCAGTATAAATTAAAGTAATTTTTAAAAATTTAAAAATGTTGAATGAACATTTCAACATGAAATCTCTAAGAGAGAATTCATGTCTTCTCAGCAACACAGTTCCATATTAAAATGAATAAAATTAGCATCATTGAATAAAATTAGCATCATTGAATAAAATTAGCATCATTGAACTCCCAATCCCACTTTCAACAGAAATAAACCGTTTTTTCACCAGATAATTTTCATACCAACTTCTTCACCCGATGAGAAGCACCCAAAAACTAGGTTAGCTTCGAAACGCGAAAATGTTTGTGTAGTGATACCATGAATTTATAAACCATTGTTACAATATAACGCTCTACGTTTGTATCGAGCACTCTTTATAAAAGTAAATGAATGAACAACAGGTTAAAAAACCTACGAGTTCCACAACTTTGTTACAATATATATATATATAAGAAAGTGTAACCTGCATATATAATATAATATAATGACCTGCATATTTATATGTACGTATGTATGTATGCATGAAAGTGTACATATATAAAAACCTGCATATCTATCTATCTATCTATCTGTCTATCTATCTATCTATCTATCTATATATATATATATATATATATACATATATATATATATATATATGTATGTATGTATGTATGTATGTATAGAAGTGTACATATATAATAATCTGCATATCTATATCTGTATATATATACGTATGCATGTATGTAAAATAGTGTACATATATTAAAACCTGCATATCTATTTATATATATGTATGTATATATGTATGTATGAAAGTGTCCAGGTATATTAACCTGCATATATATATATATATATATATATATATATATATATATATATATTCAAAATAATAACTAACTAAATTCTGTAATATCTAAGTTTTAAATTTATACTAAGAAAAACTTTAAGAGCCGTAGTGTGAAATCGCGGTAGGTTTTGGCTAGCTTGAGCTTGAGATTCTTTGTGTATATATATATATATATATATATATATATATATATATATGTATGTATGTATGTATGTATGTATGTATTTATGAAAGTGTACATATATAATAACCTGCATATTTATATCTATATTTATATATTTATGTATGAAAGTGTAAATTTTTTATTTACATGCGCTCTGTTTCTTTACTCATTGAGCACTTTAACCTATAAATGTAAGCTTAAGGCAATTTATTGTTACCTATATACATATATATATATATATATATATATATATATATATATATATATTGTTTATTTATTTAATTCTTGTCATTTCACCCTGATCAACGCCACTATAAAGACTATGGGGTTATTAGGATCGAAAAAGAACTTGAATTTATTAGGAAGAAAGGACAATAAAAGTACAAAGTTCACGACAGACGATTTCGATTGACATTGTATTTACCATTTTGACGATTGCAGGTGGCAAGGAACAAGGATATATAAAGAGCGTCCCATAGGCAAGAAAATAATTAAAATAAAGCTTACGATTATTTACAGCTAATTGAAAAGTAAATGACAAGTTTTAGTTACCAATCTAGCAGTACAATTAATTCTATATTGTCGAGAACCGAGGAAGAGAAAACTCACAAACTCCAATAAAATATCTACAAAAGATACAGATAGTGTGTTTGCATGTGTGTTTGCTTGTTTCGGTTTTTCTAAACGTAGTTTATATTATTTAATATTGCCTAATTTGCATGCCTTCGTTATAATCTCATCTTTATTTTCATTTAATCATTTGTAAATAGGATTTACTTTTGATACGTGACACATTTTCATATCAATCTTTTCTTTGTCCCTTTTCAGTCAACGTTAGAATATTTATTTACTGGTAAATGATTAGATACAAAAATAATTACATTAAAATTAAAATATTTCATGAGGTATTGAGAAATCTATCTTGAATAAACGATCACTTCTTCCAATTCAATCTTTTTTCATTTTAGCTGATTTTAATATAATTCATTTTACATCTCCGTCAATTTTATACTTGATTGAATTTTTGAAATTGCATTTCAGGTCATGCTGTGTTTCAGTTCAGTGTCTGCCTGAATAAAAGAGAAATTACAACCCCAAATTGTACTGATTACATATTTCATTCCAATTTACAGTCAAAACTATTTAGAAATGTGCTTAATCGAGCAGATGTGCGGTGTGGAGCAGTGGAGATCGGCTCAGAACGAGAAATCGGGGCGCCGAGTTCGAATTCCAGTTGAATTACTTCCATTAATTAACTGCGGAGATTAATCCGTCTATTCCGACCAGTTATTGGTTAAATAACAGGACAGTTTGGGTTCTATAGCCTTGACTGGCAACCAGTCTACCGCAGAAAGCAATGGCAACCTACTGCGGGATAATCATGTCATTCATGGAGACATGATCGCCAAAGCCTGTCACTTATGACACTTAACTGACTGACTGAATATAATAGTTGGAAACATAATTAAAATTTCTACTGGACATACAGTGGGGGATCGGTTTTCTATTGTTATGAAGTAGTAAACTGATCCCCCACTAATTATACTTAATATAATAATGTAATATAATCTATTTCCTCTCCCTTCAGATATGATTTAAATGGCAGGACAGACTGAGTTCTATAGACTTGGCTGGCAAGCAGACTACCGCAGAAAGCAATGGCAACCTACTGTGGGATAATCCTCTGCCCAGTTAGTCGTGTCTCTTTCATGATCACCCAAGCGTATATCACGTATGGAACTTAACTGACTGACTGATATTTAAAAAAGAGGCAATAAAATTAACTTTTATGCGTAAACAGTTTAAAAATGCTTTGACAAATTGGCCTGAAAGTCACTAAGAGTGAAATTTTTAATAACATTTTTGTCTAACTATTTTAGTTCATTTTTTTTTTTCATGTTTTCTAAAAAGGTCGCAGGTAAAACATGATGTTCTTTGAGGTGCAGAAGATATCAGCTGAGAACGAAAAATTGGAGAGTCGAGTTCAAATTTCTAATGCAGAAAGTAATGGCAACCTACTGGGAGAAAATGTTCTACCCGGTCAGTCATGTATCGAATGACGCATGATCGCCCAAACGTGTATAACTTATGGTACTGAACTAATTAAAAATCAAAACAAAGCAAAACAATCAAAAAATACATCTCACTAAATTCAAAGTTTATATCAATGCATTATTATGATTTTTGATTGACAAGGAAGAGAATTGTCTATATTAAAGTTAACATTAAAGGTGAACATTTACTCAAACCGGTATACTTTCCTAGCACGCCAGACAGGGATCATCAACTCTCAGTTGCATCTCTGTCCTCGGGCAAAGTGCGGCACTATTGTATCTCTGTCCGATAACAGACATGCATCTGAGAAAAATTATACTGAGAGTTGTCCGGTCCCGAGGAACAGTGTCCTGTGTCTGTACCTCCCAGATAGATCGGTGGTCGCAGCTGAGGCCAGTGCGATGAAAGGGGTGCGAAAACTTGGCAATTTTTGGCCCCTGCCCGTTCGCACGCGTTCGGGTTCCTTCCTCACATTAAACCTTGACTTTTGTCACATATTGTTCTAGTAGGAAAGCTCGTAAATATCTATACTTACTATTTATAATTTTCTGAGCAATATGTTAAAATTAATCAATTCCAGTTTCCGCTTTAAAATGTTTCGTTTAAGTTTCGAATACGAAAATCAATTTAGCTTGAATATTCTTCGAAGAGTCCTGATGAAAGTTTTTTAAGAAAGTAATGTGAGTTTCCTCTGAGGTCTCTCGTATTGAGCAGGTTAATTTACGTGTAGATTAACGGTCATTTTCCCCCTGTAAAAGAATCATAGGTTTGGTCTCTTCTAAGGGGCGCAGTGTAATAAAATTTTCCACACAGGTACGTACTAATATCACTGTTAAAATAAAGAGGTAGGTCTATTAAAATAAGAGTAACTTTTAAACGCAACGTTTTTAGTATTAAAATATGTTGAAATCTAAAATCTATTAATTGCTTTACATCTCTCTCTCTCTCTCCCTCTCTCTCTCTCTCTCTCTATATATATATATATATATATATAAATATATATATATATATTTATATATATATATATATATATATATATATTATTCTAAATATATACTGTTAAATATAACAGACAATGAATGTCTATTATATTTAATCATGAGCCGTTCTAAACATCGTATTTTGGTCTTAATTTCAGGTGAAAATAAAGACAAAAATTATCCAACATTTGGATATTTTTTCTATTTTGCTGGTTCTAAGCTTTCGGCTCACATGAGCCAACTTTATACTGGTTAAAGGGACCTTAACACAAAGACATCCACCATCAAATATGATTTTATCTTGTGTTGATATAAAACATTGCTAAACAACAATAACAGTCACCGAATATTCGTAAAATATTCTTATTATTGGAGTTCATAATAAAAACATTTTTTGCTACACAAGAGATGTCGTGTTTTCAGTGCTATATTCAACTCATCAACACGACAGCTTTTGTGTAGCGGAAAAATGTTTTATTATAAACTCCAATAATATATATATATATGTTGGAGTCCAACTATGTCTTTTGTCATCGACAATTTCTATAAGATGAAGAAATCGTTAGATGTTAAGAAACACTTTGTTTACTTATGAATACTTTTTATTGGGACAGATGCTGAGTTTTTAGCAAAGTTCTTCCATCCGTAAATGTGATTTTGCTGCAAATGTTTGTGTAATACTTTCTACACCTACAATTTTCTCCTCTATTCGTAAGTATGTTCTGCCTTTTCAACATATTAATTCAGTTGTTTACAACTTTCAGTGTAGTTGCGGATTCAATTACATAGGCAGAGCATCTCAGCGTTTAGATCAGAGAATCAAGCAGCACCTGCTCTCGGAGAAATTTAAACTCTTCCGCTACCAGAAACCATTTGGTGAAGACATCCGGGTCCTCAATAAGTGAACACGTTATTAATAGCAGGAATTGTGTGAATAATTTGAGTGTAATTTTCGATCCTTGCCAAGTCGAACTCTATTTTCCATCTCAAGGTGCTAAAGTCCATATCCATAAGATCCCGGCGGCCTGTTCTCTGCAAGCAGAGAAAATGCCTTCTGGGGCTTAGTATTATTGGGCTCTAGTATTCCTTGAAAAGTTTTTCCCACATATCACCTTTCCATTTCATCTTTTAAGTATTTATTATAAAAATCCCAGGATTTAGGCTTGATAAGTACTGGGCAAAACCGATTGTTTTGTTCTAATAAGAAATGTCATTAGAATTCTGTATATTCCTAGTTTATATATATATATATATATATATATATATATATATATATATATATATAGTCATCCGCAGACAGATCTGTTTCGCTGTATCACAGTTAAACGTCTGAATGCTTTTAACCCAGGATTGAAACCCTACCGAATTCGCATCAGTCGGCGATTCTACATCTGAGCTATGGGCGCTCGATACAAGGAGGCAAACTTTTTAGCTTATATATTATCATTATAGACGCGCAATAGCCGAGAGTGCTCTAATTTGTTGCTGAATATATATATATATATATATATATATATATATATATATATATATATATACAGGTTCCGTGGAATAATATAGACAAGTATTGTTTATTTATATTGTGTAGGACCCTTTCGTACAGTCTGATCAGCTTGATGGTGCTATCGTTAAAAGACGACAAGAAATCACTGTAATTGTTGATTTTTTATCAGGTCTGAGCTTTCGACTTACATAAGCCATTATCAAAGAATGAACATTAACATATAGTGAACATAGAACATTTAAGTTATTAAAAAAGTGGAATTAAACAAAGAGAATTAAATCAAAGAGACAATTCCATTTTTACCGAAATCTCAGACCTGATAAAAAACTCAACAATTACTGTGATTTCTTGTCATCTTTTAACGATAGCTCTATCTATCTTGTCAATATTATTCAACGAAACCTGTATTAATGAAAAAATGCTGCCAAAATACACACAATATATATATATATATATATATATATATATACATTTGCAACTCACTTAATGACAGCTGCCCTTTATGTCTGAGTGAAAAACTACACATTCTTCAGTACCCTAACAGCAACGATTTATTAAACCGTAGAGACGAATAAGCAGTAATATGCAAACATCGCAAATATTTCTCGCTAAAATTCAAGTAAACAAAAAAATCACCCCAACCAGAAATCCAAAAAAAAAACACAAAAAATACACACAACCAACCCTAGAAATAAACAGAAAAAGAAAACAAACCCTATACAATACCAACAAAAAATAATGCATTTGCAGCAGAATAGTAGATAAAAAATTAAAAAATATATTTTATATTTATAAAATATGTTCTGTAAAGGATAGATTTTTGTAAAAGAAATATATTTCTTAAATATTATAAAATGTTATATTTTATAATATTATAAAATTGTTTAAATATTATAGAATATTATAAAATATTTTGTCATGAAAGATATATTTTATAAAAAAAATATATTTTATAAAGACAAAAAAACTAAAAAAGCACACACCCCAATACAAAATAACAAATTAAATTGAGAAGAAACTAACCCCAAAACAAAACAACACCTACCAACCTCTAAACCAAATAACAACACGCAAGGCGCCAGCAGCCTCAGCCCTCACAAGATTAATAGATTAACCTATCCTGAACTCAGCCACAAACAAACACTTAACCCTAAGACCTTAAAAAGGTCAACAGAACTCAAAATACAAACCAACCCCTCTAACACCTAAAAAAAACAAATCCAACACAAATAAACAGGCTTTTCAGCTAAATAATTCTCATTTCCAAAAAATCACCTGAGGATGAAGCCAACAACATAATGGGCTGGCTTCGAAACATGAAACATTTTCTGTAGTGATACTATGAATTTATAAAAACATTGTAACAACCATTACAGTATATATATATATATATATATATATATAGTATTTTGGAACATGTACAAATTTTTTATCCACTGTAAATTCTACATTGTAATTTCAATGTTGAAACAAAATGTACACTTTGTAGTGGATAAAAAAAGAATGAAAAATAAAAAAATTGTACATGTTCAAAATTATAACAGTCACAGCTTTACATTATATATCGAGCACTGTTTTAAATTAATACTTTGAACGTTGTAAATTTTTTTTCGTTTCTTATTCCCTCGGATATATATATACATATATTGTCATCCGCAGACAGATCTGTTTCGCTGTATCACAGCTCATCAGTACTGTTAGACAGTCGATTGCTTTTAACCTAAATTGAAACCCGACCGAATTGGCGTCAGTCAGCGATTCTACCACTGGACTATGGGCGCTCGGTTGAAGAAGGCAGACTTTTTAGCGTGTATATTATCATTATACTCGCCCAATAGCCAGACGAGCTTAAACCTTGTAATTTTTAAAAGAAATCGCTAAAAGATGAAATGGAAAGAGAAGAGTTTTCCTAAGGGTATATGCGCGTAAGTGAATGCAACATGTTTAATTGGAATTCGAAATCAGATCTCCGTTTCCTCGTTCCTAGCCGATATCTACTGCACCATAACGCAACACTAGAAGAGCAAAGACGAATCATATTCATCCTCCATTTAATTGTCTGCTGACAAAGTTACGGTGTCTTTAGACGTAGTTTCTTTACGAATGTATCTCTTCAGAATACTTTACAGACTTGGACGGATTCCCTTTATTTGGGTCTCCTGATTTCTGCAAGTATTCTGGATAATTTATTTTGGAAATTTTTTTTTTTAATCATTTCACCCCGAGCAAGGCGGAAACGCCAGTGATGTGCAGGGGGCTACATAAATGTAAAAAGATTCATTAAAAAAGAGTGAGGAGTACAACCTAGTTAGAAAGGAACAATAGAAAGCTGAGAAAGCAGGTGCAATGACAGATATATAGGTGGAGAGAAAGGGAAGGTTATACAGGGGAGGGGAGAGAGCTTGAGGCCAGTGGTTAGCAGATGAGTATTGACATTGCATTTAAATTTCTGGAGGTTGTAGCCGTCAGGAAAGCAAGAATTCGAGAGCGAGTTCCACAGGCGGGAAGTGCGAGAGAGGAAGCTGCAGGAGTAGAATTCTCGTCTGCATTTGGCTAACCTGACTGTGAATGGGTGGGACCCAGTTGCCAGTCTGGTTTCACGAGTAAACACCTGTTGAGGAGGCATCAGTGACTTAAGTTTGTCTGAGCAGAAGCCATGAAAGTATTTATAGAACAGACAAAGGGAGGCCACATTTCGACGATGGGGAAGTGGCTGCAGTCGAGCCGCCAGATCAATACCTATCACATGACAGACTCTCCTTTGGAACCTGTCAAGAACACTGAGGAGAACGGCAGGGGCACCTGACCATAAATGGCAGCAGTACTCCATGCACGGACGGATGGTTGACTTGTATATATGCAGGATGGATTCAGGTGGAAAAAACATCCTGGATCGACATGTATATATTTAGCTACTGAGTGTGTAGTATTCAGTTTTAATGATATCTTTCATGCCCAGGATGTGCGTTGTGGCGCAGTGGATATCGGCTCGGAACGAGAAATCGGGGAACCGAGTTAGAATTCCAGTTGAATTCATTGCATTCACTTACGCGCAAATACCCTTGGGAAAGGTATTAATCCGACTCTTCCCTCCAGTTATGGGTTAAATAATAGGACGGATTGGGTTCTATAGCCTTGGTCGGCAACCAGTCTACCGCAGAAAGTAATGGCAACCTACTGCGGGATAATCTTCTGCCCAGTCAGTCATGCCTCTTTCGAGACATGATCGCCTAAAGCGTGTATCGCGCATGGCACTTAACTGACTGACTTCATGCCCAGATTGACAAGCAGTCCCTTGAGTTCCGTTTTAGCTAATATTTTTGTGTTTTTTTACAAAACCTTCTTTTTAATAAATACCAGAAACTGTATATTTAGTATTGCCATGTTGATGTTACTTTTTCCGTTTCTGTTCCACTGAAACGAATGAGGCTTTGCATCTCAATCTTAATCCCCTCCACCCGTCTCATCGGTTCACATGGGAGGATGAATATGATTCATCTTTGCTCTTCTAGTGTTGCGTTGTGATGCAGTAGATATCGGCTAGGAACGAGAACTCGGAGCTCCAATTTCAAATTCTAATTCAACTTGTTGCATTCACTTACGCGCAAATATCCTTAGGAAAAGTATTAAGCTGACTCTTCACTTTTCAGCTATGGTTTAAACAACAAAATATATTGGGTTTTATAGACTTGGTTGACAACTAGTCTACCGCTGAAAGTAATGGCAATTTCAGTCAGTCAGTTAAGTGCCATACGTGATATACACTTGGGCGATCATGTCTCGAAAGAGACATGACTGACTCGGCAGAAGATTATCCCGCAGTAGGTTGCCATTGCTTTCTGCGGTAGATTGGTTGCCGACCAAGGATAAAGAACCCAATCTGTCCTGCCATTTAACCCATAACTGGAAGGAAGAGACGGATTAATACCTTTCCCAAGGGAATTTGCGCGTAAGTGAATACAATGGATTCAACTGGAATTCGAACTCGGCTCCCCGGTTTCTCGTTCGGAGCCGATATCTACTGTATCACAACGCACATCCCTATGGCAATTTACTGCAAAAAATATTCTGCCCCCGTCAGTCATATCGCTATCTCATGACTGTTCGTCAAAAACCTAAATTTACTGACCTATAAAAAAATAATTCTCTTGCTTCCGAATCCTGAAATTTAAATTTAATTTCTACTTTAGCCCATCGTGCCTTAACGATATCTTCTTGTAGGCTTGAAATGGGAGATATTCATAGTATATTCCGTTATAACAATGTTTACCAAGAGAAAGTCTTTAAACGTAAAATTGAGCGAATGCTTTAATGTTTCAAGTCCTTAACTATTTTTGGTCCGGGTTTGTGTACGGTGTATCTGAAATTAACATGGTTATGCAGAGTTAGCCATATCCTTGTTCATAGAGTGCCAGCCTGTGCTATGTCGTGCTTCCTTGCCGTCAGGACACTTGATGTGTTGACACTGTTTCAACGTCTTCTACGTTTGCAAAAGATAGTCTGCTCTAACTGCAAAATAGTTTGGTCGTATATAGACTTAAATATCAGTGAGATGCTGACTTTCTTTGGCGGACCAATCAGCGCCTTAAAACGTGGATCGCTCAAAAGATTCCTGTCAATATTACACAGGGAATTATTACCCGTAATATATGTCTGGCGCAAACCTTACGAAACGTTTTTGCGATACGTTAGCAGCTATTTTAAACTAGCCAGATGCGACCGCCAGTTTTAGTCAAACCCTTTTTATGTCTTGATCCCCATATTGGCAACTTCATTCTGATTACCTAAACCATATGCTGATTCCGTCATGTTATTTTACAGCGAGCTGAAAAGAAACCAGATCGATATCATATATATATATATATATATATAGTCATCCGCAGACAGATCTATTTCGCTGTATCAAAGCTCATCAGTACGGTTAGACTTCCAATATCTTTTACCTAGAATTGAACCTCGACCGAACTGACGTCAGTCGGCGATTCTAACTCTGAGCTATGTCAGACTTTTTAGCGTATTACATATCATACTCTAGTAGTTAATTTCAAGCAACATAGTTTTGCTGTAGATTTTGTTATCACAACTCACAATTCACAACCCTGGAGATGATCTTAAAAAGAGATTGAAAGTACTTGGGAACATCGAGAAAAGAAGAATAAAATCATCTGTCAATGTTCCAGCTCATTTCTTACATCTTTCAATTATAATACACGAGTGATTATCCGGGAATATGAATGGATTTTATTAAAAATAAGAACACCATATTTGCAATTTACTTAATCTGACACACACACACACACACACACACACACACACACATATATATATATATATATATATATATATATATATAGTATGTGTATGTAATGATCAAATATAGTTTAGCTTATCCTATTACATGGGAGAAAGTGCTCGATATAATGAATAGTGCAAATCTAAATAGCAAAGTGGACATTGAAATCAACATGTAGAGGCGACAGCGTGTTTCATGCTAAACACAATCGCCAAATATTGAACTATAATTTTGAAAATGTTCAAATTACAATCTACTAGGAAGTGTACATTGAAATTGAAAGGACAATGTCTCATCAGGTATTAAACACTATTTTTTGAAGGGAGATGGAATTCCAAATATTGGTAAACGTTTGTGTGCTTGATAAAGTAGGTAAGGAAATGAAAAACCAGAATGGCGGATCGTAAAAGTGACGTTGAGGAAATAAAAAACAAAAAGAGGAATTTAGGTTGAAATTCTGCTTAATTAAAAAAAAAAGAAAATTCCTTTAAGTTTAAATAAAAGAGACTTTTTTTCAATAACTTCTACGCTTATGTCCCTGATTTCACCATATTTTCAAAGAAGGCCAAAAGTTTGTAGCCTTATACTTCACTAAAACAAATATTTCATACACATTTCAACCTACTGCGTGATAATCTTCTGCCCAGTCAGTCATGTCTCTTTCGAGACATGATCGCCCAAGTGTATCGCGTATGGCACTTAACTGACTGACCCATTTCAAGCCAGAGTCTTACAAAAAACATTCTTCTTCGCCGATTATGCGGTCTCCCACACCTCTCTCTTCTTCGTTCATCTTCTGGAATTTTCTTCCCCTCTCTATGTTTTTTCTTACTTATTGCTCTTTGTTAAACCCGAATGCCGGGTCATCAATGGTTGTATATGACTATACTTTTAAACCTGGCGTCTTTCTTTAACCCTATCCTAATGTGTCTTTTAGTTCTTTCCCTTTCTTTCCCGTTTTTCTATTTTTTCTTGATCTCCTCAATGTCCCTTTTACAGTCAATGTCGAAACAAAATGTGCACTGTAGTAGATTGTAATTTGAATATGTTCTAAATTATAATTTATAATAAATATTCATTGCTTTATTTTTATATTGGGCACTGTTTTAAATCAATATTTTGAATGTTGTTAATATTTTCTTCGTTCCTTATTCATTTGGATAGATAGATAGATAGATAGATAGATAGATAGATAGATAGATAGATAGATAGATAGATAGATAGATAGATAGATAACGCATTGTGGTTTGTCTATTTCATTGTGGGTAGTGTGTTGTAAATAGGAAAATAGACACTGAAATCATCATTTAGAGGCGACAGTCTGTTTCATGCTAAACGCAAACGTCAGGCTATGTACGTTGAGTTTTTTGCTCGACGTGATAGATAGATAGATAGATAGATAGATAGATAGATAGATAGATAGATAGATAGATAGATTGTGGTTTCTCTATTTCATTGTGGGTAGTGTGTTTGATTATTCTAGCAGTTATTTTTGTTGGCCTTGTTTGTTATATTGTTTATTATTTATTTCGTTTATTTATTGGTTTGTATTTCATTTATTTTCTTACAGATCTTTTTTCTTTATATTTCTTTTCATTTATTCTACATCGTTTTCAGTTTTTGATAATTAAGTAACGTTCTAAACATTGTTTCCATGTCTACATTTTGAGATGAGTTCTGATCGTTTATTTTGGTCTAATTTTGGTCTGGGAAGATAAATAAAGATATTTTGGATTTTTGGATTAATCCTTCTTGGCTGATGATCCTTTCTTTATTTTTTGTGATATGTTTGGTGTTATTTGTTTTGCTTTATTTTTTGTTTTCATCTCCCAGGAATGTTTAAAAAACTTTGGTAGGTTGTTCAACCAACATCGTTTCAAAGCAATAACTAAAGCGATTGTACAAACTGTTCGTAACTTGCTGTAAAAAAAAAATATGGCGCATATGTGGCTCACACTCTTGAGAATATGCAATAGATTATTAAGAAATTCTGTCAGAAATCAAAAGCTTTCGGTATAATCATTAGAATAATTAGAAAACAACTTGTCCATCAGCAAATCTGTATCCATTCCACTGTCAATGATCCCACTGTTTATGTTGAGAGAAAGTCAAATTGTTTATAATATTTCACGTATCTGGGCCTCACTACATCTGGTGTTGCTAATACGGAAAACGAAAGTTTCTGTAATCTTCATCACAGGCTTTGAAATACCCCAAATGTCTCGCTAAAGATGAACATTTATGTGTAGCAGTCAGTTGTACTTACATCACTAATATATGGTGCAGAAACTCGGACTCTGTACTAACGACATATAAATCAAGTTTCCGTACGATGGACAAAAGGAACAGGGAAGGTGGCTATTTACATTAATCAGTCTATTTTCCTCATCTTTGCTGCCATGTTTACGACGCTTTGGTCGTTGTACGCTCCGAACTTCTTTAGGTGCAACGGATTTCATACCGAAACTTTTATTACAATTACTGGGTATACCATTCCCTTTCCATGAGCAATGCCACTTCTGGTAGGTATGTAGTTATCTCCCTTTAACTTGACACCTTTAAAATATCTATTCCCCACTGTTGTATACTGGTATTGAACACACAACTATTTAGCACGAAAACCAGAAAAAACAAATTTCATTGAAATATTTTAAGAGATCTTCTTCTTCTTCTTCTTCTTCTTCTTCTTCTTCTTCTTCTTCTTCTTGTGTCGTGTCCCTACAGGACATAGGTGATCATGGATTTCCAATTGGTCCTGTTTCTTGTCGCTCTGAATATCTTTTCTCTTGGTATCTTTCCCAAACCCTGCTCTATCATCCATTTGCTTAAGTCTATCAAATAAGTCTGATGCAGCTTTTTTTTATCTTTCCTTTTATCCGTCCTGTGAGTATTAAGTTTTCTAGGCTATCCTTCCTCAGTACGTGTCATTTGTCTCTTTCTGATGGTAATTATGCTCCGTCCATGGTATCCTCAGGGTTCTTTTGTAAAACTACCTTTCTACTGCCTCAAGTTTCCCCTTTATCCTTGAAGAGATTGTCCAACATTCACTGCCATAAAGAAAGACAACTATCACACCACTTTTCCTTTGTTTCCAATTAAATTTTTCTGTCTCTCAGAAGTTCAATAGGTGTTCTACCGATCTATTTTGCTTGCAGTCTGTACAAATTTTGCATGTTCTACCCAAATTGTTCTCAAGTCCGTACGTCAATTGCATGTCCTACCCATCTTGTTCTACAGTTCATATATATATTGCATAGGCTACTAATCATGTTCTCCAATCCGTGCGTCTATTGCCTGTTCTACCCAACTTCTTCTCCAGTCCGTATGTCTATTGCATGCCCTACCCTTCTTGTTCTACAGTTCCTATATATATTGCATGGATTACCAGTCATGTTCTGCAGTCCGTACATCTATTGAATGTACTACCCAACTTGTTCTCTAATCCGTGCGTCAATTGTATATCTTACCCATCTTGTTCTACAGTTCCCATATATATTGCATGCACTACCAATCATATTTTACTGTCCTTACACATCTGTTGCATGTTCTGCCCAATTTTTACAGTCTTCTTAGGATTTGAAATGTATCCTTGGCCATAGTAATGTGTCTTTTGATCTCAATATCACACTTTCCATCCTCTGTCAGAACGCTTCCCAGATATTAACATTTTTTTTACTTGTTTTATTTTAACATATTATCATTTTAGTCGTGTGTTACCCACTGTGAAATCGAACGCAGTTTATTAAAGAAGTATATTTAGGCCAAAGAATCAATCTACGGCCAGCACCAAAATAATAATGTAAGACTGTCATCTGAACCGAAATTTGAACACGCTGTGATGAATTCCTTACACTAGCAAATGTCTGCAAAATTTCAATTATCAGGGGACCTGACGGAGACTACAACTATCTTTAAATTAGTTGTTTTTTCTTTTGCTTTTTTTACTTTTTTCAACGCGATCTTATCGGTTATTACATAAAGTTTCCGATTATGAAAAAAATTGAAAATTTTGATAATTAAACAATTTTAGTGGGGGGCTCAGTTTCTTATACAACGTTATATTAAATCAATCCCCGTTCTGGAACCACTCACGTTGGGGTCGCTTTGATTTGTTTTTTGGGGACGAGTTGTTGCTCTTGTTTTTGTCTTTTGCAAAATTTCTTTAGTCCTACGATTACTTCTTCCTCGGAAACTCCAAGAATTTATTCAAAAATTTTGCAAAGGATTCAGTTGTTGAATATGCGCAAGCAAAACAGTTAATTGCTCAGGATTAATTTACTTTAAGGTTGTATGAAAAACTAGGCTCCCTCATCTAAAATTGTTTAAATGTTGGAATTTTTACAAATCTTTTTGTCAATCGGAATGTTTAGGGTTTAAGATAAGGTTGCACTGAAAAAAGTAAAAAAAAAATTATATTCAACCAATTTACAGGTGGTGGTAATGTCGTACCGGCGAGTGGTTCTGCAATGAAGAATCAATTTACTATAACGTTGTATGAAAAACTGAGCTCCCTCACCTAAAATTGTTTAAATATTAAAATTTTTCCAACTTTTATTTTGTCAATTGGAAAGTTTAGGGTGTAATCGAAAAGATTGCACCGAAAAAAGTAAAAAAAAGAAAAAATGCAAAACAAGAAATTTAAAGGTGGTGGTAATGTTGTTCCGGCGAGTGGTTCCAAAATAGAGGATCAATTTAGTATAACGTTGTATGAAAAACTGAGCACCCCC
>JBBBDQ010001451.1:1012500-1402500 GCA_037127315.1 Ascarosepion bandense | reverse complement strand
GACATCCGATTGCTTTTAACCAGGATTGAAACCTGATCCAATTGACATCAGTCGGTGATTCTACTTCTGAGCTATCGGCGCTTGGTAGAAGAAGGCAGACTTTTAGCGTGTGATATACCATGTAAACATTCCCCAGTAGCTAAGAGTGTTCTAATTCATTACTGAGAATGGACGATGCGTAGATACTAGAGAAGCTACTGTTTTTTCAAAGCCTACCATTCATCCAGAGTGCTCAGTCAGGATGTCAGAGCATATATATATATATATATATATATAGTAAATGCTTGTACAGTGGGTTTAATGTCTACGTGTTTTATCACATTTTTACAATATATATATATATATATATATATATATATATATATATATATATATATAGCATAATTTATATTTTTTTTCACGCTTTCTAATTCATTAAGACTAAACCCGTTCCCAAAGATTATTTTCTTCATGGAGATTTTTAATCATTTCCTATTTTCGTTGCTAATCTCTATTTACATTGTAGAAGTTTCATTTACAAAAATAGTTTAATACAAACATCACTTACTGTAAACATAAATCTGAATGATGTTTTGCAAACTAATTTAATTTCTTTAATAATACCGAGAATGATAAGATGTTAATTAAATGAAAATTATTAATGAAATTGTTTCTTCAATAAAAATATAGCATCGGATAAAATCCCAAAACTATGTTTCCTTTACGGAATATGTGATATTCTATAATCGTTCAAGGATTTCAAGGCCTTTCAATAAAGAGCGGCTCGAAATTCTAACCGAGTTATTTTTCTTTATTTTCGCGTAAGCACCATCGAGAACTTTAAGAATTCAAATTGCAGACAGAATGAGCAGGGCTCTTCAGCTTTGTCTAATTATTGTACCGTTGACACATATATTGCATGTTCTATCCTACGTTTTCCACATTTGGGACAACCAATGTTTAAAAACTTCCGGAAAAATATTGTGGGATCTACTTGGTAAGTTTATTAAAAAGGCATACACGACAATTTACGCCTCGCATAACATGTGAGTGAAAACAAAAGTTCCAGTAAAATTCTTTTTTTTAATTGCACGTAAGGATATTAAAAGATTTGTGCAAACTAAACACCAAATGTATCAGACGGCTAACTTTTTATGAATTATCCTCACTGAATGGTCTATTAAACTGACGCATGTGAGAACACGTAATTGCGCGCGAAATTTCAACAAGT
Organism: Ascarosepion bandense; assembly: GCA_037127315.1. Lineage (NCBI taxonomy): Eukaryota > Metazoa > Mollusca > Cephalopoda > Sepiida > Sepiidae > Ascarosepion > Ascarosepion bandense. The sequence continues at coordinate 1,401,290 of JBBBDQ010001451.1, read as the reverse complement.
GTTCGTGATCTACTTTTGCCAGTATTTAAAGGACAAAATCAAGCGAGAATTTCAATTGGGGAAGAAGCAGACGTCTATGCAAGTCGCCAGACAGAACAACAATTACCGTGCGGCGTCAACCTGAATTCTCAAGTGATAAACTTATTTTTCAATTCTCTAGTTAACTAAATTCAATTTCAACAGCAACTCACAACCATTTCAATTGACATTCACCACATAATACCAAAGGAATACATATCGTATTCCTTTTTTGCAGTACCGTACGTCTATTACATGTTCTAAGCAACTTGTTTTGCAATCCATACGTCTATTACATGTTCTACACTTGTTCTACAGTTCGTACGCCAATTTCTGTTCTCCTTATTTATTCCGCAGCCCGTACGTCTATTGGATGTTCTACCCAACTTCTGCCGTTAGTAAAACTATTGCAATTTTTACTTTACGTGAACAATGATGAGGTCTTGGAAATGATGGAAACAAAAAAGGAAATTAATACTGAGCATCAGCAAGAGAGAGCTGAAGGTCCTGGGACACGCAATGAGGAAGTAGGGCCTGGAGAATCTGATACTAACAAGCCTGATAGAGGGAAAAAGAGACAGGGAAAACAACGGATAACATATTTGAAGGACCTAATCAGGTGGATGACGGAACGAGGGTTACATGGTGTAACAGGAGAAGGCGTGCTCAGAGCCACCAGCGATAGGGAAACGTTGAAAGCCATGATCGCCTACGTCCTGAAGGGACAGGGCACATAGAAGAAGTTCTATTACTGACGCATCAAGTGCATTTTTTATCGATTTTTTGACAGTTGCCACGCAATTTAATATTTCAAAAAACTCGTTGTTTTTGTGAAAATGTACGTTTTATCAGACCTTTTCTACTTTGAGTGTCACGGGTGCATGTTATTGCCTTTTTTACCTACTGTTGTCCTAACCATTGCAAGTTTGTTTCTCAACTTCTGCTTTTGCAGTACCAGGTACATCAGTCAGTCAGTTAAGTGTCATACGTGAAACACGCTTGGGCGATCATGTCTCGAAAGAGACATGACTGACTGGGCAGAAGATTATCCCGCAGTAGGTTGCCATTGCTTTCTGCGGTAGACTGGTTGACAACCAAGGCTATAGAACCCAATCTGTCCTGCTATTTAACCCATAACTGGAGGGAAGAGACGGACTGATACCTTTCCCAAGGGTATTTGTGCGTAAGTGAATGCAATGGATTCAATTGGAATTCGAACTCGGCTCCCCGGTTTCTCGTTCGGAGCCGATATCTACTGTACCACAACGCACATCCCTATGGCAATTTACTGCTAAAAAATATTCTGCCCCCGTTAGTCATATCGCTATCTCATGACTGTTTGTCAAAAACCTAAATTTACTGACCTATAAAAAAATAATTCTATTGCTTCCGAATCCTGAAATTTAAATTTAATTTCTTTCTTTAGCCCATCGTTTCTTGTTCCGAGCCGATATCCACTGTACCACAACTTTGACAAAATTTCTCATTCGTTAGCGTAACCAGGAGTTTGTCAACCAATTTTTCGTTTTCTCTTAAGAAGGGCGCCTTTGACTCAACCCATTCTACTATAAACACATGTGAGAAAAAAAATCCAATTTATTCTCTCATTAATGCATAATTTAGTTTTGTTTTTTATTTCATCTCTGCTGCCAAATTAGAGAATTGTGTCATGTTTTTTCCATATGTTATTAGTCCTGAAACAGATGTAGCCAGCTACATTTCGAAGCGGGTCCGATATTTTCTTTTGCCTTTGTATCACCATTACACCAGACTCACACCCAAACTAGGACACTTAAGTTCGTTAAATAAAGCTCTTTGTTCAAACAGCGAGATTTTCTGTATATCCATCCACATTAAGATCTATCCAGAGTGGTTGCGTGTTGATTTCAATGTCAAACAAGTTTTTCTCGGGATGAGACTTTCTGGATAGTTATCGTATATGCAGACGACCACTACGGCAAAAAACGGGTGGACGGGTGTGCGTTGTGGTGCATTGGATATCGGCTCGGAACGAGAAATCGGGGAGCCGAGTTCGAATTCTAGTTATGGGTTAAATGACAGTACAGATTGGGTTCTATAGCCTTGGTCGGCAACCAGTCTACCGCAGAAAGCAATGGCAACCTACTGCGAGATAATCTTCTGCCCAGTCAGTTATGTCTCTTTCGAGACATGATCGCCCAAGAGTGTATCACGTATGGCACTTAAATGACTAACTGACTGATCGTATATGCTTATCGGTGTTGTAGTATTTATATAATTAAAATGTCAAGAGAAAGCGCGATTATAAGAGAAAGTGAGAAATGTGCATTCGATATCTATTCATATCATAATTAAACAGTCAAAGCGCTGTATGTTGGGCCATCATGAATCTGACTTTACGACGCTACATTATACAACGGTTGCCTGGCAAACCGGCTTCATCTCGTAGCACGACCAACCCTATTTATTCATTCGAATTAACAGGCATGCCGTCCTGCTATATTACTTATATTCAAGCACATTATTTTTAATAACCACTAGCAGTATAGCCCGGCGTTGCTCGGGTGTAATGAAAGCTTTAAAACTAATCCATGGTCCTGGAGCTCAGACTCAGCCTAAAGAATATTTGAAATAATAAAATAATTGCGACAATTTAACAAACGCACCTAGTATATATATATATATATATGTATATACTAGCAGTATAGCCCGGCGTTGCTCGGGTGTAATGAAAGCTTTAAAACTAATCCATGGTCCTGGAGCTCAGACTCAGCCTAAAGAATATTTGAAATAATAAAATAATTGCGATAATTTACCAAACGAACCTAGTATATATATATATATATATATATATATATATATATATATATATATATGCTAGCAGTATAGCCCGGCGTTGCTCGGGTGTAATGAAAGCTTTAAAACTAATCCATGATCCTGGAGCTCAGACTCAGCCTAAAGAATATTTGAAATAATAAAATAATTGCGACAATTTACCAAACGCACCTAGTATATATATATATATATATATATATATATATATGTATATACTAGCAGTATAGCCCGGCGTTGCTCGGGTGTAATGAAAGCTTTAAAACTAATCCATGGTCCTGGAGCTCAGACTCTTTGGTCGTTGGCACGAAAGACTAAAAAGCAATAGTTGTTTCCAGTTAAAGCGAAACCGTAGACTGAAATAAAAATGAATGGATGTAAGTCAAATTTTGATATCCTGCTATCGATATCAAACAGGATTTTTGGTTGTAAACTGCATTTTGAAGGCTAAAGAAGTTCTCTGAGTAAATGGTATCATGGCTGAGACTAAGAACTACAACTTTACCTACTTAGAGCCAAACCTGAAGCAAAAACTAAAAAAAAAGGCTGAAAAAAATACAGATATACAGGCAGTTAAACAGACACACACAAACATCTTGCCTTTTATATATACATATTATCGATTTTCTGCACTATTGTAAGAACTGCAACCTTGAAACTTCTGAATATCGTTTCTTATGTCTTTGTCTATGAGTGTATCAAATTTGATTAACATCGGACCACTCCTTTTATAACCCAATTTTTTCGGTTATCGATTTTCGATATTTATCGGGGGTACCTCCACACAAAACCTAGCTAAGAACACTCGCAGACGCTTATAGTACAACTGTGTAAATTTTCAAGAAAATCGGTTCAGCTGTTTCGGAGTCTATAGGTAACAGACATACACACACACACACACACACACACAGACAACGTTCCATTTATAAATAAGTTTAGATCAAGCCAGGATCAATATATCGTCTAACAGGTGTTTCAGCATTGATTTGAACAACCAAATTCTAACAAATAAACCCTTACAGACTGGACTTAAAATCTTAAATTTGTTCTATATCCGCTGTCTTACCTATTTCTTTATGTTTCATTTTCATTATATTCATCATGCCAGTTTTTTTAAATATTAGATTGTTCAACACTTGAAATTAAAGAAATCTCACAATTTAACATTGTCGATAATTATGAATGTTCTTGAGATTAATAGTGAAGTTGTTTTAATTATTTCCGGTAATTTTATTAACATTCCGAGCAAGTGACTCATTAAGATTTCCCTTTCGTTCTTTGATTGGAGTTAGTTTACATCCTACCGGGTTACTGAACATCCTCCGCCCCGCTTGTAATAAATCAGAGGGAAAAAAACCGAATAGTCACCAACAAAAACTCTCATGCATATATAATTATTTAATAGTTAAAGTTTTAAACACTTTTAATACTCACAGGATATCCATCAAGAGTCCGGCAAAAATGTGATTGATAAAATATCCGGCCGCCGATTGGAGCGGCGGTGTGAAACATCAGAAGCAGCAACACAGGCAATAGCCGACAAAGATAAGACTGACATGGATGATGGCAGTGGGGTCGAAATCAGGTAAAGAAAACACAAGCGATTTGAAAGACGATAGACGGCGAAGATGATTGACATTTTTATCTGGCCGTGGAGGATGTCAATTAAGCGACAACTTGATAAAGCAAAGTTGCGTAGGAATTTAGACTGATATATATATATATATATATATATATATATATATATATATATATATAGGAAAAACTACTAAAATTTGTAAGTTAAAATGTATTTTTTGACACTATTTATTTATTTCTATTTCAATCAAATATATATATATATATATTTGATTGTTTCTGATGAAAAGCCTCGGCCTTTCATCAGAAACAAATGATTTTAAAATTTAAACTAGAAACGTCCGTTGCGAGAGTGTTCGTCGCGTGATGTAGAAAGCAATAGAGTTTGAATATTTTTTAAACGTAAATCTAACTGTAATAATATTTTTAAATGTTGTTTTAAAGAATAAGTTTTCAAGTGTATCTAAAAAATGTTTAACTATCGAAATATTTATAAAGATTCAAAATACCGAAGTCCCTATTTAATCATAGCCTATATGGATTTAATTTTAAAATCCAGTATTTTTCTTTCTTTCTGCGTATGTATGTGGGACTAAAATCGGAATCTAACAGTAAACATTTGCAGTTTCTAATGTGTGTCCTGGTTGATTGAAGTGTTCAGCTATGGGGGGATAAGGGTTGTTTTGGGTATTGCTTAGTTTATGATTATGCTATATATTGGCAATAAATACTAAAAACAGTATGAAATACATATTTTAAAAAAATAAACTGAGGTGGCCGAAAAAATATGGCGTATATATATATATATATATATATATATATATATATAAAGACAGAGAGAGACAGAGAGAGAGAGAGATAAAGAAAAGAGTTCCCTGTCGGCTGAAGAAGAGGTTAACGATTCTGCATGAGCGTGATCTCCTTCCAGCTGCCCCACAAGTGCTAGCGATGAAAAATGAAATATATATATATATATGCTCCTCGTTGTAAAGACGATCGTTGTTTGCCCAGATCAAGTAGCAACGTAATATACAACAGAGAGAGAGAGGGAGAGAGAGAAAGACAGAGAGAGAAAGAGAGTGAGAGAAAGACAGAGAGAGAGAGGGGGAGAGTGAGAGAAAGAACAGGAAGTTGTGGAAAGGCACAATCGCCATCATGAAGAAAGGATGCAGCACAGTTGAGGTTTCTATTCAGCCATTCAGCCATAATGATCTCTTCTCATCGTCTGCCACGTATATATATATATATATATATATATAGGAAAGAATATTAATAAAAAGTTTTGAATTTAAAAACGTACTTTTTTAAACAGTATTTGTTTATTTTTATTGTATTTTTCTATTTCAGACCGTCCTCGGTCCTTCATCAGAAACAAGACTTGTTTCTGATGAAGGACCGAGGACGGTCTGAAATATAAAAATACAATAAAAATAAACAAATACTGTTTAAAAAAGTACGTTTTTAAATTCAAAACTTTTTATTAATATTCTTTCCTATACATATTAAGACAGTATACGTGGATGATCATCACTATATATATATATATATATATATATATATATATATATGCATCAGCATCAAACAAAGAGTTCGTCGTGTAACACGTTCTCGGCTGACTTCTAAGATGACTGCGAATAAAATCTTTTTTGAGTGATTCGTTTTTGACGTGCTATTGACCATTTGGATATTATTTAAAGGCAGAAAATATTTTTATACTGCAAGATTACATTCTATTTTAGATGATAATAATGATTTAGTGAAATTAGTCTTACTAATTAACCCATATGTGGCGGCGTGAAAGCTTTCATACCTTTTCCCATGGTGTTTGCACGTAAGTAAATATAACAAAACTAACGAATTTGAACTCGACTCTCCAATTAACGATTCCGAGACATTATTCATTGCACCACTCACACATAAAACTTCGCAATACTTTGCATTTATCTTCTAGATAATGACCAAGGTCGACGTATCTTAACTTCGGTGTTTCAATTTGATACGACCGTATGCCTAAGAGTGTCCTAGAAATGCGTGTATGCTTAATAATGATTAGAATGCTACATCGAAAATTGTTGAAAAGTTTCGACAAATGTATGTAAAATAATAACATTAAAATAATGACGTCCTGGGTATGACGATAAACTGCATCCGGCAGCAAGGCCTCTGATTTAGAGTTTGTGAGGAGCATTGAACAACCTCTTGCTTGCTGTTGTTCCCAGGTCCACCCTGACCCGGGATGCTAGCACCTGTTAGGGTTGCATCTATGGGCAAATAGTTAACCCCCCATAAAATGGAGTCAAATAACTATGAAACTATAAAAATAAACTTTTATAGAAAAATATACATTTTTTAATGAAATATATTACCAACAATACACTTTGGAAGAAAAAATATTACTATAACACATTTTTGAAGGAAAGAAAATATTACCAGCAATACATTTTTGAATACAAAACAAGACATTTTCAGTTTCTAAAAGAAAAAAATTTAATCAAAATATGACTAAATCAACCTTCTTACTATAACCTAACATTAAAAAAAACGAACCTTAAAATCTTATTTTTGGTATTAAATAACCCATAGAGGTTGATATTCCGTTAAACAAAACTCACTCAACTCATTCTTAAAAAAAAGCGACGGCTGTGGAAAATTATTCGATTTTACAACTAGGGTTATATAATATATTAACTTGTATTTCGAATATGGGCGTGTGGTCGAGGGCTTAGAATGTTCGCTCTCTGACCATGAAGCTCGGGTGCGAATCTCACATTGATTTGCCAGTCTCAGTGTGCGGCTCCTTTGAAAAGTGCCGGAAGACCATACCACGGCATGATCCGAGACTTATGAGGGAAATTTGGTAGTTGGTTGTGCTATTTCCAACTCACAAATCATCGTGACCGAGGATTCTGTCCTTGTTCAAATTGTTGTTCATACCGGATAACGCGCTCTCACCGAGAAACTGTAACTAAAACCTGTTCAGCTTAGTTAAGTTGCAGTATAAACAGGTGTGATCTGTAGATTTGGGACAAACACAAGTGTGTCTGAGCAAGCGTCTGCAATGGGGATTAGTTAACCGCCCTTGTCGACACGTATTATTTAATTAATATTGAATAGTTAGTACTTAGCTGTAAGATTCATTTAAAGATGAGATTAATGTTACACTAAATGGTTCAGTGGGCATAAATTGGTTAAAATTCTACAAGTTGCATTGTGTTTAAAAAAGCATGATCTTTCTTAACAAATGCTTACCCACTCGTACATTTTCTTAAAATGGTAAGTAAATAAAACACAAAATACTATAGTAATTAATAGCAAGTTACAAAAACGCTTCAGCTTCCTATAAAACGTTCAGAAGTTTTGTTAGAAACAAAGATGTTTTTAATGAGGCCAAAACTGTCTCCTATTTCAGAGATAGGCGTATTCTTAACATTGTAGATGTACATTTTCTTAAAATATGATGGTAAGTAAATAAAACACAAAATACTATAGTAATTAATAGCAAGTTACAAAAACGCTTCAGCTTCCTATAAAACGTTCAGAAGTTTTGTTAGAAACAAAGATGTTTTTAATGAGGCCAAAACTGTCTCCTATTTCAGAGATAGGCGTATTCTTAACATTGTAGATCACCCTTTCGAGTAAAGGGACACAGTGATCACCATGCTAACTGCTGCTGTTGTTCTTTCCTTTGAATGTAGATTTTTATGGATTTGAGTTAGGAGACCCATACTCAACCGATTAGGAATTCAGAATTGTTCTTCACCGAGTCTGTGAAATTCAACCAAATCTAAAAAAGAATGGTGTAACATGCTATTAACCCAGAGATGGATTCATTTCTTTTCCAATGTTTTGTGTATAAAATCAAATGCAATGGACTTGAACTCGACACGTCTATATCACTTTCCAATTGGATAATCGCTATGCTACGCTAACCTGTAATTTGAACTGATTTTTATTTGTAGTGATTATCAATATTTGCAGTTTATTTAAAGCCAGAACATATTTTATGTTTTAAGAATATTTCTTTTGATATGATAATCGTTTAGCGATAAAAGTCTTACTAATTAACCCATATATAGAGGAGGAGTGGTAGATACACACCTTTTTCCTAATATGACTAGTGAGTAAATGAATATAGCAAAACCAACTGGAATTGGATTTCTCCTTAATCAGAGGATAAAAAATCCCGAGGCATTATCAATGACACAACCCGTACATTCAAGCTTACAGCAACTGATATTTGTAAACGTTCACCCATGTATATACTGACCAGGACCGATTGTTGCTTAACATCGGTAATCGTACGGGAACCGGTGGTCAAACGTGATGTATGTCTAAACATTGTAATTTGAAATTAGCCTACAGAGACAAGGAGATGATTGTTAACGGCTGATCTGCTTCAATCATATAGACGTAAACTATCGTCATACGTTCAATTTTCGTACGAGTTTCACCTTTTTCCCTAATCTGGCAAAAAATGTGTTGAAAGCATCAAAGTAATAAATCAAGATATTAATAATAAAAAAGAAAGAAATAACAAGCAACCTGAGATAAGTTTTAACCAAGACACTACAAAAATACACCTGGTAAATTGTTTTGGCAATCTTACCCCGAACTGTTTACTTAGCCGTCTCGTCTACGTCTTCGTTACTTTTGATGGACAGAAACAAGAAAATATTTTATCTGATGAGATTTCTTGCGGCTGTTTTCGTTCGAGTCATGTGATTTGAAAGCAGATAGTCTGCTGGTTAATCCAGCTGTAAAATGATTGGCCGAAATAAAACATCGCAAAACATTGATTTAATAAAAAAATAAAACGACAAAAAAAATGACACTAGCACGTATAAGATTAAAAACATCTTGGAAGAAATCTTTGATATGGGACTAAAATTTACAACTAGATCTAGATTTCACATAAAATATATTGCTTCGTAAAATTTCTTATATATATATATATATATATATATATACATATATATATATATATATATATATATATATATATCGGCCAGAAGCAAGTGGATATGTCTAGCCACACTGATGAGCTGTGATACAGTGAAACAGACTTGTATGTGGATGACTAATATATATATATATATATATATATATATTAATCGTATCACCCGGAGAAAGGCGGTAATGCCACTGATGTGCAGGAGGCTGCATAAGAGTAAAAAGATTATGTAGAAGAGAGTGAAGAGGAAGACAAACCAGTTAGAAAGGAGCAAGCGAAGGATGGAAATACAGGGGTGATGATATTTGCAAAGGTGGCGAGAAAGAAAAGGATATATGGGGTGGTGGAAGAACTAGAGTCAAGTGGTTAATATATATATATATATATATATATATATATATATATATATACATTTATTTGAACATTTTTGTATAAATAATCGCTCGCACTTGAGTAGATACTCTGTTTTGAATGAAACATGCACACACACACAAACACCGACACACACACACACACACACACACACACACACACACACATATATATATATATATATATATAATAGACTCCCCCGTATGAGACTCTAACACACTTACACAACCACACTAATAATTGTTTAAAGTGGTGAAGGATTGTGTAGCACCATCCACACTTTTTGGAACTGCTAACAAACAATCGGTGCAGACTTCTGCCACAGATCGCATGAACAACAGACTTCAGATATTTAACCCATAACTGGAGGGAAAGGACGAATTAATCCCTTTCCCGAGGGTACCAGTGCGTAAGTGAATCCAAAGTGTTCAACTGGAATTGGAACTCGGCTCACCGATTTCCCCCTCCGAACCGACATCCACTGCACCACAACGCACATCCGTCAATAACGCTTACAGCACCTGGTATTCCGAAGTGGTCACCTATCTAAGTACTGACCAGACTCAACGTTGTTTAACTTCGGTGATCGAGCGAGAACCGGTGTATTCAACGTGATATGACCGTAAGCACACACACACACACACACACACACACACACACACACATATATATATATGAAGGGAACTTTGTCTGTGTGTGTGTCTGTGTGTGTGTTCGTTACCTATAGACTCCGAAACGGCTGAACCGATTTTCTTGAAAATTTACACAGTTGTACTATAAGCGTCTGTAAGTGTTCTTAGCTAGGTTTTGTGTCGAGGTACCCCCGATAAATATAGAAAATCGATAATAGAAAAATCGGTTTATAGAAGGAGTGGTCCGATTTTAATCAAATTTGATGCTCTCATAGACAAAGACATAAGAAACGATATTCAGAAGTTTCAAGGTTGCTGTTCTTACAATAGTGCAGAAAATCGATAATATATATACATATATATAAAAGGCAAGATGTTGTGTGTGTGTCCGTTTATCTGCCTGTATGTTTGTATTTTTACAGCCCTTTTATTTTAGTTTTTGCTTCGGGTTTGGCTCTAAGTAGGCATAATTGTTGTTCTTAGTCTCAGCCATGACACCATTTACTCAGAGGACTCAATTAGCCTTCAAAATTCAGTTTACGACGAAAAAACCTTATTTGATATCGATACCAGGAAATCAAAATTTGTCTTACATCCATTCATTTTTCTTTCAATCTACGGTTTCGCTTTAACTGGAAACAACTATTGCTTTTTAGTCTTTCGTGCCAACGTTCAAAGAGTCTGAGCTCCAGGACCATGAATTAATTTTAAAATGTTCATTACACCCGAGCAACACCGGGCTAAACTGCTAATATATATATATATATACGGTTCGGCTGAAATATAGATATAGATCAAATATGGCTCTCAATCCTAGAGAATGGTATGGAAAAAACAAACAGAAAACGGTTATCAATCTAACATTCTTCACTTTTATGAATGCTTCTTCGGAGAATGAGTTAGGCCAAAATAAGAGAGGAATTTTGGTAATTTTAAATTTGGGATGTTAAATTTTTATTAGTTAATCATGTTTCCTGTGCATTTAGGTTGTTAAACAAACGTTATTCTACTTTGTGACGTTCTGATTTCAAAGAGATACGATCCGTCCATTCGAATTTTCAATAAACGAACGGATTCCAAGCCTAACTGAAAAGCGTTAATATTTTTCTATGCGTTTAATAATTCTGTTTTGTCAATGTTGGATTCAATGGTAATGTATTTTCGTAAATGTGAACTAGTGTGCGTATGTGCTAGTAGAAATTGATTGATTTTTGTCTGTTGATTTTTGAACGATTTTACATATATAGTTTTTGTTTTCGATAAATGCAATTTAGAGTCTTTCAGATTTAATTAAAGTTGGCAATATTATATTTTGACTTGTTTATATATATATATATATATATATAGTTCTGTGCAAAGTATGAGGACAAGAACTATTTTATCTTTTATGAGGCATACTACATACTAACAGAAAATAAACAATTTAATTAAAGTAATTTTATTTGATTTACTCAACAAATGCTTTAACAGGAAAAAATATTTCTTACAAAATAAATTTAATATTTAGTATAATAGTATAATACTTTGATCACAGCTTTCATGCTGTCAAGCATTGACATCACAATCTCCTTCAATGTATCTAATGCCATCTCCTGTCAAGCAGCTTGTATTTGTTCCCAAAGTGTGTCTTGCGAAGTAACATTAGAATTATCAAATCGTGTGTGGGGAATAAGAAAAATGTCAGTCATATCCAAGAATAATAGAATAATAAGTAGTTTCAAAATCACCTGTTTAATGGAAAGAAAGAAAAAAGAAATATAACGTCTTTTTAATACATTTCTTTTAGACCTAGTTTGAAATAATTTATTATAAATATTTATTAGCAATTTACTTGGCTTTTCACCCTGTATTTGAATTTCATTGAAGGTTTTAGGAAAATCGCCTCTGTCCCAATACTTTTGCAAACTACCGAAACTTTATCATTTTGATGCTTTATAAAAGATAAAATAGCTTTTGTCCTAATACTTTTGCACTCTACTATATATATATATAGTTGTCAGTCCATAAACGGTGAAGATAATCCAACAAGATTTCCTTAATATAAATTATTAATAGTTTTATTAATTATAGTTTTAATTTATGCCAGATGGAGGAAATATTGTAAACGGGTCTGCTGTTTAAGCTCATTGAAATATAGTTTATAACTAATATGACGTGTTGAGTTTTGATAGATAGATAGATAGATAGATAGATAGATAGATAGATATCAATAAACAACAAACTCGCATATATATAAAAATATAAGTTATATTTTTATTAATGAACGATGGACCGTGTAGCCTAGTGAACAGAGAGTGAGAGCGCGCTTCCAAGGCTTGACGGGGGGGTCGTATCTGTTGCTCCTCTAGTCTGGTTTGTCCGGACTGTCTCTCTGCGTCTCTCTGCCTGACTGGTGAATCCGTGTTTTCGCGGTCTTTATATATCTTCCAAAACCGGGACTTGTTTCTTCCGGCTTTGCCTTGATCACGCGACGCCCACGCGACGCCTACGTAATTCTCAGAGTCACCTGTCTGTTTGCCTCTGAGTTATTTCCGCATCTGCCGGAAATAGGGTCAAAGTGACATCCGTTACTTTTCACCGACCGGAAACAACACGGCTTGTATCAGCCTTTCTTGGGTGGGCCAGACCGTTATATTACAGATAGATTTTATAGAATTTTTTAGCCATATGTAGAAATTGAAATTAAAATATGGAAAAGACCCAGACAACCGGGAATTATAGTGAAAACAGCCAAGCCTTACAACGGTGGCAAAAGATGTAGATTGTGCCATGAAGAACTGTTAGCTATTATGTTATTCCAAAACATGAATTAATTACTAAATAAATAAAAAAACAGAAATTGTGACGAATGTAACCATATTAAAAAATCCTATTATCATCATACAACCATGAATGAAAACTTTATAACTTCTAATTTTGAAAATTGCGCGTTCATAAAAAAATCCCCGTTACGTGAGAGTTCTTAAAAAAAAAAAACATTAAGATCAGTTATCGTAAATCGTAAATCACCTGAAGACACTGGGTTGTGTAATAATTCTTTTAAAATGAAAATTATTCCATAGTGCTACAATTTAATTGTATTGAACACTTTTTAATACATCTGTGTACTGGTCTAATTTAATTATGACCATAAACTAAGTAATTAAATAATCATATATATATATATATATATATATATATATATATATATATTTGTGTGTGTGTTTACGTGTGGTGAGTGTCTGTGTGTGTGTATGCATGTGTATATTTTATAGTTACATATTTGTCTATTTATCCTCACAGTTGTCTAATCAATTAATTTAATCATGTTAAGGTGAAATTGATTAAGAAAAAAGTGGTAGATTTTTTTAGCCAAGTATGTGCGTTGTGGTGCAGTGGATATCGGGGAGCCGAGTTCGAATTCCAGTTGAATTCATTGCATTCACTTACGCGCAAATACCCTTGGGAAAGGTATTAATCCATCTCTTTCTTCCAGTTATGGGTTAAATAACAGGACAGATTGGGTTCTATAGCCTTGGTCTGCAACCAGTCTACCGCAGAAAGCAATGGCAACCTACTGCGGGATAATCTTCTGCCCAGTCAGTCATGTCTCTTTCGAGACATGATCGCCCAAGCGTGTTTCACGTATGGCACTTAACTGACTGACTTTTGGACTGTTCTTAGATATTTTTCCAGGGTAAATTACTAATGCTGCTGTATATGTACATTTTGCAGATTTTGTCAGTAGTAATTTACTATGAAAAGGTTAGATACTGTCAATGTGCATGCATTTTTTCTGAAGAAAAACAATAAACAACACGATTAGTTAGCCACTTAAGTGACATACATGACACATGATTAGGCGATCATGTCTCTTTCCATCCATGACTGCCTAGGCAGAAGGATTTCCTTTCCTTCAGTAAATTGTCATTTCTTTTTACGGTAGACGGGTTGCCAACCAAAGATATAAAACTTAATCTGTCTTGCTATTCAACCCATAGTTGGAAGGGGAAGAGATGGGTTCATGCCTTTCCTAAGAGCATTTTCGCATAAGTGCGTTGTGGTGCAGTGGATATCTGCTTGTAAGAAAACATCAGGAATCCGAGTTCGAATTTCAGTTGAATTCCTTGCATTCACTTACGCATAACTACCCTTGGGAAAGGTATTACTCTGTCTCTTCACTCCAGTTTCGGTTTAAATAATAGGACAGTGTACCGCAGTAAACAATGGTAACCTCCTGCGGGACAATCTTCTGCTCAGTCAGTCATGTTTCTTTCGAGACATGATCGCCCAAGCCTGTATCACGTATGGCACTTAACTGACTGACTGAATATAGTAGTTGAAAACATAAGTAAAACTTCTACTGTCCATAAAACGGGAGATCGGTTTTTTTTATTGTTATGAAGTAATAAACTGATCCCCCAATAATTAAGACTTAATAATATAATACATCTCTTCTCTCTCCAGTTATAGGTTAAATAACAGGAGAGATTGGGTTCTATAGCCTTGGCTGGCAACCAGTCTACCGCAGAGGAAAATGGCAACCTTCTGCCTAGTCAGTCATTTCTTTTTCGAGACATTATCACCCAAGCGTGTATCAGGTGTGGCACTTAACTGACGGACTGAAAGCAACAAAACAAATGGAACTTCGAACTTCTTACTTCGATTTCTCATCGAATTCTGATATTCGTTTAAAGAAGTACCAAAACTATGGGTATCATTCGACCGAAATGAAATCTTTAGAACGTGTTTATAAATACTGACTTTAATAAAAAAAATACTTTCTAGCCTTAAGAACCTTTGAGAAAATAAATTATGTCATTTACAGATGCCATTCTACATATATTCCTCGTTTTGTTTATTGTCTTTGCTTCAGAAAAAATGCACGCACATTGGCAGCATCTAACCGTTTCATGGTAAAATACGATTGAAAAAATTTGCAAAATGTATATATATATATTGTCATCCGCAGACAGATCTGTTTCGCTGTATCACAGCTCATCAGCACGGTTAGACAGCCGACTGCCTTTTATCTAGTTATGTAGAATTGCATTTGTAAATGACATCTATATTGAAGATGTCCCGAACATGTTTAATACTAGGGGTTGGATCAAAATAGTATTTTAATAATTTTATCAAGAAAATCTTTAAATATATTATTGCAGAAAAAAATAATGCATTATTAGCCGTAAAAAATCATTAAAATTTCTTCTGAAATCTTACAAACCAATTCAAACCAATTCAACGAAACTCAAATAATACTTTTGTGCAAAGTTTGCGCTTGTGTAGTTTAATGAAACATAATTTTCTTACAAATATGACAAGAAATATGCAACGCTAAATATATTTTTTAATTTACTTGCAATTCTTTGAGTGCAATTTTTAAATTTTTTCTACTTGTTGATGGAAAAGAGAGATCTGTTTTCTTTAATTAAATGTATTTGGGGAATAAAAGTATAAACTGTAATACCATTTTCGTGTGTGAACTGCTTTCTAAAAATATTTTCTGATTTAATGTAGAGAAGTTCAAAGAGGAAAAAGTTCAGCAACTGTGACATCAAATAAGTAAAAATATAAACGCTATATCTAATAGTATTTCTTCTTTACTTCTTAAAAGTATATTCATATTCCTAGCAATTTTTTAAAGTTCTCTAAAATAAAAATACCTTTCTAAATTAGTTGTTATAAGTTCATAATGATAGTTTTTAAACATAAGCGAAAGCTATTTCTGAATTTTAATAGTTTTTCCCCTTTACTTAAGTAATTTTGAGTAATTTTTTTTTAAATTGGCATTTGCTAAAATAGACTGGTACTATTTGACCTTTGAACTTGTTGATGATGAATACACCATGCTATATTCAAATGTATTTTTCGCTATATTTTAAGCGTAAATTAATATTTACCTAGAATTCTGAAAATTGATCATTCATTTTATTCATTTCTTTGAAATTAAACTCCTGGACAGATATTTTTATTTATTTATTTTTTTTACAGACTTTTGAAATATTTTCAACTTACTGTCATCATTTTTCAATTAAAATTACTGTTCAATGATAAATTAGCTTTGGTTGTGTTTAGAAACTAAAAATAAATGTTTTTTTTTTTAAAAAGGACCTAACTTAGATACTTCAAAATATGTTTTCTTTTATTACCGATTAGCTAAAGAGCTGATATTTAACTAATTCATGCGTTTTTAAAGATTTTTAGTTAAAAATTGTATCTAGGACAGGTGATCACATAAAATAATTTATTGACTGATTAGTCTTTTTAACGGCATACCAACTATTTATGGGTTATTTAATAACGAAATTTACTTTCCTTGAACGTTTAAAGTAATAGTATAGGATAAAAATCCCATATCATCCAACATTTAACTAAAACACACAAAGTAAAATTGCACACGCGCAAAATCGGATCCTAGCGATTAAAAGCAATTTGGAAAACCAATACCAAGGCAAATTTCACAAGTCAGTGTGAAAAATAAAATTCTGGATCCTGATTGGATAGGAAATCGAAAATTGATATATGACTTCAGTTAAATTTTTTTAAAGAAGTAAATGCCCGCTGGAGCCGGTCACATTACAAATCTACTACTTAAATTACATCTCTTGACCAGAGTCCAAATGAGTCCAGCATGGAAGCGTTTAGCTGACGGATCTTCTGCCAATGTAACGAATGAAATTTCAAGAAGCCGACCCGGACGTAAGAGCGCGCCCGATATTTATTCTACCTTTTCGTTTTTACTCCACGTCGCTAAAGAAAACAACAATAACAAAGCAAAGTACAATTTCTTTATTTGTTTCACCTTCATTCTCATCCTGTCGCCAACTTACCGAAAAAGGGAAAGGAACATAAGACTTTACATTCTGCTACTATCAACCATGATCTCTAAAATTCTTTGGGACATTCAATTACATGCACTTCACTTTTTAAATCAATTACATACATTTTCTCATCAAACATTCTTCTTCTTACACATTTATGTTAATGTTCAGCAAACAAAATTCTGCTCAATTTTTTAAAACCTGATGTTATCTTTAAATGCGGAGATTGTCGGCTATGTCTGAAAGTGGCCTTGTATCAGGCTTGGCCGACCCACACTAGAGGAATAGTTACACCGCAAGGAACGTGGTAGAATTTTGAATTACAATTTGTTTACTACACACAAAAATAGTATGTGATATTTTCAGGGTGTGGTGGGGGTTAAAGAGAAAGAAAAGAAAGAAAGAAAAAAGTACAGGGAATGTCAAAAACAGGGTAGGAGAAAGCTGGGAATCAAGGAGATAGAAGATGGAAAATGGAATTGCATTTAAACTTCTAGATATTGTAGCTATCAGGGAAGCAAGTATTCGGAAAGGGATTCCGCAGTCAGTAAGGACGAGAGAAAATAAACCGATAGACTACAAGTGGCGGATATATTTGACCATGAAAGAGTAGGGACGAAATGCCAGTCAATTAAATTCATTTGGTCGGGGCACCAGTGACTGAGGTGACTGAAGTCGAGCTGCTAAATCGGGATTAGTTACGTTGTGTATTTTCGTTTAGATTTTGTTGAGAAATCAGAGATTAATAGCAGAATACCCAGACCGGATATGACAACAGTATTCAATGCAAGGAGGAATGGTAGAGTTCAAAATGTGCAAGATGGATTCTGATGAGAAAAACTTCCTGGTGCGAAACAGTGACCCAACCTTCTTATGTAGCTATTGATTCGATGTAGTCGCTACACTTGAGATCGATTGAGAGGTTGAGATCAAGGAGGTATTGCTTTTATGGGAGACTAGTGTTATCCATACTAACGGAAGGTAAGAAAATTTCTTTAAGTTGGTTAAAAGAAAGTAGCTTCGTTGTGAAAGCATTAAAATGTGCGATTCATATCATACCCCAATCCACTACAGATTGGAAGTCCTTTTCAAGAGTATCAGCCAGGATTACTATGTCAGTCTTGGCAGTTTGTTTTTTTATTGAGACTGAAGTAAATGATCTCATCTGTATAGATGTCTAATTGGGAAATGAGTCCATCAGGAAGATCATTGATGAAGATCAGAAAACACGTAGGACTGAGGATGGAGCTCTGAGAGACACCAGCGTTCGTATGAATGGATATGGTTCATAACGATTTTCATCGCACGATTTGATAGGTACGATTAGATTAAATCGAATAATCGTCCAAAAATACTATGGCCCTGTAGCTTGCACAGAAGGCTAGCATGCCAATCCCTGTCAAACGGTTTCGAGATATCCAAGCACACAGGTCGGGTTTGGCCGATCCTATCAAGAGCCTGGTGTACAGTCAGTGATGGCCATTAGCACATCAGCGGTATTCCTGGTGAAGCGGAAACCGAACTGCTTTTTCATGGGGTAGCTTGAGATGATGAAATAGTTCAACGATACTTAGAGAGTCAGAGGGATACGCAGTGTTTTTAAAGACAGAAACCACAGAGGAGGGCATCCAACAAGTAGAAAAACGGAAAGCAGCGAGGCAATGATTATAGAGATTAGAGAGGACAGGAAAGAGTTCAGGGGGCACATTTAGGACGATGACTGGAATACTATCACCTCTGCTTGCCTTATGGGTGTCAAGCTTTAAATTTATGTGAGAGACCAGAGACGGCGTTATATATACATCACTTAAGTGAGCCTCAGTTGTATGTGGGAAGATGAGTGGGTGAACCCCAGACGAGTCAAGTGTGCAGTTAGAAAAGAATTTAGTAGCAATACTCTCTGTCCGCTGTGGATGTGAGAACCTTAAATTGATTGATAAGAAGCGGGATCAAGGGTATACTGTTGTTTAGCACACTTTTACTGATCCGCCAGTAGTCTTTGGAAACAAACTTGTAAGATTGTAACGAATGTTGCATCTATCTAAACTTATTTATGAATGAAACTTTGTCTGTGTGTGTGTCTGTTACCTATAGGCTCCAAAACGGCTGAACCGATTTTCTTGAAAATTTACAAAATTGTACTATAATCGTCTGCGAATGTTCTTAGCTAGGTTTTGTGTCGAGGTACCCCTAATAAATATCGAAAATCGATAATCGAAAAAATCGGGTTATAGGAGTGGTCCAATTTTAATCAAATTTGATACACACATAGACAAAGACATAAGAAACGATATTCAGAAGTTTCAACGTGGGAGTTCTTACAATAGTGCAGAAAATCGATAATATATACATATATATATATATATATATATATATATATATATGGCACGATGATTGTGTGTGTGTCTTTTATCTACCTGTATGTATGTATTTTTTCAGCCCTTTTATCTTAGTCATTGTTTCGGGTTTGACTCTAAGTAGGTATAATTGTAGTTCTTAGTCTCAGCCATCATACCATTTACTCAGAGGACTTATTTAGCCTTAAAAATTCAGTTTACGACGAAAAAGACTTATTTGATATCGATACCAGGAAATCAAAATTTGACTTACATCCGTTCATTTTTCTTTCCGTCTACGGTTTTGCTTTAACTGGAAACATCTATTGCTTTTTAGTCTTTCGTGCCAACGTCCAAAGTGTCTAAGCTCCAGGACCATGGATTAGTTTTAAAGCTTTCATTACACCCGAGCAACGCCGGGCTATACTGCTAGTACTCTTATAAGAGAAAAATAAAAGCAGACATTTCTTCCAACAATCACCAGTTTCATGTCATCCCACATATGCGTAGTCTGTTTATGGATAATTAGAGAACAAAAGTCTGCATAACCGATATAAAGTGGCATTCTTCAAAGTATTATTAACATCAACTCTTTCATACTCTAATCTCTCGATCCTGTTTGCGGATGGAAGATTTTCTGTATCCTTCATTTACGTGTGTTTCCAATATTTTTTCGACTCGAATACAACCAATTCCAGGATCTATAGCCAGTCAAAGTAGAGAGTTAGTGTAAGAATGGTAATTATGGATGACATACACGATATGACATTAGGATACAAAGAAAATAAATATAAAGATGGCTAAAATCTGACACTTGATTTGAAGAGACTTTATGGTCGGAGTGTTTTGGGAGCTTACAAACAGATGTCTCATCCATAAAGTCGAAATAGCTGGAGAAAAAATCTTGGGAAAAATAATTCTAGGTTGAATTTTCTCATCACACTGGGATTGGGAAATAAATGAGAGTGATTCTGCTCCAATGAATCAGCATGGCTTGTCCGAGATGAAAATGTTTGGAACTAAAACATCGAGCTTCTCTGAACATTTGCCACAAGAATAGCGAGAGTATAGCTTCAGAATAGCAATTAGCTGTAAAATAAGTTTATCGATTAAGACACCTTATCAAGGGTTAAAACAGAGGATTGAGTAATTCCCTTCTAAGCGCATTATTTTTTGGTTTCTTCTCATTTACAGATATAACATTGTACTTCCATCTTTGCAGTGATATATATATATATATATATATATATATATATATATTATAATTTAGAACATGTCCAAATTTTTATCTACTACAAAGTGTACATTTTGTTTCGACATTGAAATGACAATGTCTCCTTAGGTGGCATGGAAAGGAATAGAAAGTCTCTTTCCTTATATTTAGCGATTGCGTATGGGATGCAGAATGGGGTTAGTGATAAGGAGATCAGTCTTGTAAATTGTTCGTTAGCATTTTGAAAAGAGAGAGTTTGTGGTTGATAGAGTTGATTAATGAACTTGTCGGGAATTTTGTTGACAGATTTAACATTAAAATATTGCAAAGCTTTTTATGGCGTAGCGGAGATTTTCCTTTTTGATAAAAAAATGTAAAAATGTTCCATAATTATTAACTTTCCAGGAACTTTCAGCCACATCTCAAAGATGTTATTTTCTCCTCGTGTAATGTAGTTGATTGTGTTACTTTGAAAAGTAAGTTCTCTCAAACCAATCACGTGACGCGCCCAAATGGAAACCTCGTGACCGTTTTCCTATTCTTTAAAAACTTTGAAAACTTTGTTCACACTTTTGTGACACTATTTCCCGCTAATATATTTTTGTTGTTTGGTTTAATACAACGGAGAGAGAGAAATTAATATTAGTGGTGTTATTAGTTGTGCTTTATTGTAATTCGCGATGTGAGCTTATGTAAAAAAAACTATTTTTAATACTATCATGTACTTGTAAAATCCGGGAAATAAAGATATTAGCTAAAAGTGTAAAAAACAAAAGAGAGAGAAACATGATTTTCTTTCATTTTCATATACGAAACGAATTGTTTTGGGCCAGATAGAAGCTTCTAGGGTTAGAAGATAGAAGATAGAAGCTTCTAGGGTTAGAAGATAGAAGATAGAAGCTTCTAGGGTTAGAAGATAGAAGCTTCTAGGGTTAGAAGATAGAAGATAGAAGCTTCTAGGGTTAGAAGATAGAAGATAGAAGCTTCTAGGGTTAGAAGATAGAAGATAGAAGCTTTTAGGGTTAGAAGATAGAAGATAGAAGCTTCTAGGGTTAGAAGATAGAAGATAGAAGCTTCTAGGGTTAGAAGATAGAAGATAGAAGCTTCTAGGGTTATACCCTCAACAATTATTCCTTGGAACATATACTAAAATCGAAAACCTGAGAATCATGTAATTGAAAAAGAAAAGACAGAAAGACATTACGTCATGTGAGCTGTTGATAGTTCATTCGTCGAGCATACCGTGTGAGTGGAAAATAATCTCATTGGTCAAAAGCTTTGAGTCGGCTAGGTCCCCCAAGAGGATTGGGGATGGTTATAAAAATGGTGACTCAGTGAGAAAAATCAGAGAGATTCGGAGAAAGACCTTCGAGAGGCAAGGAAAAACAAACCCTACTGTCACCGCCATTAGCCGGCTCTAATTCGGTAAATTCCGTTAAGCCCCGAAGGAACTTTGTTGTTTTAAAAGTTGCATGGAGAACTGACATCTCTGATTATAAAGAATATGTGAAAAGACAAATGAAAAGTTGAAGAGCTCTGAAAGGAAACTTGGAAAAAACATTTTCATTTGAAAATTGAAAGCCCTGATGTTTGGTAAACGAACTCTCTCTCTCTCTTTCTCTCTCTCTCCGTTGTAAACTGGCATTCCGACAACTGTATTATCCGCTCCTGAAACTAATAATTATTTTTTTTATAAAAACTTTCTTTGTAACTCTTCATAACTCTTCAGGCGTCGTCGAACTTATTCATTGTTTTTAGTTTTTTATATTGGTGGCGTGTTTATTTATTTTAACCACAAGTGTACACAAGTGACCGGTCTGGATCTGGTAGAAATACGGTTACCAGGTTTAAAGAACGTAACTTTCTGAGATCAAATCACAACGTGGGCAGTGGATCCGTTGTTGTAATATACGTCTTGAGGACCAGCTTCTGTGACGAGATCATCACGATCAGCGGCCCGAAAGCGTCGACATAATTGGTACCGCTTCGACATCATTGCAGCAGGCTCCGTTCCCGAACTAACAAACCAACCAACCAGCCAGCCAGCCAGCCGGGCAAACGTGTTATAACTTTTATATTATGTAAGTTTGACGGTAGGAGAAAATTATTTGATATATATTGCCTCTCCTGAAGTGTAATAACAAAATTTTTAATAACCCATAATTTACAAGAACCCGCGAGAAAAGTTTTGGTCGTGAAATACTAGAATACTATTTAAATCACAATATGAAAAGCATCTCGCGATATGGAAGACACTATAATTTTGTTATTCATGGAAAAAATATTTTTCTTAAGACAGTAGTGCACATAAAACAAATTATTCATATAAGCAATTAAAAACTTTTCTAATTAAATAATGGCTTATTTATTTTATTGCATATTTATTTTAAGATTGAAAGCAGATATTTGGTAACAGTTTGGCAAAAAATGATTGTTTAAATTTTCTAAGAAGTTATTTAAAAATTAATTTTTTCAAATAGGTATAACAGATACAAAAAACGTTTTACTAGGATTTTCTAAAAAGCCGGCATTTCCAAAACAAATTAATTTCATTAAAATATCTGAACTTATATTTTTGCAAGAATGTATCTTTCACAGCAAAAAGAAATCAAAATACCCCATACTATATTTTGTTCTCCCACTGGTACAAGAAAGGATATTTTAAATCAAAGTTTCTAAAGTTTTTTGATCATTCCAATTTATAAAAATATAAAAATTTAGTCGATAAATCTTTGGACCGTTTTTTATCATATATATATATGTAATGAATTATTTTGAACATTATTTTTACTGATACTCGTATTGAAGTAGATATTCTGTTTTTAATTAAACAGTATTTTTATATTCATATCTATCGGCCTGATTATTTAGGATACATTTTTATTATGAAAATGTGTGCTATCCAGCAGGATTCGAACCTGCGACCCCTATTACATAGGGGAAGCATACCATTTGATCTGGTACCGTCTTGAACACTCGACCATGGATAAAGAGTCTATGTTCAAAATAATTCATTACAAATTGTCGGTTGCTTATAACCAAGTTTCTTTAAAATTCGTTAATTTCCGTAACATGTGTATATATATATATATATATATATATATATATATATGGCAGTCTCCAAACGTAAAAAACGTTCTGAAAGACTTTAAACGCTTATATTTATTTGAATTTTAGTTTTGTCTTACGGCATATCAACACCTCTGTGAGTTATTTAATTCCAAAAAGGTGGGGTTTAATGGTAATTTTTTAATGTTCGATTATAGTGAGAAGGCTGATTTAGTCAGACTGTGATGAAAATTTAAAAAAAAATTATTTTAGGAAACTGAAGATGTCTTTTAAGGTTTGTATTCAAAAACGTCTTGCTGGTAATAATTATTTTCCTTCATAAATGTATTGTTGGTAATATCTTTCTTCAAAACTACATTTTTTTGTAAAAGTCTATTTTTATGTTTATAATTCAATGGAAGTCTATTTTCACAATTTCATATTCCTTGGACCCCAGTTTGGTGGGGTTAACTATTTGTCCAGCTTTGAGCTTAACAGGTGCTACTACTCCGGGTCATGGTGGTCAGCAATTAAGAGGTGGTTCCATGCTTCTGACAGCCTTCCAATCGGAGGCTTTGCTGCCGGATGCATTTTACCGCCATACCGAGGACGACAATCAATTAATGCAATTGCTAAGGTGTTCAATGATTCAAGACACACTACCGGAAGAACTGAATGTGAAGACCTTACACAGAAGTCATAGAGACGCCAATTTATGTGTGCAAAGACATAAGATAGCTGTGTGATTCACGCAAGTTGAATCATCAAGAGCTAGGTGGGCATTGGTTTTTCTCTAATGAGAAAAGCTTTAATCACTACAAAAATGTCAAGCGAAAAAATGACACATGGAAATGTCAACGATATAATATATTGAAACGTTAAACGAAGGAATGACGTAAGAATATGTCAACCGAAGGAATGACATATGAAAATGTCAACTGAAAGAATGACACATGGAAATGTCAACGATATAATATATTGAAACGTTAAACGAAGGAATGACGTAAGAATATGTCAACCGAAGGAATGACATATGAAAATGTCAACTGAAAGAATGACATATGAAAATGTCAACGATATGATATATCAAAACGTTTAACAAAGGAATTAATTAAGAATATGTCAACCGATGGAATGACATCTAAAAATGTCAACAATATGATATATGGAAACGTCAAACAAAGACATGGCTTCAGAAAATGTCAAAGGATGGAATGACATATGGAAACGTGAACGAAAAAACTAATATATATAAATGTGTAGCAGAAAAGATGTATGTCATTAGCATAAACACTAGAAACACCCTCGTAACGATTTCTGATTTGACACGCCACTCCGAGAATTACCCTTAACGCACAAGAAATAATCTTCTCTTGACCCAACAAGAACTCGCCTGTTTATACGTTCTCGCCGAGCCGGAGAATTTGCATATGGGGCGCGCTGCCAGCATCGATCTGACTTACTGACGCATGCGCCTCGTCCTTCCAGCGCTGGTGCTCGAAGAGTTTGCATCGTGAGCAATTTTTCGCACCTATAGGCTACGCTACTCTGGTCCTCTTGGATCTACGAGGTAATTCGCCACAAAATGTCAACGGAAGAAATGACATTTAAAAGTATCAATCAAATGAATGACCTATAAAAATGTCAACCAAACGAATGACATGAAAATATCAACATATGGTTAAGCAGAAAGTGTGAGAGCGTTCCACCGGCAACTGTGCTCGATTTATGTGTTGAGATCAACAATAGAAATGTCATACCTCCTCACTTATTTCTCCAGGGCAGGGCTTAAAAGGAAATACTAATGAATATAAGGACGTGTTCTGAGGATAGATGGCGCAAGCAAAAGATATATGTATCTCTACTAACATGACGTTGCGTCTTCTTATGAGGCTAAACAGATCCAAGAATTGGTTACCTAGAATATGCCCGATCACGTCAAACCAAACATGTGGGCTCCTAGCTTCTTTGACTTGAAACTATTGCACTATTGCATATGGAGCAAAACGTAAAGGGAAATCAATAACGACTAACATAACAATGTAAGTTCCCTGAAGTTTGTCAAAACCAATAAAAAGTCCAAAAAGTTAAAAAACTTTTGAATGTCAGCGTCCCAAAGCGCTAAAATTCTTAGAATGTCAGTGTTCCAGAACTATTATTAATGCAGTCATAGATGCTAACAGTAGATTCTGATTCTAGAATGCCAGCGTTCCAGATCTAGTATTGAAGCAGTCATAGATGCTAACGGCAGTCTCTGATTTTAGAATGTCAGCATTCCAGATCTAGTATTGAAGCAGTTATCGATGCTAACGACAGACTGTGATTCTAGAATGCAAGCTTTCCAGATCTAATATTGAAGCAGTCATCGATGCTAACGGCAGATTCTGATTCAAGAACGTAATCTTTCCAGACCTAGTATTGAAGCAGTCATTGATGCTAACGGCAGATTCTGATTCTAGAATGCCAGCATTCCAGATCTAGTATTGAAGCAGTCATCGATGCTAACGGCAGATTCTGATTCTAGAATGCCAGCATTCCAGATGTAGTATTGAAGCAGTCATCGAGGCTAACGTTAGATTTATTGAGTAGAGGCGTCAAGAGGAGTCTTTAAAACCAGTGTCTGTCAGGAGTCTACTGAACATCGTAAACATTGGGATTGGATTCATAAAAATGACCTCGAAAGTAACAATCTTCTTTAACTTATAAATCAAGCACCCCAGAAGTACTTGAGTGCATTTGAAGAGGACCCACATATATTACTCTATGACACATCACTTGATAAGTAAACGAATGATATACTTTCTACATTTGTTTTTATATTCTTGTTACGGTCAGCTTTTTATTAAATGGGAAAATCATCATTTTATCATCGTGAAAAAGATTTTATTAGAGGGAAGATAACAAGTTTTGAGACCCATCGTCGAATTACTAATCGTTGTTCCATCGAAGGGTAAACAACAGCCTTACTCCAGTCGTTTAAAGATAGCATTGGCATCTACGAAACAACCCTTTTATATTCACCTGAAGACGGGACCACTTATGGACGAAAGATATACTAATATCTTAGAGGCTTTTCAGCAGCAGTGACTGAGACGAATCTAGGATATCAATTAACAGTCTTGTACACTAGAGGCAAAAATCTTAGAGTGCGTAAATATAGTCAGTATATAGAAACTTTACCGTAACCAAATGCGCTCGGAATGTCGTCTGACACGTATGGAGGATCTATCTTGTTTAGAAAACTGGGAAACTGTTCTGGGAGATAGTTCTGGCTGAAGAAGTTTGATTTGGGAACTGTTGATGAGTTACCCCTTTCACACACTCCATGAACTCTTCCATAGTATACAAATAATCCTTCATACACAGAACGGGTTGTTGTTGTTAGAGTTGCTGAGACTCTTCAACTATAACACTGTCAGCTCTCTGGGCAAAAATAGACAGACATTTTTTGGCCCGGCTATATGGCCGGGAATACCCACTATAAAATGACCATGTGTCACATCCAGCCTTGCGTGGGAAGGCTAGTAAATACAGTTGTTGTTAGAGTTACTGAGACTCTTCAACTATAACACTGTCAGCCCTCAGTTGGTCAGAGCAGTTGAACCGCCGCTCTTTGGTCAGCAAGAATATAGACTATTACCCGGACTTACTTCTTATATATATTTGACTCCTACTAACAATTATTACTGAATCTACTAACCGTGAACAGGTTGTATATCTTTTATTCAATATATTCATATTTTTCCTCTGATATCTGTTTTTGTTATTATTATATTGTGTTGTTTTCTAAACAAGAATCAACAACAGGAAGGCTGCCACAATTTTGAGTAGAAAAACAAAAGCAAGTCATTAGGAAGGCACATGTAGAATCTGTCCGAGAGGTATTAGGACACTCATGCAGTATTTTTGGAAATGTCACCTTCTTGGTGTCTGGTTTATCCAGTCTCCTGACATCGCACCAGTGGGGTGAGATAAAAGACTTGTATGTACGTAGCCCTACGAGAAAGACCTGTACATTATCACTTGTGCGAGTTTTGTGACAATTTTGTAAGTTTGTTGGCGTGACTTATACAACATGGCTAAAACAAACTTTGTATTCACCATGCGTCTAGGAGAGAATGCAATAATGGTGCTGAATTTAAAAATCATTTACGGGCCTATAGCATAGCGTTAGCGCGGGTATAAATGATATAATATGGACTTACTGAAGAAGGTAATTGCAAACTACTTCAGAAAAAATCTTCTGTCCTATCAGTTCTGTCTTTATCGAGACAGTATCGCCCAACTGACTGATATGTATTTAAGTTACGTTTTTAAATATGTACAAATTCTCTAAATTACTATAATTGTTATGTTGATAGAAAAAAATTCTCCAATGGTACAGGCTTGAAATAAATTATAAATTACCGTTCAAATAATGACCTAAGTAAATTATTATTCGCTTCTTAACGGAACAGATAATTTCGGATAATCTAACAGAATTAATGTTACTTTTGATGACGGGATTTCTAAATGATTCGAAACTCTTCGACAAAAAACAAAAACAAAAATACTGTTCCATTTTATAGGAAAAGTTTTCTGTGCTTGAATGTCTCGTGATAAATTATACAAACAATTTTGATTATGACATACACAGGAATTTTAGAATTATAGTAAAATTCAAACCATTATTGAAACTGGGTAAAACATGTTATTCTTTGATTCTTTAAGGAAATTGCAATTTTAATGAAAAAATCTCGTAATGTGGATATCTTTTCAGTCAAGCAATTCTGAATCAGAAAAATCTTTATAAGCAGAGAAATATGAGTGTGTGTGTGTTTGTGAGTGTGTGTATGTGTGTTTGTGTGTGTGTGTGTGTGTGAGAGAGAGAGAGAGAGAGCGGTGGGAGAGAGAGAGAAAAAGATAAAGAGACCATCTTTTTCTGTGTGAGTGAATCAATATTTTGTTGAACAAGTCTTTTTTTTATTATTTCCTAAAATGTTTTTCACGTTTTGATTTTATTTCTTACAGCGTTACCATCGTTATTACAAATTTTATTTTACTTTGTAAATACGAGCTCTACAACTTCCAATCTTGGATCAGAGTATAATCTCTGGACTCATTGGAAACAGGGGGCGATCAGTAAATGAGCAGTACTAAATAAAAATCAAACGAGTTACCGCCTCTAGACATAGAGAATGGAATAAAAATAATCTAACAACGCAATGGCTTCACTGAAATCTGATGGCATGGGATAGCCAAAGATGCCTTCCAAAAATTAGTTGTGGTACAGTGAATATCGGCTCGGAACAAGAAGCCGGGGAGCCGAGTTCGAATTCCAGTTGAATCCATTGTATTCACTTATGCACAAATACCCTTGGGAAAGGTATTAATCCGTCTCTTCCTTCCAGTTATGGGTTAAATAGCAGGACAGATTGGGTTCTATAGCCTTGGTCGGCAACCAGTCTACCGCAGAAAGCAATGGCAACCTACTGCGGGATAATCTTCTGCCCATTCAGTCATGTCTCTTTCGAGACATGATCGCCCAAGCCTATATCAGTTATGGCACTTAACTTAATAAGGGCGGACCTGAAGGAGACTACCACCACCTTTAAATTTGTTGTCTTTCATCTTTTTTTACTTTTTTCAGAGCAGTCTTATCCGTTATTACATAAAGTTTCCGATTATCAAACAAATTTGAAAAATTTCAATATTTAAACAATTTTAGGGGTGGGATCTTACTTTCTCATACAACATTATAGTAAATCGATCATCCATTATGGAACCACTCGCGTTGGGGTCGCTTTGTTTTGGTTGTTTTGGGACGAGTTGTTGTTCGTGTTTTTGTCTTTTCTTCAGTTTTTCAAGTTTTTGTCTTTACTTCAGTTTTTCAAGTTTTCTTCAGTTCTTACGATGGCATCTTCCTCGGAAACTTTAAGAATGGCTTTATTAAAAAATTTCGCAAAAGATTCAGTTGTTGAATATGCGCGAGCAATAAAGTTAATTGCACAGTATCGATTTACTATAAGGTTGTATGAAAAACGGAGCCCCAAGCCTAAAACTTTTAAATGTTGAAATTTTTACAATTTTTTTTATCAATCTAAAAGATTAGGATGTAATCGATAAGATTGCACTGAAAAAAGTACGGCATTTAACTGACTGACTGACAGGTGATGGTAATGTGGTACAAGCGAGTGGTTCCAAAATGGAGGATCAATTTACTATAACGTTGTATGAAAAACTGAGCCCTTATAAAATTGTTGAAATATTTAAATTTTTCAAAAAAATTTTTTGTCAATCAGAAAATTTAGGATGTAATCGATAAGATTGCACTGAAAGAAAGTAAAAAAGAAGAAAATAAAAACAACACATTTAATGGTGGTTGTAGTGTCTTTCAGGTCCCTCGTATTAATATAAATATAAACAACTTGTTAGAAAATAAAGAAAAATGTGCAGGATAATTATGGATTATCGGTCCACATAGTTATGGATTATCGGTAGCGAATCCTAGATAATCGCTCCAACGACGATCATAAAGAAACATGAAGCAACACAAATGTAGAAACTGAGAAGAGCATAATCCGAAATTGTGAGCAACGACATAATAGTTAGGAGGAAAATTGAAAGAAACAGGACAATTTATACGAGGAAGGTATACTTGAAATTTCTAGGAGCATGGGAAATAGGATAGTGAGATAGCAGATGATTTTTTACTTTACATTTAAATTCTTGGAGATTCTATCTATCTATCTATCTATCTATCTATCTATCTATCTATCTATCTATCTATCTCCATCATAGTCAGGTCATATCTATCTATCTGTTAGGGCGCCACTCCTATCTTACTACATAACTGACTGTTCCCATTGCTAAATATAGCAATGGTGGATTCTCTACAAGGAGAGTCGTAGAGAGTCACTAGACTGACGACTCTATGACACTGTCAGTCTCTGCCTTCGGGTAGAGGGCGCTCTCTGCTTCTGAGCAGAGAGCAATAACCCAGTCGTGGTTCCGCCGAAGGGTAGAAGCAGGAATGGGCAAAAATAGACAGACATTTTTTGGCCGGTCCATATAGCCCGGAAATCACAGTTATAAAAACTGACCATGTGTCACATGTTGCCCTTACTGGGAGGGACGACTAAATAATGAGTCGTAGAGAGTCGTGGAGAGTCGTACAAAGTCGTATAGAGTCACTTGAGAGTCAGTGCGAGAGTTAGACACACTTCCGGTGGCGTACCGGAAGTAATCACGTATATACACGTCTTACGACGGATTGGACTATTGTATCTTTTCTATTGTAAATATTACTAATCACTTCTGTACCTACTAACCATCTTTCCGCGGAATACAACTTATATTTTGATTCTGTTGTTGAGTTATTCATTTATACTTGGCGACATAACACTATCTATCTATCTATCTATCTATCTATCTATCTATCTATCTATCTTCTTTTTTATAATCATATCGCCCAAAACAAGGTATTTTACTGCCAATATTTTGAAGGGGGTTACATAGGAGGAAAGTTATGAGAAAGAGTCACAGGTTATTGAGAGTGTCAGGAAGTGGGTAAGAGAAGGATGAGAATATTGATGAGAGTAGAGTGAACGGTGAAAAGAGTATGAGAGAGAGGTTGCAGGCTAGTGAGATAGGAGATGACTTTATTTTTTATAATCATATCGCCCCAAGCAAGGCATGTTACTGACACTGTTTTACAGGAGGTTACGTAGGAAGAAAGTTATGAGAAAGAGTGACAGGTTATAGGGGGTGTCAGGGAGTGGGTAAGAGAAGGATGAGAATACCGATGAGAGTAGAGTGGACGGAGAAAGAAGCATGAGAGAGAGAGGATGCAGGTTAGAGAGATAGGAAATGAATATTGACTTTTAAATTCTTGGAGATTGTAGCTGACGGGGAAGCAAATAAATGAAAGGGAATTCCACAGGCGGGAAGTGCGTAAAAAGAAGCTGTGGAGTAGAATTTGCGTTTACATTTTATTGGTTTCACGGTATAAGGGTGGGACCTAGTTGCTAATCTGTTGGTTCGAGTTAATTCGTATATAGGGGACACCAGTGAGCTAAGTTCATCGGAGCAGAAGCCGTTGAAAGTATTTGTAGAAAATAACATAACAAAAAAAACATGATGTTATCTATGTTACATAAGTAACATGATGTTATCTATGATGATCGAACGAGAACCGGTGTATAAGTAACATGATGTTATCTATGTTACATAAGTAACATAGATAACATAAAGACAAATTTTATTAGTGACAGTAAAGTGTGGAGAAAAATGAACCTCAACAGCAACAACCGGTTGAAACAGGATGTTTACGTTCGCTGCCATTAGATAGAGGAAAAAAAGATTAAATGAATTACTCACTATTTACATTGTTCGGAAAGTCGTCATCATCTTTATTGACATGTTTACGACATTTTGACCGTTGTACGCTCTGGCCTTCTTTAAGCTTTAGGAATTTTGAAACGGACCCTTTATTTCGATCCCTGGGGTATATCATCACTGGGATATATCAAGTGTCATCGCTAACCAATGCCTATTTTTACTGGGCCATGTTTCTTCAAAACGTGTCCTCGGAAATGACATCTTACCTGGAATAAACTCTAGTGATAGAAATAAAGTGTTCGGTTCAAAATACCGAACACCTGAATAAGGCAAGAACGTTTAACGGCCGAAACGTAGTCAAAATAGCAATAAAGATGAGGGCCAAAATCCGAACAGCGTAAATATAATTAATACCTCATCTCAGAAGTATAGACAAATAATGAAGTGGTAAGTTAAAAATTATCTGATTACTACACAAATCGATAAGCATCTGATGCAAGCTGAGTGAGACAAGGGCCGAAATGTGGGAACAATTTACAAAAAAGAACAATAGACCGCCTCTAAATGATATCTCATCATACCAGCCATTAACCAATAACTTAATATCGATTAAGTTTTAAAACTGAGAAATCTGTATGGTGACATTAACAAGGAATGGATCACGAAAACTAAGACAGAGAAGTAAACTGATATAATTGAAGTTTATTAGATAAACACCACAGAAACATAAAAAATGCAAGTGAAAAATGTAAAATATTTATTAATATATAAGTCAAAATACTTCTTTTTTTCTGAATAAAAGCAAAAATGATACACATGGTATTTAAAAATTTACCGAAATTCAGAAATTTATCTAATTTAAAACAAACATTCAACACTTTTTCATGGATAAATTTTATAAAGAATGTTTTATTTCATTTGTCCATTTGTGGATACCTTTTTCAGTTAAAACGTCTTCTGGTGTTTTATTGATGAATTATCTTTTTTTATAAAGAAAAATCTCTGATTATGATGCTTCAGTAAATAAAATTATGCAACATCAAATCAGAACATATCGGAAATTTGTCCTTAAACTTTATAATGTTAATTCAATAAAGCTCAAAAAATGTATGTTTGTAAAGTGTTGCTAGTGGTATAATTTAATAAATTTTAATAAAAAATGATTACCACTTGCAAGATGAAAGAAAGTCTGGTATGTCATTATATCTATCTTTCTCCGAAATCGATATTGAGAAAAAGTTGAACATTTTAGGAAACGAAATATTAGTAAGTCAGTCAGTTAAGTTCAATTCGTGATACACGCTTGGGTCATCATATCTCTAAAGCGACATAACTGAATGTGTAGAAGATTTTCCAGCAGTAGTCTGTCAACTCAGAAGTTGGCTTTCGGCCATATCACGTTTAATACACCGGTTCTCGTTCGATCATTGAAGTTAAGCAACGTTGAGCCTGGTCAGTACTTATATGGGTGACCTCTTGGGAATACCAGGTGCTGTAAGCGTTTATTGGCTTACGGCCATATCACGTTGAATACAACGGTTCTCGCTCGATCATCGAAGTCAAGCAACGTTGAGCCTGGTCAGTACTTAAATGGGTGACTGCTTGGGGTTACCAGATGCTGTAAGCGTTTAGTGACGGATGTGCTTTGTGGTGCAGTGCATATCGTCTCAGAAAGAGAAATCAGTGAGCCGAGTTCGAATTCCAGTTGAATACCCTGATTTCACTTAAGCACTGGTACCCTTGGGAAAGGTATTAATCCGTCCCTTCCCTCCAGTTATGGGTTAAATAACAGGGTAGGACTTGGGGACCCTGCCCTTAAAAACAAATCCCAATGAATCTTCTTGATACTCGAAAAGAAAAATGTATTACTAGACACAAAACTTATATCAGAAACAATAATAAATTGTTGAAAGAAAACGGTATTACCCGCAATAAATAAATAAAATTTAGTTGGCAATAAATGACCCACCGAGGTGTGGATATGCCATAAAAACAGAACAACCAACCAACCAACTTTCTGAGTTATATTGATTGCCAACCAAGGCTATGGAACCATGTCAGTCCTGCTAATTATTCCATAGCTGGAGGAGGATACGACGGATTCATATCTTTCTCAAGGGTATTTGAGCCTATATGAATGCAACGAATGAAACTGGATTTTGAATTGAGCTTTCACCACAACGCACGTCCCCTCTTGCCCGACAACCTACATCTATCATAGTTACATTTATGTTTTTGTTATGATTTCTTTTATATTATGTCCAGAATAATAAAAAAAAAACTTAACTCCACAAGCGTGAAATACATTCTTAGGTGTCAAAACAAAGGTAGTTCGCTATATCGTGGATATCGTCTACAAAAACGCAACGTTCACAAAAGACTTCAGAACATTTAGTGATGACAATAATCCCACTAACTCAATTTACTAGGAAAATTGAGATAATCAGTATCAAAGTAAGAATTGTAATCCACCTAAACATCATAAAGATTTGACGATAGTAAGTTATAGATTATTTGATCTGTGAATAATTTCCTGAAGAATGGTATATTTATGAAACAGCAAAAATTATCCAAACTGGCTAGCAAAAGAAAAATAAACATTATTTTGATAAAAACTTGATTGTTGTCAGAATTAAGAAAGTAAGCAAAATTCTCCATGTAAGGAAAATATTTGATTGTTTTGAAAACTACGTAGCCAAAGTCGGAAGTGAATATAATTTATCTTAAATTTTTTCGGGTTATAAAACAATGAATTATATTTTAGACGAGAAGTGTTTTTTGATTCTCGGTAAAAATAAGATATGCACGCATTTACAGCGTGTCAAAGTTGGAATAAAATAAACAATGTGTCAGAATATGATGTAACCACTAATATAACAGACAGAAGCAATTAGCAGTAAGCAGTCGATCGAGAGAGAGAGGAAAGACCGAGAAAGACCAGAGAAAATCACGGACGAGCGAAACCTCTGGCACCTCGATGAATGTCTGCTGTCATCTTCGAACATACCTCTACTCTATGACACTTCACCTCATGAGAGAATAAGCCACGTGAATATATATTGTTTGTACAAAATGTGTCCGTCGTTATATTTCAAGCTGATCATCAACATTTCTGTAGTTTTCTTTTTAGTTTTAATTCAAAGCAAAATGATCAAATTTACTATTTCCAGTAAGCAAAATACTCTTGTGTATTTCAAATAGAAATTATATATATTGGAACCGAATAAATATTATAGGTTATCTGATCTGTGAATAATTAATAATAGCAAAAGAAAAATAGACATTATTTTGATAAAAACTTGATTGTTGTCAAAATTAAAAATGTCAGCAAAATTCTCTATGTAAGGAAAATATTTGATTGTTTTGAAATAGCGGAGCCATGGCCAGATTATTTTTTAATCATTTCACCCCAAGCAGGGCACAACCGCCACTGGTGCGCAGGGGTTTACTGAAGAGGTGAGATGAGAAAGAGGAACAAGGTAGAGGCGAGTCAAAGAATGAGTATGGTATCACACAGGATTATTTTTATTTTAAATTTTGAAATTTTTATTTTTTCTATATTTTTTAGCTGTATGTAATATTTAAGTATTTAAATTTTAAAGACTCATGATTTACGCGCCTTTGATTTCTCTCTATATTTTAGCATTTCTTATTTTAATTTTAATTTTTATTCTAAATATTAAATTTAAATTTTAAAATGTTATTCACGTCTAACAATAGAATATTTAAAGGTTTAATCTTCTTATTAAAAAAGGAGTAGCTTAATTTTATAAGATTTAATTCCCATGAACATCAAGTGAACTTAAATTCATATCTGTCAGTTTGAAATATGCACCTGATGATTGCATAACGCACGAAACTCCAAATCAGGCCATTGACATGAGACAATACATATATATATATATATATATATATGTGTGTGTGTGTGTGTGTGTGTGTGTGTGTGTGTGTGTGTGTGTGTGTGTGTATTAAACACGTTTTATTAAACGATAGAGAAAACATAGTCTTGCAGATTTTCTTTTGTATTTTCTCATTTTTCTCTAATGAGGATTTTTGTTTTTATTTCCAAATTATATTAATTTAAATTATATTTATAAAAAAATTGACCAGATTCCTGATGATGACCGATGACGTTCAAAATTACTCGGTTAAAATATGGACAATATTTGTATAAATATGGACAATATTTGTATAAATATAATTTGGAAATAAAAAGCCTCATTAGAAAATATGAAAAAATACAAAAGAAAATCTGCAGAACTAAGTTGTCTCTATCGTTTAATAAAATGTGTTTAAAATAAGTATGCTGCCAAAATACACGTACTTTATTTATATATATATATATAAAGACAGTTCTGTCTTTGTTTGCTCTACTTTGGTATTAAGCACTTTAGTGTTAAGGTTTTCGTCTTAGGTATTTTTCTTTCTTATGAGTGCTTGACTTTTTGTTCATGTACTTCGTTTGTTTCTTTTTTTTACTTCCTCTTCTTTTCCCTCCGAGTTCGTTCTCGGTGGGTTGTTCAAGACGATTTAAATTATAGCTTAATTAATACTAGTTCCGGCAGAGTTAGTTCTGTTACCATTGGTATCGTTATTACTGCAGTTAATATTATATATATATATATATATATATATATATATATATATATATATATATATATGTCTTTGTCTGCTCTAGGTTGGAATTGAGCGCTTTAGTCTTAGGGTTTTCGTCTTGGTTTTTTTTTCTTTCTTACGAGTGCTTGACTTTTTGTTCATGTACTTTGTTTCTTTTTTATTTCCCCTTCTTTTCCCTCCGAGTTTGTTCTCGGTGGGTTGTACAAGACGATTTAAATTACAGCTTGATTAATACTAGTTTTGTTAGAGTTAGTTCTCTTACTTTTTTTAATCAATTCACTCCAAGCAAGGCATTCCACTGCCACTATTGCGCATGGGGCTACATAGGGGAAGGTAAATAGGAAGAGTGGTTAGATATAGGAAATGTCAGAAGGGGGGTGATAGATAGTTGGGTGGGTGGGAAGAGTGTTTGAAAGAATGGAAGTTAGTTAGTTAGGAGATGTCTATTGACCTTACATTTAAACTTCTGGAGATTGTAGCCGTCGGGGAAGCAGTCATGTGGAAGAGAATTACACAGTCGGGAAGTGCGGGAAAAGAAACTGTTGCAGTAGAAGTTGCGGTTGCATTTTATCGGTTTCACTGTAAAAGGGTGGGATCTAGTTGCTTATCTAGTATCTCGTGCAAATGTAAACCTAGGAGGCACCAATGATCTAAGTTCATCGGAGCAGTAGCCGTGAAAGTATTTATAGAAGAGACACAGGGAAGCCACGTCGCGCCGGTGAGAGAGATACTGCAGGCGGTCTGCTAAGTCGGTATCGATCACATTACAGATCCTCCGCTGTACCTTGTCTAGAAGCCCAAGGAGAATAGCAGTGGCACTCGACCAGATATGGCAACAGTATTCAATGCACGGGCAGATGGTAGATTTATAAATGTGCAGGATAGATTCAGACGGAAAAAACCTCCGGGCCCTGCACAGAGAACCGACTTTCATAGCAGTGGATTTAGCAATGGATTCGATATAGTCATTCTACTTGAGGTCCGCTGATAGTGTGAGACCAAGGAGGCGTAGTGTTTTACTCTCTGGGAGGCAAGCCTGTTCCATACTAATAGGAGGTAGGTGCGAATGTCTATGGTGATTAATTGATAGTAGCTTCGTTTTAGAAGCATTAAAATTTACGAGCCACTTTTTACCCCAGTCCACTACGGATTGGAGGTCCTTTCCAAGCTCGGCTGCAAGGTTAGCTTTGTCGCCTACACCAGATTTTTGATCGAGGCGAGAATAAACTGTGGTGTCATCGGCGTACATACCTACTTGGGATCTTATGGTATCAGGGAGATCATTAATGTAGATCAGAAAGAGCGTAGGACCTAGGATAGAGTCTTGAGGGACACCTGCGTTCGTATGGTAGTTCTGGGAGGCATGTCCGTTTAATACCACCTTCATTGTGCGGTTAGAGAGGAATGACTGGATTAGTTCAAACAAATGTCCAGTTATAGCATAGCTCCGCAGTTTGCATAGAAAGCCAGCATGCCAAATTCTGTCGAACGCTTTAGAGATATCCAAGGCAACGGTTCGGGCTTCACCATTCCTATGGAGTGCCTGATATATGTACTCGGTGATGGTTGTTAGCATATCAGCAGTAGACCTGGTGAAGCGGAAACTATACTGCTTGTCCGAGAATAGCATTATTGGTATTGTTGTTGCTATAGTTATTATATATATATATATATATATGTATATATATATATATATATCCGAGTGAGTATAGAATGAGGAAAGAAAAGAAAAAAAAATTCCCGTCCAAAATAATTAATTTAAAATAGTGCTCGATATACGATGTATAGAGCTGTGAATATTTATTATAAATTATGTTTTAGAACATGTACATAATTTTTTCTATAGATGTCCTCTTCTCTACAATCATATGGTTGTTTCAGTGTTTGGACTCAAACACATCATCGGGAGAAGTAAAGACCAAAAGGCACATTCACTTAATTATCAATAACCCCAACCAACCCCCATAACAACAACGAACCAAATATAAACAGAGAATGATTCCAAACTCTTACTCTTTACTTCTCCCGATGATGTGTTTGAGTCCAAACACTGAAATAGCCATATGATTGTAGAGAAGAGGACATATATAGAAAATATTATGTACATGTTCTAAAACGTACACTATAATAAACATATATATATATATATATATATATATATATATATATATATATATATATGTATGTTTGTGTGTGTGTGTGTGTGTAGTATATTTTATTGAAGCAAGCATTTTTTTAACATTTTCCCTCCTTTCATATCATACCTGGCTCTCGTTTAGCAAATATGTATACTCTCCGTTGTATGCACTTTATGAGATCACTGGTTATAAATGACTGCGAGTAAGAGCCTGTAGCACTAAGCAATGACAATCCTTCTCTCAAACATTGTGACTGTTGCTACAGAATTGCAAACTAAGAACAATATCAAATTAAAGAAACCACATCACCTGGTGTTTTTTAACTAAAATTGATAGCACTTAAAACTTGAAGATAAATTACTGACATTATCACTACTTTAAAAGAGACAAGAAAATAAAACCCCTTCATTACTGGAAAGACCAAAAGACTAACGGAAATAAATTGTTTTAAAAGAAATATTTTATAAATTTCAATTGAAACCGTCCTCGCTACTCAGTCAATGAATACCTAATGTTTCTTTATAAAGGAATGGTTAATATTAGCATTATTTTAACCAATAACTCAGATTTTTACAATCTTTAAAAAGCAGAAATGTGCATTATTTATTAACATGTTGGCTTTAATGAATTTTGATTTCCACAGAAAATAAAGGTCACTCATCATTTATCAAATATCTAAGGGTAATGTGTTCGTTTATTGCAGCCTAGTGTTCTAGCATAACGATCAAAACAGCAGTATTCTACATAGGTGTGAATTGCTTTCATTTTATGATGACCTTTCAAAACCGTCCTGCAATTGTTTCCTCTGCGTTCATTACCTTCACAACCTCTACAGGTTTAGTTGGCAGTTCCCTGGACACTTGTGGATATTGAAATTTTTCTTTCTTTAATTCATATTTCTTCAGTTCAGACATTTGTCCAACTGAAAACTGCTGAATCACCAATTGGCTTGGCTTCGATTTTCTCTGTATTGTCCTTGCTCTCCATGCATTTGTATCATCCTTGCTCTCCATGCACTTGTTTTCATTGTTCTGAGATGAACAGAAAATAAAACATGAGAATATAATGTCTTTATGTGTTGAAGAAAGGAAAATTGATGTAGAAATGTTTATTTCAAGTAACTCACATGTTCAAGTATCTGTTGTGCTTTTAAAAAAATTCTTCTAAAAAAAACGTATTCACTTTAAGTGTCTGTCGCAGCTGGAAATATACAGTGTTCAATACGAGTCAATTCCTCAAGAATATAAATGCATTAGAAAAAAGAAATAAAAAATTAAATGTGGAAGAAGTTTCAAGTGGATGTTGAGAAAGCCATTTGGCAAATGATGGTGGAGAAACATGTGAGACTCAAGGAGATAGTTTGATCGGAGCTTAAAGATGAATAATCAGCAATTGAAACAGAAGTTTGATATATACTTGAGCTTGATACCAGAGGCCAGGTGTTATGCCGTCGTTTTAAAAATCATTTCGCTTCATCAAAGGCAATAAAGTCACTAAGATGTAAGTGGTAACTGAGTCGAAAAAAATGAGAAAATAAAAACAAAACATTATTAAAGTAAGAGAATAATAAAAAAAATGAAATTGACAGGACAAGAGAAAGTCTGACGTTACATTTATATTTCAGAAAATCAAAGTTGACTGGAAAGCAAAAACCCTGAAATAGAGTTCCACATAACATATGGTTGCATCTAGTCACTTCTACTGTAAAATAAGATCTAGCTGCCAAACTAGTCATTCAGTCATACGTGAAACACGCTTGGGCGATCATGTCTCTTTCAAGACATGACTGACTGGGCAGAAGATTATCTATCCTGCTATTTAAGCTATAGCTGAAGGGAGACGAGACGGATTGTATTAATAATTAGTAATTAGTGGGTGATCAGTTTATTACTTCATGACAATAAAAAACCGATCCCCCACTTTATGACCAGTAACAGCTTTAATCATGATTCCAACTATTATATTCAGTCAGTCAGTTAAGTGCCAGACGTGATATACGCTTGGGAGATCATGTCTCGAAAGAGACATGACTGACTGGGCAGAAGATTATCCCTCAGTAGGTTGCCATTGCTTTCTGCGGTAGACTGGTTGCCAGCCAAGGCTATATAACCCAATCTGCCATGTTATTTTGACTCATAGCTAGAGGGGGAAGAGATGTATTCTATTATTAAGTAGTAATTAGTGGGGGATCAGTTTATTACTTCATAACAATACAAAACCGATCCCCGACTTTATGCCCAGTAGAAGACTTAATCATATTTTCAACTATTATATTCAGCCAGTTAGTCAAGTGCCATACATGATAGAGGCTTTAAGCGATCATGTCTTTTTAGAGACATGACTGACTGGGCAGAAGATTATCCCGCAGTAGGTTGCCATTGCTTTCTGCGGTAGACTGGTTGCCAGCTAAGGCTATAGAACCTAATCTATCCTGTTATTTAACTCATAACTGGAAGGAAGATGCGGATTAATACCTTTCCCAAGGGTATTTGCCCGTAAGTGAATGCAATGAATTCAACTGGAATTCGAACTCGGCACCCCGATTTCTCGTTCCGAGACTGCGCTTAAAATAGTAAAATTGCAGCACTAAAGAAGCAAAACTCAACAGACCAATTTTCATTGTAGAAAAGTAACTGAAACCGAAATACGATTCTAAGAAACATTCTTCTTCTTCATCTGCCATGTTCCCTCAGGATGTAAGGGATCATAGACTTCCTCTTAGCGCTGTCTCTTGTAGTTCTTAATATCACTTAGTTCTTGGTATCATTTCTAGGCCTTGCTCTAGCATCCATTTGCTCAGACCTACAAGTAGGTTTCGCTCTGCTTTCCTCTGTTCTTTCTGCCCCTTATCTAAACTATGAATATTAAATTCTCCAGGCCCTACTTCTTCATTACGTGTCTCAAGTACCTCATTTGTCTTTTATTGTTATTTAGTATGTGTTTTTTCTTCGTTTCCATCCTTTCCAACACTTCCTGGTTTCGCACGTGCTTCATTCATGTTATCCTCAGCATCCTTCTGTAAAACCACATATCTGCTTGCCTCAAGCTTTTCCTTCATCTTTGATGAGATCATCCAGCATTCACTTCCATACAGAAGGACAGATATCATATAGCAATCCAGCACTCTTTTCTGTATTTTTAATGACATTTTCCTATCGTTCAGTACTCGGGTTAGCTTCTGAAATGCGTCCTTGGCCATGCTGATGCGTCTTTGG
Source organism: Ascarosepion bandense (assembly GCA_037127315.1). Classification (NCBI taxonomy): domain Eukaryota; kingdom Metazoa; phylum Mollusca; class Cephalopoda; order Sepiida; family Sepiidae; genus Ascarosepion; species Ascarosepion bandense. Next base: position 1,359,239 of record JBBBDQ010001451.1, on the reverse strand, counting down.
ATCTCAATGTCGAACTTTCCATCCCATGTCAAAACACTTCCCAGGTATTTGAATTTTTTATTTGTTTTATTTTATATTCTTCATCTTGTAGTTGGCATATTGGTCTCCTCTTTTTGCTGATGACCATACATTCATTCTTTAGGTTTATGCTTAGCCCTTTTTCTCACTTTCTTTTGCTACCTTCTGTAGAAGGTCCTGCATTTTCCTTTCCGTGTCTGCTATCAGCACCGTGTCAGCCGTGTATCTGATATTGTTGAGATTGTGGCCGCCAATGATGAATCCAGGCAAGGATTTTATTCCTTGGATTTTATCGAGAAATTTTGTCTCAGTAAGAACTTTCTGAACTGATAGTTTAGTAGCAATGTGTGGTGATGGTAAAAATAACCCTGGTGCAACCTATTCTAGTTTTTTCTCCAATCCACAATGTGTTATAAAAGATCCATGCGACATATATAGAAAGTCTTTATTGTTTACTAATTCAACATAATGAATTTTTATGATGGATTATGGTAAGGAACAATCATGGCTTTTATTCCGTTTCCTAGTTTATATTCTTCTTCTTCTTCTATGTCCTTAGCCATAGTTGGGATTAGAATGATATTAAAGAGAAAACGAACAATGTCCCATGGAAATGAAGAAATAATCTCAAAAACAATAGAACATAAAATGCAAAAAGAGCAACCCAAAATGCCAAATACAGGGGGGAATACCAGAATAAAGCAAATACACAAATTTAAAATAACTAGGAAGTGTTCTAACAGGAGATGGAAAGTGTGACACAGAGATCCAAGGCGAACTGGCATGGCGATGGACGCGTTCCAGAAGCTGAGTAAAGTAATAAGACATAGGAAAACTTTACTATAAACAAAAAAAAAGAAGAGTGCTGGATTGCTATGTGATATCAGTTCTTCACTACGCTGTGAATGTTGGACAATATCATCAAAGATGAAGGAGAGCCTTGAAGCAGTGGAAATGTGTTTCTAGAGAAGGGTGTTGCGAATATCATGGACCGAGCATGTGAGCAATGATGAAAAAGAACGACAACGAAAAGGAAATTAAGATTGAGCATCAGGAAGAGACAACTGACGTTCCTGGGACATGACATGAGGAAAGAGGTCTTGGAGAACCTAATACTGGCAGGTCAGATAGAAAGAAAAAGAAACAGAGGAAGGTAGCGGATAACATATTTGAAGGGCCTTTCAGGACGTAGGCGATCATGGCTTTCCAAGTATCCCTATCTCTGGTGGATTTTTGTACGTTTTCTCCTGTTCCGTCATCCACCTGCTCAGGCCCTTCAAATATGTTATCCGCTACCTTCCTCTGTTTCTTTTTCTTTCTATCTGACCTGCCAGTATTAGGTTCTCCAAGACCTCTTTCCTCATGTCATGTCCCAGGAACGTCAGTTGTCTCTTCCTGATGCTCAATCTTAATTTCCTTTTCGTTGCCGTTCTTTCTCACATCTCACCATTGCTCACATGCTCGGTCCATGATATTCGCAACATCCTTCTCTAGAAACACATTTCCACTGCTTCAAGGCTCTCCTTCATCTTTGATGATATTGTCCAACATTCACAGCGTAGTGAAGAACTGACATCACATAGCAATCCAGCACTCTTCTTTTTTTTTTTTTTTGTTTCTAGTAAAGTTTTCCTATGTCTTATTACTTTACTCAGCTTCTGGAACGCGTCCATCGCCAATGCCAAATCGCTTTGGATCTCTGTGTCACACTTTCCATCTCCTGTTAGAACACTTCCTAGTTATTTTAATTTTTGTACTTGCTTTATTCTGGTATTCCTCCCTGTATTTGGCATTTTGGGTTGCTCTTTTTGCATTTTATGTTCTATTGTTTTTGAGATTATTTCTTCATTTCCATGGGACATTGTTCGTTTTCTCTTTAATATCATTCTAATCCCAACTATGGCTACCTATGCAATTAGCATAACCAACTCTAATCATCAGTATATTGTTCATGGGGACAAAGCAGAATCTTTTCGGGCTGTGGTCAGAAATTGTTCAATGGTCCGTACCCATAACTTAACATTTGTGCTTGTAAATTTACAGGACATAGTCTAGGAAATGAATAACTAGACTAGGGCTCGTAATTCCTCCTTGTCTTACACATGAAGAGATGTAAAACGTTTTTATATTGAGATTCTCTCCATATTCCTGTGGATTGACACAGTTCCTTTCTTAGATCGATACATTCAGTGTATTTGAAATAAGAAAAACAGTTTATAATGAATAAGAAGTTTCTGTTATTTTAGCGTAAATATTGCCTTGTTTGTGGTGAAATGGTTAAGAAAAAGATGGACAAAAGAACTAATGAAATATCTGAGGAAGGGAATACAAAAACGAAGAAAATGTACGCATTTTGAAGCGTAAAAAAGAAATGATCAACTAAAAGTCAAGGTTAAAAATGGGGAAAAAATTATAAAAGATGAAAATGAAAAAGGGTTGTATCATGGAATAAAGAGATACACAGAGAAATGTAGATAAACTATTTTATTAACAGAGTGGTACAACCAAGGTGTATATACAATATTTACAGTCTCAAAGTTCGTAATAATGAGAACGACCCCTGTGCTAAACGCACATTGTCTTTTATACATCCGGGCAAGCGGATGTCACATGGTACGAGCCATAAGACAACAAAAAGATAAAAGAAAAAAAGGCATAGGAAAGAAAAGGATTTGGAGTGAAAATAGAAAAGAGTCAGTCAATTATCAAATTTAAAAAAATCGTCTCTTAATCGAAGGATTCACGTTTACTTTGGAAATTAATCCTTCGAAAATAGATATTTAATACTTTACAAGCAACTAGTTGCGTTCCTATCTAAACTTATTTATAAATGGAACTTTGTCTGTGTGCGTGTATGTGTGTGTGTGTCCGTTACCTATAGACTCCGAAATGGCTGAACCGATTTTCTTGAAGATTTACACAGTTGTACTATAAGCGTCTGCGAGTGTTCTTAGCGAGGTTTTGTGTCGAGGTACCCCCGATAAATATCGAAAATCGTTAATCAAAAAAAAACGGGTTATAGAGGGAGTGGTCCGATTTTAATCAAATTTGATACACACATAGACAAAGACATAAGAAACGAGATTCAGAAGTTTCAAGGTTGCAGTTCTTACAGTAGTGCAGAAAATCGATAATATGTATATAAAAGGCAAGATGTTTGTGTGTGTCTGTTTATCTACCTGTATGTATGTAATTTTTCAACCCTTTTATTTTAGTTTTTGCTTCGAGTTTGTCTGTAAGTAGATATAATTGTAGTTCTTAGTCTCAGCCATGATACCATTTACTCAAAGGTCTTATGTAGCCTAAAACATCAGTTTACGACGAAAAAACTTATTTGATATCGATACCAGGAAATCAAAATTTGACTTACATCCATTCATTTTTATTTCAGTCTACGGTTTCGCTTTAACTGGAAACAACTATTTCTTTTTTAGTCTTTCGTGCCAACGTCCAAAGAGTCTGAGCTCCAGGATCATGGATTAGCTTTAAAGCTGTCATTACACCCGAGCCATGCCGGGTTATACTGCTAGTTGACAATAAAGATAGACATGCTTTGTGATCCTTTGAAAAGTATATAAGCAACATCAGCTGACCAGACAAGCGGAAAGAGAATGGAGAATATGACAGCAGTTCATATTGTGCGGCTTCAAAGAGATTCATTTCTTTCCTCACCAAGTTACGTCATGTTTACACTCTTCTTCTATGTGACATTTTCTTCCTCCGTTTCACCCTTGCCATTTTTTATACATGCACGCGAAAAAAAATGTTTCGAAGATAAATAACGAACTTGTATAGTTCTTACAAGAAAAATCAGCAATATTATTGGTCCTGATCTGGTGACTCAGGGTCAGTCATTTATCCACCGCCATGAGGTTGCCCATGTGTGCCGTATTATCTTTACAGTAATTTTTATGATGGCCGTTTTGCTTTGGTACCTAGACTTTATGAATTCAAACGCAATATTAGACTGTAATGAAAGACATCACTTACCTCGGAATTCGAAACGAGCGCCGACGTGTCTTGCCTGCAAGATAATAACTAAAAAGAAAGATGGCCGCTAATGAAGACACAATCTATGCGTGCCTATCTCATCCAAAACATGCAAATTTTGGCCGTCTTGTAATAGCATAAAAACCGGGGTGCCAGAAGTGCTAGAAGTCATTTTTTTCGGCGGATTGCGTGTGTTAGGGTTGGACGTGCGGGTTGACAGTCAGACTGACAAAGAGGAAATGGGAGCTGCTTAGTCGGTGTCTGTTTCACAACTGCCCAGTGTAACGGCCGAGAAAAGGAGACACGAAATCCATTTCCTTGAAGCGACCGAAGAAGAAAGAAAAACAGCTGGTATATCGGCAAGTTGTGGTCGTACTCCTCATGTTAACAGTTTATTTTCTCATAATTCTCGCTTGTAGAACTTCCGACTCCATGCCAACTTCTACAAAAAATTTAAATGCAATGTCAATCGCTATCTACTGTCTTCGTAATTACTCTTTTCTTTTTCTGCTGTTTAGTAATGTTTCTATTCATAATTCTTTCACACCCTGTAACCCCTTGCGTTTCAGAGACTTTACTGTCTTGATTGGGGTGATACCGATTAAAAAGAAGAAAATTAAAATATGTTATATTTGTTATACTTAAAAACATTTCTCGCCCTTTTCTTTGTTGTGGGTTGGTTCAAATAAGCAAAAAAGAAACAAATTCCAGACGAAGAAATAAAGCAAAAAAGAAGAACGGCAAAGTGACAGATTCTTCATTGGTGAAATATCAAAAGGAACAGGAAAGGAAATGAAGACACAAGAAATATTGAGGTTAAACGAGAAAGAGTGAAAAAGCAAAAACATAAGATGATAAATAATATTTTTGCAAATACCATCAGAAACCAAAGCCGATTTGCGGAAAAAAGAGGAGCAAACTCGGGAAGCGTGTTCAGACAATAATAGCGAATATCGTTGATATAAATTGTAAAAATAGAAAGCATTCAAACAAATTAAGTACTTTCTTTAGGAAGAAGAATTCGTCATCATAGAAATATAATTCTAATTAGAGGCTTTTATCGTGTCCATTTCAAAGAGTATCAAGTTGCTTGCTTAAGGAACAAACATTTCTTTTAAGCACTTTTAAAGAAATTCGATACAATCGTTTTTTCTTCAGAAAAAAAGGTAACTGTTGCTGCTAACTAGTAAATAATTGAACTCGCTTGTTTATATATATATATATATATATATATATATATATATATATATCCAAGGGAATAAGGAACGAAGAAAACATTGACATCGTTCAAAATATTAATTTAAAACAGTGCTCTATATAAAATAGAGCTATGAATATTTATTATAAATTATAGCTTAGAACATGTAAAAAATATAATTTGTACATTTTTTAAATATAAAAAAAATCTTTTGAATATTTTACAAATCCATGGGTAATAAATATTTCACGGCTATTCTACCGTTCTTTAAATATAAATCATACAACAGTGAATGTTTAAAATCATCCAGAAAATAATCACGTGAAAAAAAAAAATAGAGGGAAAAATTTTAATAGCGAAAGAAAACAAGAACGAAAGCGTAAGTAGAAAGGAGGTTAAACTTAACGTATTACATCGACACGTAGCGTCTATGGTCTCGATACATAACAAATGTTCGTTAAAGAAAACGAGAGTATTGACCAGAGTTGCAAGTCGTCTGTTTTTTTTTGTTTTTGTTTTTTTTTTTGAAAAACATGATATTAATATTTAACATTTCAACTTTAAAGATAAGAGGTTGTATCTACACTATTTTCTGGATGATTTTAAACATTCACTGTTGTATGATTTGGTCTGAAGTGTGGGTTGGCCGCGAAATATTTATTACCCATGGATTTTTAAAAGATCAAAATTTTTTTTCTTGATTATACTACTGCTAAATTTAGCAATAGATTTTAACATTGAGTTCTATTTCGAGTTGTCTACGTTGGAATTAACCTTACAAAATATCAAGGATTGTACGAAATCGATTACTGTTTTTCACTCATATTAGTTTCTTTGCAGTGGCGTAAAGCAATATGAATCTCTTTTCGAGGTGTATGACAACATATGCTTGGCCTTGCAAACATATTGCGTCATCCATTATTGCATTAGATATATATCACGCCAATACATTAGTGTCCCGACTGTCGATTAGTTATCCTACGTTCATTGTCTGGGATAGAAGTTATTTCAAGGAAGCATACGAAAATTGTAACTTTGCATGAACACAGTGGGAAGTCGTAGAGTGAGATCGCGGATGATGTTAGTGACAGCCTGTCAACTGTCAGTCGTGTCATCAAGTCAAAGAAACAAACTGGATCCATAAGTCCAAAATGTAAAGGAAAATGTGGTTGGAAGAGAAAAACAACTCCGAGACGATGTATACTTAATCAAGAAAAGTGTGAAAAATCCTGGGAAGACATTTATTTTGTTTGTATTAATTTGCAGAAGCCTATATATATATATATATATATATATATATATATATATATATTAGTGTATCGAGGCAGTAGATATTTTTCTAAACATATACTGCTAAATATGAGAGACAATGAATGTCTATTATTTTTAATCATGAGCCGTTCTAAACATCGTATTTTCACATGAGCCATCTTCAGAGAGGTTACAAGGACGTTAACACAAAAACATCCACCATGAGCTATCAAGGTAAAATCATCGCTGATGATGAATGTTTTTGTGTTAACATCCTTGTAACCTCTCTGAAGATGGCTCATGTGAGCCGAAAGATTAGAACCAACTTAATAAAAAATTATCCAAATGTTGGAGAATTTTTGTCTTTATTTTCACCTGAAATTAAAGCCAAAATACGTTTAGAACGGCTCATGATTAAACATTCACTCCGGTTTTTCGATGTTCCTCTAGTCTTCCGTTTAGGAGGCGGCTTGCCACAACTGCTAGGTATCGAGTACACGCAGTTTTTGGAATATGTTAGGTTTTACTCGGCAAAGATTCTTCCGTAGAGTGGAAGTGTTTCTGAAGATTCGCCTGATGTTGTATGGACCGAAGCTCTTCTGAATCTTTTCCGATATGCTATTTACGTAGGGTAGACAAGTGCAGTAATTTTCTTTTTACTTCTTTATCTAGTGGATACGCTAGACTATAAGGTCCTCCTTAGTAGGCATAATATAGAAAAAATACAATATGGGAGCCGCTAATGAAGAAAGACAAGATAGCAAATATTTAACAATAGCAGCAGCAATCAGCACATGACAGGTCTCAGCAACAGCAATAATTAAAACGGGCCATTCATTAGCAGCAGCAACATTAATCATCAGGTAGTCTAGGTTTAAGGATCCAATTTCGCTGCAGAATTATTTTTAGGTCTAGTTGATTAAAGTGATGAATCATGTAATTAAGGATATTGTGGTCGTGAGGTCAGTAACTCGGTCGGGCAGGGTATATTTGGATTCTTGCAATCAGTGAGCAATAACAGAGTAGTATTAAGTATAAATACGAGACGTTATTCCTAGACATGGAGAGGGGCACAAGAGCAGTTCACCCTCATAGATTTAAAAAAGAGTTTAGTTCTGCACGATACCCATATGTATATACACCTGAAGAAAATTTGGGATAACAACAACAAAGATGAGGAGAACGTATATAAATAATGGTAATAGTGATGATTCTTCAATGGAGAAAATCAAAGAAAAATTTTCAAATAAGGTGTTGCGTATTGGGATCGAATTACGGCTAAACTCTGCGACGTTCGTTGTTGTCCTGTTATTTAAGTGCTTTCAGCCGATTCGGTGAATTTCAAAAACTAATGAGGCGTCTCTAGAGAGGCAACATTTCGTTGACTGTCTCTTTCTATTCTTTTGAAAGTAGAAGCTATAAATGACCCTCTGATATCATGCGTAACCGTTGCTGAAAAAGCGACCGGACAAAAGAATATGGTTAGTTTTTTTTCTTTCACATCACTCAGTCAGTTAAGTGCCATACATGATACCCGTTTGAGCGATCATGTCTCGAAAGAGAATAGGCAGAAAACTTTTCCGCAGTAGTCTGCGATTACATTCTGTGGTCGACTGGTTACAAACTAAGGTTATAAAACTCAATCTGCGCTGTTGTTTAACCCATAGTTAGAGGGAGAAGAGAGGGATTAATACCTTTCCTTAGGGCATTTGTGCGTAAGTGAATGCAGCGGACTCGACGGGAATTCGAACTCAGCTCTTCGATTTCTCGTCCCGAGCCGATACCTACGGCACCACAACGCATATCTTTATTTTATTTTAATTTATTTTATAAACTGCGTCTAGGGATTATATGCAAAAAAGGTATTGTCAAATATTTTATGTGAAATTCATAGATATGTGTTATCCAATAAAATAATTTGTAGTATTATGTATAACGAGTAAGCATGAAAGCAATTAAGTCCCAATTTTCAAATTCAAATTAATATTTCGTATTTTTTCAGTAATTATAGCAATTTCCAGTGTGAAGAGATTATTTGCAAGAACTAGAATTTAGTATTATGGCTCGTAAAAAAGAACTAACAATGAATGAAAAGAATTATATAATCAAAGAAATTAGCAAAGGAAAGTCTTCGCTTCAAATTTCTAAGAATTTGAAAAGGGATTATTGAACAATCAAGAAAATATTTCAAATGGGAATTCAACCAAGGAAAAAAAAGTCTCAGGCTGAATTCAGGAATTTAACAAAGCGAGATCTATCACATATCCGAAGAGAATTAAAAGAATTTATAAGATACCCAAATGCGTCAAGTGCGTTCATATTAGAGGCCGCCGAAGCTTCTATGGTGTCAAGGGAAACAAGATGTAAAGCATTAAAGAAGTTTACTGATGTAGAAAATCAAATAAAGAAACCCATTTTAAGGAAAGAAGGTTGCAGTAGGCCAAAAAATACGTGAAAACTGATTTCCGTAAAGTGCTTTAAGTGCTCATGTTAAATACTTTATACACACTTCAAGATACCGTCTCCTGTGATGAATAATATTTTATATATTCTGATTTGCTAATTTTATATCATAATGACTTCTAGTGTTTGGCGTCTTTTAAATTTTATAGTAGGGACAGAAATCTCACCCACATATACCACTGAAATATATACAATATATAAGTATATAATAATATAAGGATATAATATAAATACATATGACTAAGATTTTTCTTATGCAAGTTATATCATAGATATATTATCATAGTTATATTATTGTAGATGTGCCAGTCGATATGTGCAAATATTACACTGAGTTTCGTCTAGTGATAACTTGAGACTGATTGAGTTGAACGTGTAGCTGTTATATAATTATTTTATTTTTGTTGTTGTTCATATTTGGGAACTAATCGCCTAAAAGATCAGTTTGCATAAACAACGTAGAAGTTTCTTTAGGTTCCCCGTATTGTTATCAATATTTAGACTTCTTTACGGCATTATCATTTATCTAATAACTCGAGTCAGGTTCTTAAATAGATTTGGAAGATAAAGATTTTGTTAAGAAGTATGTAAATTTTATTTCCATACACCCGCATTCACATATTAACGATTAAACCTGACTTTGAGCGTGTGAATCATGTAGGTCTAAGCGAGGACTACCAACTTCGGGGACTGGAAACTATCATAAATAATAAAAATCAGATCATTTGAGAATTCTTGACATCATTAACAAGTAAAATTGATATCGCATTCTGTGTTGAAGAGAAAAGTTATCACTGGATCAAAAGGTTTAGAACCCACTCCTTTCCAAACAAAATCTGAGAAGTTAAATTTCAATCAATTCTAGAAAAGGCAGACAACAGATACACAACATGAGAAGCCTACTTTCCTCAAAAAATATTTTAATGGAAATATTATATCAATGTCGACCGACTGTAGCACTGGCTGCTCGGTCAATGAATAACGAATGTTTCCTCATAATGAAACGTCTAATATTCCTATTACAATTATCATTCCGGTTTTTACTTTGGCTGCAGGTAATATCAAGAATGAAAGAAATTTTACATCCATTTAAACTATTTTTAAATCTTGTTCATATATATTATAAAGTAGCATCCTTGGTAATTTTTAAGGCTAATTCCGCGAGGGATCATTCAGGAATTTATACAATTGGGATATGGGGGTTGGTATCTGAGATTATAGGTCGTGAATTGTATCCGGGTTTGTTTAATTTAACATTACCATATAGGTATCCGGGGTACATAATCGGAAATGATGTACCCCGCATACCTATATGATATCACCCTATATTTATCTGCTAATTAAATACCTATATGCTATCACCCCATATTTGTCTCTACCTATACGCTTTCACGCCATATTTATCTACTAATTACAGCATTAATTCAACCCGTGAATTCTTTGAAATTCTTAAATCAACCACTCCACACCAAGGTAATCTTGCGTTCCTTGATGATGAAAACCTGTTCACTAACGTCCCCGTTGCTGAAAACGTTGACATAATCATTAACTCCGTATATAAGCATATTTCAAATCACCATCATTTACCAATCTTCATACTTTAAAAAACTCTTACCCGCATCGACTATCAAGGCTTCTCTATACGACTATGAAGACCACATTTCACACAAACTAACTTCGTAAATGTGGAAAACCTTTGTCTGTGCTTTTCTTCATTTTACAGGTCCCACTTAGATAAATATAAAAAAAAATAACAAACCTGCAATATACATCTGCTATGTCGTTGATTTTAGAACAAATAATGAATTCTGTCCTTAACTTCACATATGAGCTTAGCCAAAAAAAAAAAGTGAAACTTCCATTCTTAGACGTCTTTTTAGAATCTCGTATTATTTTCAGCACTTCCCTATATATAAAAAAACACCAGTAAAAATTCATGTCAACTTAATTTCATTAGCCGATGTCCTCAGAAGGGCTTCCACGAGTGAGAAGTGCAAGAAAAAAACTGTAACATAAAACATACGGCTACATCTAGCCGGCTCATTGCTAAATTGATGCGATCTTGATGCGATATTGCGCGTTTAAATTCATCAAACCAAGCAAAAGCTCATCAGAACAATTACCCTAAAAATATTTATAAAAGTAGCACAGCAAAGCAACCTTACGGTTATGGGTAATGTAACTGAAAATGAACAGTTAAATCAGGGCGTTTTGTAAAACTGATCGTCTGAATACTGATGAATAAAGCAAGAAGAAGACTCAGGCCGGAGATAGGACAAGAACAGTGCGGGTTTGTCAAAGACAATGGGACAAGGAACGCTACATTTATGATTAAGATGTGCTCTGATAGGGCAATACAAATGAAGAAGGACTTATAATTGTGTTTTATTGATTATGCGAAAGCGTTCGACAAAATACGCCACAATGAATTGATGGAGATGCTCAGGAGTCTCGACATAATTGGGAAAAAGTTTAGGGTAATTAGGAATCTCAACTGGAAGCAAACTGCCTGCATACAGACAGGTAACGAATTCAGCAGATATACAAAGATAGAAAGGGGCGTAAGACAGGGATGTGTATTTTCACAGGATCTATTTAACTTGTACAGTGAGAATATTTTGAGGACCCTAGATGTTAAACCAGGATTTGTCATCAGAGGCCACACATCTGAACAACATAAGATACGCAGACGACACAGTGTTGATTGCAGACACAGAAAAAAAACTGCAGGACCTCCTACAGAATATAACTGAACAGAGTGACAAGAAAGGACAACAAATAAACAACACGAAAAGCGAATGCATGGTAATCAGCAAATAGAGCAACCCAAAATGCCGAATACAAGTCGGAGATGTTAAAATCAAGCAGGTACGAAAATTCAAATATCTGGGAAGTGTTATAACTGAAGACGGAAAGTGCGACACAGAGATCCCAAGGCGAATTGGCATGGCGAAGGACGCGTTCCAGAAGCTGAATAAAGTATTAAGACACAGGAAACTTTCAATAGAAACAAAGAAGAGAGTACTGGATTACTATGTTTTTTTTTGTTTTTTTTTTTTAAGCATGTTACCCCAAGCAAGGCATTCCACTGCCACTATAGCGCAGGGGGTTACACAGGGCGATAGACAAGTTAGGATGTACATAGGGGGAGAGTTGGAGAGAATGGGAGGGTTAGTGTGTTAGGGGGTGTCTATTGACCTTACATTAAAATCCTGGAGGTTATAGCCGTCGGGGAAGCAAGCATGCGGAAAGGAATTCCATAGGCGGGAAGTGCGAGAAAAGAAATTGCGGTTACATTTCATCGGTTTCACTGTATAAGGGTGGGACCTAGTTGCCAATCTAATATCTCGTGCAAACTCACACATAGGGGGCATCAGAGATTTAAGTTCATCAGAGCAGAAGCCATGAAAGTATTTATAAAATAGGCACAGGGAAGTCACGGCACGCCGGTTGGAGAGTGACTGCAGGCGGTCAGCTAAGTCGGTATCAATCACGTTACAGATTCTTCGCTGTATTTTGTCAATATGCCCGAGGAGAATAGTAGGGGCACCCGACCAGATGTGGCAACAGTATTCAAAACACGGGCTGATGGTAGATTTGTATAGGTGCAGGATAGATTCAGGCGGATGTCAGTTCTTCAACGTGGCAATGAATGTTGGACAATATCAACAAAGATGAAGAGAAAATATGAAGCAGCCGAAATGTGGTTCTACAGAAGGATGCTGTGGATATCGTGGACCGAGCATGTGAGCAATGACGAGGTGTTGGATGGAATGGAAATGAAAAGGAAATTAATATTGAGCATCAGGAAGAGACAACTGAAGTTCCTGGGACATGCAATGTGGAAGGAGGGATTGGAGAACCTGATACTAACAAGCCAGATAGAGGGAAAAAGAAACAGAGGAAAGCAGCGGATAATATATTTGAAGAGCCTGAGCAGGTGGATGACAGAACTGGGTCTGCGAGATGTTACAGGAGAAAGCGTGCTAAGAGCCACCAGGGATAGGGAGAGGTAGAAGGCAATGATCGCCTACGTCCTGAAAGGACAAGGCACATAGAAGAAGAAGAAATTAGGGCGTATAATATTGCTGATTCTTCATTGAATCCTATCTAGGAGCTCATCATACTTAGCATGAACAAATATGTAACATATTCCAGTGTGTAAAATTGTCTCGCAAGTCACAGTGAAGCAATTTTCATAGCAGCTGGCCCAGGAATGGATTCAGTTTAACTTTTCTACTTCATGTCAGCTTAAAATGTCAGCCCGTGTAGGCAAAACGGGTCAATTACTTGGAGGTGAGCATCAGCCATGCTGATGGAGTGTATAAACTGGTCTCTCAGATTATTAATAGAGATAAGTTTAGTTTTAGAGACGGATTTAGTGACAAGCCATATTTTGTCCCATTTGCTGCGAATTTTTTCTTGACAGACTAATCAGCCCTTACTATCAAACCACGAGTAAATGGTTGTGTAAAAGCCAATTTGAGAGCTGATGTCATTAGGAATGTCGTTAATGAAAATTAAAATAAGCCTAGGACCAAAGGCCGAGCCTTGTATCCTAAGATTTCATGATGTAATTTTCAAATCACCGAAGTATAATGAGAACGTAACGTAGAGTGAATTCTGGAAATTAAAATTCATTTATAAATGTATAATAATGTCCATTTATTAATCATACAGGATTTTGAAGTTTACTGGTCGTATCAATCGCTTCTACAATAAGCGATTCTTAGATGCAAGTTGTTTTACGAAGTATTATTAAATTATACAATTTTGTGTGAAATCAGGAACATACGTATTTAATGCTTAATTCGAATTTGTTGAATAAAAAAAATATTCCATGACATGTCAGATCTTATGAAGGCTCCTCCTCAGGTATACGGGATCCACAGTTTCGAAATCTACCGGAAAATATATATTTTCCTTACAAGATTTCTCGAATATTCAAGCAGGTGGATATATATATATATGTATATATATATATTGATTTATAAAAGATTTTAGATTATTACAATGGGTAATACATATTTCACCGCGTTTTGATGTTGTTATCGCGGCTCGTCAGACCCAAATGGTACAATAGATGGTCCTCAAAATATTTTGAGGACCATGCGTTGTACCATTTGGGTTTGACGAGCCGCAATAATAACAATAATATAAATATATATCCAAATGTATAAGGAACGAAGAAAAATTGACAACGTTCAAAACGTTAATTTAAAACAGTGCTCGATATAAAATAGATCTGTGAATATTTCTTATAAACCATAGTTTAGAACATGTACAAATTATCATCTACTACAAAGTGTACATTCTTTCTTTCTTTTCGTTTAAATTCTAACTGGCAACTTACAAACCTAATTTTCCATTTCCAACCCTACCTATATCTTACACACGACTCCTCCCATCTCATATACATTTCTTTATTTTTTCCTTTTATTAAACCCAAAGAACTGACCATAACAGCTGTAAAGGAGCATACCTTATCTTCTAATGTTAAATATTTCTATAACATTTTCAACACGTCCATTAATCATGTATATCCTCTATCCCTTCCCTAATTTTCCATTTTCTACCCAACCTACATCTTACACATAATTCGCCAAATATAAGAAAAAGAATTTCCATTTCTTTTCCCACTACCTGATGAGACATTGTCCTTTCAATGTCGAAACAATATGTACACTTTGTAGAAGATGATAATTTGAACATATTATAAACTATATATATATATATATACATATATATATATATTGTAACTAAGAATTGTTAATATTGTAACTAAGAAACTAATAATATTGTAACTAAAAACATTGTAACAACCATTACAGTATATATATATATATATATATATATATATATATATATTATAAATTATAGGGTTCAAACACGCAACTCTCGTATACCTGAGGGTATGGATTTTGTGGTAAATCAGGAACTTACGTATTTCCAGCTTAATTCAAATTTGTTGAATAAAAAAATCTTCCATGACGTGTCAGATCTTATGATGGTTTCTCCTCAGGTATACGGCAGCCGCAGTTTCGAACTCTACAGGAAGATATATATTTCCCTTCCAAGCTTACTCGAATATTCAGGCAGGTGGATATATATAGAAGAAAACCAATAAATAATTATCCAAATGTTGGAGAATTTTTGTCTTTATTTTCAACTTAAATTAAAGCAAAAATACGACTTTTAGAACGGCTCATGATTAAACATAATAGACATTCATTGTCTCTTATATTTAACAGCGTATGTTTAGAAAATTACTTGCTGCCTCGATATACTATATATATATATATATATATATATATATATATATATATATATATATATATACGTATTTTAATCAGTTTTAAGTAAAAGTCTGCTTTGAAGCGGTGAAAATAGTTAAAAGCAAATGTTCGAACGGCTCTAAGATTTTCTCTCTTTATATATATGTTGTGTCGTGGTTCGTATCTTGTGACATCCAGTCGCCCGGATGTATAAGAGACAATGTGCTCTTAGCACGGGGAATGTTGTCATTATCATGGAAAGTAACACTTACTACTGCGAGAGACTAAATATTGTATTTACATCTTGGTTGTACCATTCTGTTAATAAAGTAGTTTATATACATTTCTCTGTTTATCTCTTCATTCCATGATACAATATATATGTATATGTGCGTATGTGTACCACTATATATATATGGGCAAATTCGATATTTGCTTTGGTGTCCAATATACTGTAAAAATAATTGATTTTTATTGTACAATACGTGCAAGGAAAACGAAAGGTAAACACCCTGGAAAGGTATGTAATATAACAATCTGGCCCCACCCGAGGAAGTGATGCAAGCGATGGTGTTTTCCATCCGTGAAGGGGGCGGCGAAGCGACAAGACAGGTGTTTGTGAAATACATCCTGTCGAGGCCGGAGCGGATGTCATTTTGACCTTATTTCCGACAGCGGCGGAAATGGCTACAGAGGCAAACAGATCAGGTGTCTCTTAGAATTACGTGGGCGTTGCGTGGGCGAGGCAAAACCGGAAGGAAAGTCCCGGTTCTAGAGACTATAAAATGACCTCGACACACGGATTCGCCAGCAGAGAACGGCCAGTGGAAGCAGACAAACACCACGGCAAGACTACACTCCCGTCAACCCATTCTATGTGCCTCTCACCCTCTCCTGTTCTCTATTCCACACGGTTCGTCGTCATTAATAAAAATATAACCTTATATTTTTATATATGCGTGTTTGTTGTTTTGTCGTCGTACGGCGATATATAACAGGTAGTAAGACCATTATTTTGGCTGGAGTATGAGTGGCTGTAAAATATGTCATCGAACTAAATTTTAATTCTTTTAACATCCCCTAATATCACTCTGTGTCGATTTCTCGAATTCGCCGCGTTAATCAGATAGTTTTATTGTCATTTTTCCTTGTCATATGATCTCTGGACAGTAAAATGAACATTACTATGATGCATGATCACCTGTATTAATGATGTGAATATTACAATTATACTGATCAAATGTTAAAATAGTCTGCGTGGATTTTATCTTAAATTATGGCATCAAAATCAAGCCATCTTTTTGGGCTTCATGTTTAAATTACATATGTTCTTTATAATATAAAGTCAATCAACAATAAAATAAAATGTAATCGCAGTTTCTACTCTAACAGCTTCTTTTCACGCACTTTCCACCTGTGGAATCCCCATTCCATATATTGCTTCCCCGGCAGCTACAATCTCCAGGAATTTAAATGTAAAGTCAATAGACATCTCCTATCACAATAACTCGCAACCATTCTATCAAGCTTTTTTTCATCTATACCACCCCTATCCTCGGTATTCTCATCCGTCTATTACCCACCTCCTGACATCCCCTAGAACTAACTCCTCTTTCTCATCACTTACTCCTATGTAACCCTCTGCTCAACAGTGGCAGTAGAATGCCTTGCTAGGAGTGAAATGATTATAAAACAAAAAACAACATATATTATATGGTGGATATAAAGTGGGGGACAAATTCTTCAGAGCAATCAATATATAAATTGATTCCTCACTTTATATCCACATTTTTCTGACACTTGTCCACTTCCTGAAAACCCCTATAACCTGTAACTCATTCTCATAACTTTCCTCCTATGTAACCCCCTGCGCAACAGTGGCAGTAGAATGCCTTGCTTGGGGTGGGATGATTAATTTTTTTTTTTTTACAGATAGATTTTAAACTCCTACCACTGTGACACGATAACTAGACATATATGTATTTTATTATAATAGATTAAAATAGAAAATAGATTAGAATAGAAAATAGTTTAAAAACATATTTAACAAAAGTGAAAAAGAAGAGGAAAAAATAAATAAATAAACGCTTTTTCTTTTATGAGGAAAATTGTCCTCCGGTAAATGTTTGACTCAGTGATAAAGAGATAAAGTTCAGAAAAGTTCACTAGGTAGGTTTTCTATGACCCGGTCAAAGGCTGTCCTTTACTGTATCTTGACCACACATTAAGCCTTTTCCGGCGGAAGCCTTATTAAGATTAAAAAAAAAAGATAACTGAAATTTCAGACTTACAGTCGCCGGTGTTTGTCACCGGTGGTCTAAAGCAATTCCGGATTTCCGGGTTTCCGGTCAATTTTAAATAAATTCAGGTATTTTTTCCGAGTCAAGGAAGTTAAGGCAGTTAAGACGAGTGAAGTGAAGGGGAGTCCGCCGGGTGCGAGCTTGAATGAAGAATCTCCGTTCGTCTTGTTTCGTTCAGTTTGGATTTGTTGATCTCCATTAATTATAGTTGGAGCTGTGTGTCACATTTGCCTGCCCCAACCGACAAGGCTAACTCTAAACGAATAAAGCATCCTTTTCAACTCATCCAAGTTGTGGAAGTTCGTTCCTTATAGTCAATCTTGTACCCCCAGCTGTCCGGCCGACATTTTCTACAAATTTCCGGCAACATCACAGCGTGGAGACTGGCCGCCGGAGAAAATTGTTAGGACGGACCGTTGGGGTGATACACCACTTAAGGTTACCATTACTACAATCTAAAAGGTTATGGAAACAAAAAGCTGCATTCCAAACATTTTATTTAGAAATTTACATTTTTATAAAATGAGGCAATTTCCGCATCATCAAAATTATAAGACCAGGGGTATAAATTGTTAGATCTATGTTAATTCCAATGTTTTTAGTTCAGTTAGAGATTAGCAATCACTGCGTAAAGGTGTTACCATGCCTAAAGCAAGCAAACATACCAAAGTTGAGTGTTCCCGAATTCTAGAATTCCGTAAGCAAGGTTTTTCACAGCGGGCGATCGCAGCTAAGGTAAATCGCAGTAAAACTGTGATTTGCAACTTTCTAAAGAACAGTGAGAATTATCGAAAAGCAAAATCCTCTGGTAGGCCCCCAAAAATTTCTCCTGCATTGTGTAAGAGAATAAGACGGGTTGTTATGAAAGAGAGGGGACTTTCTTCTAGTCAAATTAAGGCAGTCACAGATGCTGATTGCATTCACGTAACCATCAGACGACACCTACGACAAAAAGGCATGTTAAATAAAAAGCGTAAACAAATTCCTCGGCTGCTTCCACGTCACAAGGTGAACCGCTTAAATTTTGGTTGTGAATACCAAACATGGGACGTTGGGAAGTGGAAGAAAGTCCTGTTTTCTGATGAGAAAAAATTCAATCTAAATGGTCCTGATGGCTTCCAACGATATTGGCATAACAAAAATATGCCTCCTGAAATTTTCTCCACACGTCATAGAGGTGGAGGGTCCCTAATGGTATGGGGTTCCTTTTCTTACAGAGGGACGATGAAGCTCCAGATGGTGCAGGGTTGTCAAACAGCGGCTGGTTATGTTAGCATGCTACAAAAAGCATCATTGATGATGGAGGGCCATCGTTTGTGTGTGGATGGATGGTTATTCCAACAGAATAATGCTGCAATCCATGCTGCAAGACGGACCTTGACCTTTCTACAGGAAAATGGGATCCATCTCTTGGGATATCCTGCATGCTCACCAGATTTGAACCCAATTGAAAATGTTTGACGATGGATGACAAGAGATGTTTATCAAAATGGCAAACAATATTCAACAAAAAATGAACTTCGTGAAGCCTCTTCAGAAGCTGGAGCAACATCCCCCGCACCTTAATGGAAACGCTTATTTATAGCATGCCCGACAGAATTTTTGAAGTCATCAAAAGCAGTGGATGTAGAACTCATTATTAAATTTAGTTGTTAAATGTTTTCATACACTTTTTGTACAATTTCGTAGAATTTTTGTCTGGTCTTATAATTTTGATCATGTGTAAATCGCCTCATTTTAAAAACATGTAAATTTCTAAATAAAATGTTTGGAATGTAGCTTTCTGTTTCCATAACCTTTTAGATTGTAGTATTGGTAACCTTAAGTGGTAGAAATTTAAAATCTATCCGTAAAAAAAACATTTCTTTTTAATGATTTTTAAGTGGTCTTAAAATTTTGATCAGGAGTGTATATACATATCTATACGTATGCACATATATATATATATATATATATATATACATATCTACACGTATGCACAGAAGAAAATTGTCTAAATATAACATTCTACTCAATAATCATGAAAGAAAGAAAGAAAGAAAGAGATTTGGAGAGAAAGAAAACAATAAAAGAGAAACAAAGAAAAAAAAACAACGTAAAGCTGTGAAGAAAAGAAAAGGAAAAAAAGAGAAGAAGGATAAAAGAAAAATCACGAAATAAATAAAAGATAATACAGTGAGGGGGATAAAAGGGAAACATAGAGAGAAAGTATAAGAAGAAGAGAAACAAAGAGAATTTTTCAGCTGCTACAAGAATCGAATCAAATCTAATGGACATTCACTGTACACAGCATTTCTTTCATCTGACACATCGGGTAACAGGGTAATTGCTTTTATATTACCTGCAAACATCATCCTGACAAACCCAATATGTTCAATAAAATGTTCAGGCAACATGTCATGATTTTACACCGGACGTTATGTTCTATACCTGCCATCAGTCTTTGGAAGAAGTGATACAGCGTTCACTTGTTTATACTGCAATTGTATCATTTGTGTTTTCACATAATCTTCTTCTATGTGCCCTGTCCTTTCAAAACAGACGATCATGGCTTTCCACGTCTCCCTATCCCTGGTTGCTCTTGGCACGCTTTCTCCTGTTACACCATTGTCATCCATTTGCTCAGGCCTTTCAAATATGTTATCCGATGCTTTCCCCTGTCTCTTTTCCTTTTATCTGGCCTGTTAGTATCAGGTTCTTCAAACCCTCCTTCCTCATTGTATGCCCCAGAAACTTTAGTTGTCTCTTTCTGATGCTCAGTATTAATTTCCTTTTTGTTTCCATTATTTCCTAAACCTCATCACTGATGATCCATGATATCCGGAGCACCCTTCTGTAGAACCACATTTCAGTTGCTTGAAGTCTTTTCTTTAGCTTCGATTATGATGTCCAACATTCACTGCCATATTGAAGAACGGACATCACATAGCAATCCAGTACCTTTTTCTTTGTTTCTAGTCTCTTAATACACTACTCAGCTTCTGGAACGCGCCCTTTGCCATGTCAATTCACCTTCGGATCTCTGAGAGGAAACTGGAATCAAATTGACACATCTTATTTCCCAGAATCTGGCCAAATCAATATGACTTTTTTCTTTTAAGTGCTGCTTAAAGGCTACCAAACGTACCACTGTGGATGGGATCGATCCTAATCAGACATACGGAAAGTAATTGGTACCTGCGCGATAGTTTGTCGTCATCCATGAAAAATTGCTTAATCAGATCTAAGAGGCTCCAAAACAAGCTTAAACATCAAACAGAGAAGGATATCATTTGGTTCTTCGTAGGCGAGAAAAACAAAAGTGACCAAGATAAGAAAATTAACAGGAGAAATGACAGATGGTTATGTACAGAATCTCGAAAGTTCCAAGGAGAATGTATACCAAGCTTTTTTCAGCTCTCATGATTTAGGGGGTTATCTGCAATAAAAGAATTATTTGATGTTTTAGAAAAAAAAATCTCTTTTCTAAACATTCACCTGAGGAAGAAGCCAAAAACATAATGGGATGGCTTCGAAACATGAAAAATTTTTGTGTAGTAATACTATGAATTTAAAAACATTGTAACAACCATTATATATATATATATATATATATATATATATATATATATATATATATATGTACTTACGGTCATATCACGTTGAATACACCGGTTCTCGCTCGATCACTGAATTTAAGTAACGTTGAGCCTGGTCAGTACTTAGATGGGTGACCGCTTGGGAATACCAGGTCCTGTAAGCGTTATTGACAGATGTGCGTTGTCGTGCAGATGATGTCCGCTCGGAGGGGCAAATCGGTGAGCAGAGTTTCAATTCCAGTCGAACACTTTGCATTCACTTAAGCACTGGTACCCTTGGGAAGGGTAGTAATCCGTCCCTTTCCTCCAGTTATGGGTTAAATAACTGAGGTCTGTTGTTCATGCGATCTGTGGCAGACTTCTACGCCGATTGTTTGTTATCAGCAGTTCCAAAAAGTGTGGATGGTGATACACAAGCCTTCACCACTTTAAATAATTCTTTTTGTGGTAGTCTAACAGTTGTTATACACTCATACGTCGAAATCGACGGGAGAGTTCATAATATATATATATATATATATATATATATATATATATATATATATATATATGATAATAATAACTACTTAGACTCTGTAAGAATGCACTCCGTAAATTTATGCCAATATAAACTCTCGAAAAAACCATTAACAAACAGAACCTAAATCCGTTACAATCCGGCGTACTAAGTCGTCGGATAAATGGGGGGAGTAAAAAAAGAAACCAGCGGAACAAGAACAAAACATTCAAGATTCCGCAGTAAAGAAAAAACCCCAACCGGAACCAAACACAAGAAAAGTGCTCGATACGAAAGTACTAAAATACAATAGTAGAGCAAAAACACACAAAAAATTTAAAGTGAGCCAAAACCTACCGCGGTTTCACGCTACGGATCGTCAGGGAAAAGCCTTTTCCCTGACGATCCGTAGTGTGAAACCGCGGTAGGTTTTGGCTCACTTTTGATTTTTCGTGTATATATATACATATATATATATATATAGGAACCGTAAAGGATTTGAGGAAAGATTTATACTTACTCAAAAATGACTCTTAGAAACAGATAATGATGTCTTTTTAATGTAAAAGTTTCAAAGATAAGAATAAACATATTGTTTGGTAATGTTATTCGATCAAGTCTCCTTCAGCTTCGATGGCTGCTGATATGAATCGCCTACATTCTATTATTAAGTGGTCTCTGTTCATGTTCACATTACTCTGACTATGGAGGCTTTTAGAGACTATTTAGCATTATGAGGATGCTCGTTAACCGCTTTCTCAACTACGCATCATACACAACGATCCAAGTGGGAGCTGGGAGGTCAAAGGTTCGGAGATATTTGATCATAAAAAAATTCCGACATTTATTTCGGCGTTATTTCAGCTTTGTGTACCGAGTTTGTTGAAACACAAAGGTTTTTCTTTGCGATCCATTTGTCGATCCATGTCTTAATCACTGTTTCCAGAACATCTTTGTAGGCAACAGAGTTTACTCGATAACCTTTTAGAAAATGTGAAGAGGCATCGCAATTCTTTTATTGCAGATAACCCCCTAAATCATGAGAGCTGAAAAAAGCTTGGTATGCATTCTCCTTGGAACTATCGAGATTCTGTACATAACCATCTGTCATTTCTCCTGTTAATATTCTTATCTTGGTCACTTTTGTTTTTCTCGCCTACGAAGAACCAAATGATATCTTTCTCTGTTTGATGTTTAAGCTTGTTTTGGAGCCTCTTTGATCTGATTAAGCGTTAATTTTCTTTTAGCTTGTTTTGGAGCCTCTTAGATCTGATTAAGCGATAATTTTCTTTTAGCTTGTTTTGGAGCCTCTTAGATCTGATTAAGCGATAATTTTCTTTTAGCTTCTTTTGGAGGCTCTTAGATCTGATTAAGCGATAATTTTCTTTTAGCTTGTTTTGGAGCCTCTTAGATCTGATTAAGCGATAATTTTCTTTTAGCTTGTTTTGGAGCCTTTTAGATCGGATTAAGCGATAATTTTGTTTTAGCTTGTTTTGGAGCCTCTTAGATCTGATTAAGCGATAATTTTATTTTAGCTTGTTTTAGAGCCTTTTAGATCTGATTAAGCGATAATTTTATTTTAGCTTGTTTTGGAGCCTTTTACTTCTGATTAAGAGATAATTTTCTTTTAGCTTGTTTTGGAGCCTCTTAGATCTGATTAAGCGATAATTTTCTTTTAGCTTGTTTTGGAGCCTCTTAGATCTGATTAAGCGATAAATTTCTTTTAGCTTGTTTTGGAGCCTTTTAGATCTGATTAAGCGATAATTTTCTTTTAGCTTGTTTTGGAGCCTCTTAGATCTGATTAAGCGATAATTTTCTTTTAGCTTGTTTTGGAGACTCTTAGATCTGATTAAGCTATAATTTTCTTTTAGCTTGTTTTGGAGCCTCTTAGATCTGATTAAGCAATAATTTTCTTTTAGCTTGTTTTGGAGCCTTTTACTTCTGATTAAGAGATAATTTTCTTTAAGCTTGTTTTGGAGCCTCTTTGATCTGATTAAGCGTTAATTTTCTTTTAGCTTGTTTTTGAGCCTCTTAGATCTGATTAAGCGATAATTTTCTTTTAGCTTGTTTTGGAGCCTCTTAGATCTGATTAAGCGATAATTTTCTTTTAGCTTCTTTTGGAGGCTCTTAGATCTGATTAAGCGATAATTTTCTTTTAGCTTGTTTTGGAGCCTTTTCGATCTGATTAAGCGATAATTTTATTTTAGCTTGTTTTGGAGCCTCTTAGATCTGATTAAGCGATAATTTTCTTTTTGCTTGTTTTGGAGCCTTTTAGATCTGATTAAGCGATAATTTCCTTTTAGCTTGTTTTGGAGCCTCTTAGATCTGATTAAGCGATAATTTTCTTTTAGCTTGTTTTGGAGCCTTTTACATCTGATTAAGCGATAATTTTCTTTTAGCTTGTTTTAGAGCCTCTTAGATCTGATTAAGCGATAATTTTCTTTTAGGTTGTTTTGGAGCCTTTTCGATCTGATTAAGCGATAATTTTCTTTTAGCTTGTTTTGGAGCCTTTTAGAACTGATTAAGCAATAATTTCCTTTTAGCTTGTTTTGGAGCCTCTTACATCTGATTAAGCGATAATTTTCTTTTAGCTTGTTTTGGAGCCTCTTAGATCTGATTAAGCGATAATTTTCTTTTAGCTTGTTTTGCAGCCTCTTAGATCTGATTAAGCGATGTGAAGAGGCATCGCAATGTGAAGAGGCATCGCAATTCTTTTATTGCAGATAACCCCCTAAATCATGAGAGCTGAAAAAAGTTGGTATACATTCTCCTTGGAACTTTCGAGATTCTGTACATAACCATCTGTCATTTCTCCTGTTAATTTTCTTATCTTGGTCAATTTTGTTTTTCTCGCCTACGAAGAACCAAATGATATCTTTCTCTGTTTGATGTTTAAGCTTGTTTTGGAGCCTCTTAGATCTGATTAAGCGATAATTTTCTTTTAGCTTGTTTTGGAGCCTCTCAGATCTGATTAAGCGATAATTTTATTTTAGCTTGTTTTGGAGCCTCTTAGATCTGATTAAGCGATAATTTTATTTTAGCTTGTTTTGGAGCCTCTTAGATCTGATTAAGCGACAATTTTCTTTTAGCTTGTTTTGGAGCCTCTTACATCTGATTAAGCGATAATTTTCTTTTAGCTTGTTTTGGAGCCTCTTAGATCTGATTAAGTGATAATTTTCTTTTAGCTTGTTTTGGAGCCTCTTAGATCTGATTAAGCGATAATTTTCTTTTAGCTTGTTTTGGAGCCTCTTAGATCTGATTAAGCAATAATTTTCTTTTAGCTTGTTTTGGAGCCTTTTAGATCGGATTAAGCGATAATTTTCTTTTAGCTTGTTTTGGAGACTCTTATATCTGATTAAGCGATAATTTTCTTTTATCTTGTTTTGGAGCCTCTTAGATCTGATTAAGCGATAATTTTCTTTTGGCTTGTTTTGGAGCCTTTTAGATCTGATTAAGCGATAATTTTTTTTTAGCTCGTTTTGGAGCCTCTTAGATCTGATTAAGCAATAATTTACTTTTATCTTGTTTTGGAGCCTTTTAGATCTGATTAAGCAATAATTTTCTTTTAGCTTATTTTGGAGCCTCTTAGATCTGATTAAGCGATAACTTTCTTTTAGTTGTTTTGGAGCCTTTTAGATCTGATTAAGCGGTAATTTTTTTTAGCTTGTTTTGGAGCCTCTTAGATCTGATTAAGCGATAATTTTCTTTTATCTTGTTTTGGAGCCTTTTAGATCTGATTAAGCAATAATTTTCTTTTAGCTTGTTTTGGAGCCACTTAGATCTGATTAAGCGATAATTTTCTTTTAGCTTGTTTTGGAGCCTTTTAGATCTGATTAAGCGATAATTTTCTTTTAGCTTGTTTTGGAGCCTATTAGATCTGATTAAGCGATAATTTTCTTTTAGCTTGTTTTGGAGCCTCTTAGATCTGATTAAGCGATAATTTTCTTTTAGCTTGTTTTGGAGCCTTTTAGATCTGATTAAGAGATAATTTTCTTTTAGCTTGTTTTGGAGCCTTTTAGATCTTATTAAGCGATAATTTTTTTTTAGCTTGTTTTGGAGTCTCTTAGATCTGATTAAGAGATAATTTTCTTTTAGCTTGTTTTGGACCTCTTCGATCTGATTAAGCGATAATTTTCTTTTAGCTTGTTTTGGAGCCTCTTGAATCTGATTAAGAGATAATTTTCTTTTAGCTTGTTTTGGAGCCTTTTAGATCTGATTAAGCAATAATTTTCTTTTAGCTTGTTTTGGAGCCTCTAAGATCTGATTAACCAATAATTTTCTTTTAGCTTGTTTTGGAGCCTTTTAGATCTGATTAAGCAATAATTTTCTTTTAGCTTGTTTTGGAGCCTTTTAGATCTGATTAAGCGATCATTTTCTTTTTGCTTGTTTTGGAGCCTTTTAGATCTGATTAAACGATAATTTTCTTTTATCTTGTTTTGGAGCCTCTTAGATCTGATTAAGCGATAATTTTCTTTTGGCTTGTTTTGAAGCCTTTTAGATCTGATTAAGCGATAATTTTTTTTTAGCTTGTTTTGGAGCCTCTTAGATCTGATTAAGCAATAATTTACTTTTATCTTGTTTTGGAGACTTTTAGATCTGATTAAGCAATAATTTTCTTTTAGCTTATTTTGGAGCCTCTTAGATCTGATTAAGCGATAATTTGCTTTTAGCTTGTTTTGGAGCCTTTTAGATCTGATTAAGCGGTAATTTTTTTAGCTTGTTTTGGAGCCTCTTAGATCTGATTAAGCGATAATTTTCTTTTATCTTGTTTTGGAGCCTTTTAGATCTGATTAAGCAATAATTTTCTTTTAGCTTGTTTTGGAGCCACTTAGATCTGATTAAGCGATAATTTTCTTTTAGCTTGTTTTGGAGCCTTTTAGATCTGATTAAGCGATAATTTTCTTTTAGCATGTTTTGGAGCCTATTAGATCTGATTAAGCGATAATTTTCTTTTAGCTTGTTTTGGAGCCTCTTAGATCTGATTAAGCGATAATTTTCTTTTAGCTTGTTTTGGAGCCTTTTAGATCTGATTAAGAGATAATTTTCTTTTAGCTTGTTTTGGAGCCTTTTAGATCTTATTAAGCAATAATTTTTTTTTAGCTTGTTTTGGAGTCTCTTAGATCTGATTAAGAGATAATTTTCTTTTAGCTTGTTTTGGAGCCTTTTAGATCTGATTAAGCAATAATTTTCTTTTAGCTTGTTTTGGAGCCTCTTAGATCTGATTAACCGATAATTTTCTTTTAGCTTGTTTTGTACCCTTATAGATCTGATTAAGCAATAATTTTCTTTTAGCTTGTTTTGGAGACTCTTAGATCTGATTAAGCGATAATTTTCTTTTAGCTTGTTTTGGAGCCTTTTAGATCTGATTAAGCAATAATTTTCTTTTAGCTTGTTTTGGAGCCTCTTAGATCTGATTAAGCGATAATTTTCTTTTAGCTTGTATTGGAGCGTTTTACATCTGATTAGGCGATAATTTTCTTTTAGCTTGTTTTGGAGCCTCTTAGATCTGAGTAAGCGATAATTTTCTTTTAGCTTGTTTTGGAGCCTTTTAGATCTGATTAAGCGATAATTTTCTTTTATCTTGTTTTGGAGCCTCTTAGATCTGATTAAGCGATAATTTTCTTTTGGCTTGTTTTGGAGCCTTTTAGATCTGATTAAGCGATAATTTTTTTTTAGCTTGTTTTGGAGCCTCTTAGATCTGATTAAGCAATAATTTACTTTTATCTTGTTTTGGAGCCTTTTAGATCTGATTAAGCAATAATTTTCTTTTAGCTTATTTTGGAGCCTCTTAGATCTGATTAAGCGATAATTTTCTTTTAGTTGTTTTGGAGCCTTTTAGATCTGATTAAGCGGTAATTTTTTTTAGCTTGTTTTGGAGCCTCTCATATCTGATTAGCGATAATTTTCTTTTATCTTGTTTTGGAGCCTTTTAGATCTGATTAAGCAATAATTTTCTTTTAGCTTGTTTTGGAGCCACTTAGATCTGATTAGCGATAATTTTCTTTTAGCTTGTTTTGGAGCCTTTAGATCTGATTAAGCGATAATTTTCTTTTTAGCTTGTTTGAGGCCTATTAGTTCTGATTAAGCGATAATTTTCTTTAGCTTGTTTGGAGCCTCTTAGATCTGATTAAGCGATAATTTTCTTTTAGCTTGTTTTGGAGCCTCTTCGTCTGATTAAGCGATAATTTTCTTTAGCTTGTTTTGGAGCCTCTTAGATCTGATTAAGCGATAATGTTCTTTTAGCTTGTTTTGGAGCCTCTTAGATCTGATTAGCGATAATTTTCTTTTAGCTTGTTTTGGAGCCTCTTAGATCTGATTGTGATAATTTTCTTTAGCTTGTTTTGCAGCCTCTTAGATCTGATTAAGCGATAATTTTCTTTAGCTTGTTTGAACCTCTTAGATCTGATTAAGCGATAATTTTCTTTTAGCTTGTTTTGGAGCCTCTTAGATCTGATTAGCGATAATTTTCTTTTGGCTTGTTTTTGGAGCCTTTTAGATCTGATTAAGAGATAATGTTCTGTTAGCTTGTTTTGGAGCCTTTTAGATCTGATTAGAATAAATTTCTTTTAGCTTGTTTTGGAGCCTTTTAGATCTGATTAAGCGATAATTTTCTTTAGCTTGTTTTGGAGCCTTTTAGATCTGATTAGCGATAATTTTCGTTTAGCTTGTTTTGGAGCCTTTTAGATCTGATTAAGCAATAATTTGCTTTTAGCTTGTTTTGGTGCCTTTTATATCTGATTAAGCGATAATTTTCTTTTAGCTTGTTTTGGAGCCTCTTAGATCTGATTAAGCGATAATTTTCTTTTAGCTTGTTTTGGAGCCTTTCAGATCTGATTAAGCGATAATTTTTTTTAGCTTGTTTTGGTGCCTTTTAGATCTGATTAAGCAATAATTTTCTTTTAGCTTCTTTTGGAGCCTCTTACATCTGATTAAGAGATAATTTTCTTTTAGCTTGTTTTGGAGCCTCTTACATCTGATTAAGCGATAATTTCTTTTAGCTTGTTTTGGAGCCTCTTAGATCTGATTAAGCGATAATTTTTTTTAGCTTGTTTTGGAGCCTCTTAGATCTGATTAAGCGATAATTTTCTTTTAGCTTGTTTTGGAGCCTCTTAGATCACAGTTAAGCGATAATTTTCTTTTAACTGTTTGGAGCCTTTAGACCTGATTAAGCGATAATTTTCTTTTAGCTTGTTTTGGAGCCTCTTAGACCTGATTAAGCGATAATTTTCTTTATCTTGTTTTGGAGCCTCTTAGATTTGATTAAGCGATAATTTTCTTTTAGCTTGTTTTGGAGCCTCTTAGACCTGATTAAGCGATAATTTTCTTTTAGCTTGTTTTGGAGCCTCTTAGATCTGATTAAACGATAATTTTTTTTAGCTTGTTTTTTAGACCTCTTAGATCTGATTAAGCGATAATTTTCTTTTAGCTTGTTTGGAGCCTCTTAAGATCTGATTAAGCAATAATTTATTTTATCTTGTTTTGGAGGCTTTTTAGATCTGATTAAGCAATAATTTTCTTTTAGCTTGTTTTGGAGCCTCTTAGATCTGATTAAGCGATAATTTTCTTTTAGCGTGTTTTGGAGCCTCTTAGATCTGATTAGCGATAATTTTCTTTAGCTTGTTTTGGAGCCTCTTAGATCTGATTAAGCGATAATGTTCTTTAGCTTGTTTTGGAGCCTCTTAGATCTGATTAAGCGATAATTTTCTTTTTAGCTTGTTTTGGAGCCTCTTAGATCTGATTAAGCGGTAATTTTCTTTTAGCTTGTTTTGCAGCCTCTTAGATCTGATTAAGCGATAATTTTCTTTTAGCTTGTTTTGGAGCCTCTTAGATCTGATTAAGCGATAATTTTCTTTAGCTTGTTTTGGAGCCTCTTAGATCCTGATTAAGCGATAATTTTTCTTTGGCTTGTTTTGGAGCCTTTTAGATCTGATTAAGAGATAATGTTCTGTTAGCTTGTTTTGGAGCCTTTTTTAGATCTGATTAAGAGATAATTTTCTTTTAGCTTGTTTTGGAGCCTTTTAGATCTGATTAAGCGATAATTTCTTTTAGCTTGTTTGGAGCCTTTTAGATCTGATTAAGCGATAATTTTTCGTTTAGCTTGTTTGGGAGCCTTTTAGATCTGATTAACCCAATAATTTGCTTTAGCTTGTTTTGGTGCCTTTTACATCTGATTCAGCGATAATTTTCTTTTAGCTTGTTTTAGGAGCCTCTTAGATCTGATTAAGCGATAATTTTCTTTTAGCTTGTTTTGGAGCCTTTCAGATCTGATTAAGCGATAATTTTCTTTTAGCTTGTTTTGGTGCCTTTTAGATCTGATTAAGCAATAATTTTCTTTTAGCTTCTTCTTTTTGGGCCTCTTACATCTGATTAAGAGATAAAGATTTTCTTTTAGCTTGTTTTGGAGCCTCTTACATCTGATTAGCGATAATTTTCTTACAGCTTGTTTTGGAGCCTCTTAGATCTGATTAGCGATAATTTTCTTTTTAGCTTGTTTTGGAGCCTCTTAGATCTGATTAAGCGATAATTTTTCTTTTAGCTTGTTTTGGAGCCTCTTAGATCTGATTAAGCGATAATTTTCTTTTAGCTTGTTTTGGAGCCTTTTAGACCTGATTAAGCGATAATTTTCTTTTAACTTGTTTTGGAGCCTCTTAGACCTGATTAAGCGATAATTTTCTTTTATCTTGTTTTGGAGCCTCTTAGATTTGATTAAGCGATAATTTTCTTTTAGCTTGTTTTGGAGCCTCTTAGACCTGATTAAGCGATAATTTTCTTTTAGCTTGTTTTGGAGCCTCTTCGTCCTGATTAAACGATAATTTTTAGCTTGTTTTGGAGCCTCTTAGATCTGATTAAGCGATAATTTTCTTTTAGCTTGTTTTGGAGCCTCTTAGATCTGATTAAGCAATAATTTATTTTATCTTGTTTTGGAGGCTTTTAGATCTGATTAAGCAATAATTTTCTTTTAGCTTGTTTGGAGCCTCTTAGATCTGATTAAGCGATAATTTTCTTTTAGCGTGTTTTGGAGCCTTTTAGATGATTAAGCGGTAATTTTTTTTAGCTTGTTTTTGAGCCTCTTAGATCTGATTAAGCGATAATTTTCTTTTAGCTTGTTTTGGAGCCTTTTAGATCTGATTAAACAGCTCCTTTGCTTTTAGCTTGTTTTGGAGCCACTTAGATCTGATTAAGCGATAATTTTTCTTTTAGCTTGTTTTGGAGCCTATTAGTTCTGATTAAGCGATAATTTTCTTTTAACTTGTTTTGGAGCCTCTTAGATCTGATTAAGCGATAATTTTCTTTAGCTTGTTTTGGAGCCTCTTAGATCTGATTAAGCGATAATTTTCTTTAGCTTGTTTTGGAGCCTCTTAGATCTGATTAAGCGATAATTTTCTTTTAGCTTGTTTTTGGAGGCTCTTAAATCTGATTAAGCGATAATTTTCTTTAGCTTGTTTTGGAGCCTCTTAGATCTGATTAAGCGATAATTTTCTTTTAGCTGTTTTGGAGCCTCTTAGATCTGATTAAGCGATAATTTTCTTTTAGCTTGTTTTGGAGCCTCTTAGATCTGATTAAGCGATAATTTTCTTTTAGCTTGTTTTGGAGCCTCTTAGATCTGATTAAGCGATAATTTTCTTTTAGATTGTTTTGGAGCCTCTTAGATCTGATTAGCGATAATTTTCTTTTAGCTTGTTTTGGAGCCTCTTAGATCTGATTAAGCGATAATTTTCTTTTAGCTTGTTTTGGAGCCTCTTAGATCTGATTAAGCGATAATTTTCTTTTAGCTAGTTTTGGAGCCTCTTAGATCTGATTAAAGAGTTAATTTTCTTTTAGCTTGTTTTGGAGCCTTTTAGATCTGATTAAGCAATAATTTCCTTTTAGCTTGTTTTGGAGCCTCTTAGATCTTATTAACCCATAATTTTCTTTTAGCTTGTTTTGGAGCCTCTTAGATCTGATTAAGCGATAATTTTCTTTTAGCTTGTTTTGGAGCCTCTTAGATCTGATTAAGCGATAATTTTCTTTTTGGCTTGTTTTGGAGCCTTTTAGATCTGATTAAGAGATAATGTTCTGTTAGCTTGTTTTGGAGCCTTTTAGATCTGATTAAGAGATAATTTTCTTTTAGCTTGTTTTGGAGCCTTTTAGATCTGATTAAGCGATAATTTTCTTTTAGCTTGTTTTGGAGCCTTTTAGATCTGATTAGCGATAATTTTCGTTTAGCTTGTTTTGGAGCCTTTTAGATCTGATTAAGCAATAATTTGCTTTTTAGCTTGTTTTGGTGCCTTTTACATCTGATTAAGCGATAATTTTCTTTTAGCTTGTTTTTGGAGCCTCTTAGATCTGATTAAGCGATAATTTTCTTTAGCTTGTTTTGGAGCCTTTCAGATCTGATTAAGCGATAATTTTCTTTTAGCTTGTTTTGGTGCCTTTAGATCTGATTAAGCAATAATTTTCTTTTAGCTTCTTTGGAGCCTCTTACATCTGATTAAGAGATAATTTTCTTTAGCTTGTTTTGGAGCCTCTTACATCTGATTAGCGATAATTTTTCTTTAGCTTGTTTTGGAGCCTCTTAGATCTGATTAGCGACAATTTTCTTTTAGCTTGTTTTGGAGCCTCTTAGATCTGATTAAGCGATAATTTTCTTTAGCTGTTTTGGAGCCTCTTAGATCTGATTAAGCGATAATTTTCTTTTAGCTTGTTTGGAGCCTTTTAGACCTGATTAGCGATAATTTTCTTTTAGCTTGTTTTTGGAGCCTCTTAGACTTGATTAAGCGATAATTTTCTTTTTTAACTTGTTTTGGAGCCTCTTAGACCTGATTAAGCGATAATTTTCTTTTAGCTTGTTTTGGAGCCTCTTAGATCTGATTAAACGATAATTTTTTTAGCTTGTTTGGAGCCTCTTAGATCTGATTAAGCGATAATTTTCTTTTAGCTTGTTTTGGAGCCTCTTAGATCTGATTAAGCAATAATTTATTTTATCTTGTTTTGGAGGCTTTAGATCTGATTAAGCAATAATTTTCTTTTAGCTTGTTTTGGAGCCTCTTAGATCTGATTAAGCGATAATTTTCTTTTAGCGTGTTTTGGAGCCTTTAGATCTGATTAAGCGGTAATTTTTTTAGCTTGTTTGGAGCCTCTTAGATCTGATTAAGCGATAATTTTCTTTTAGCTTGTTTTGGAGCCTTTTAGATCTGATTAAACTTAATAAATTTCTTTTAGCTTGTTTTGGAGCCACTTAGATCTGATTAAGCGATAATTTTCTTTAGCTTGTTTTGGAGCCTATTAGTTCTGATTAAGCGATAATTTTCTTTTAACTGTTTTGGAGCCTCTTAGATCTGATTAGCGATAATTTTCAACTTTTAGCTTGTTTTGGAGCCTCTTAGATCTGATTAAGCGATAATTTTCTTTTAGCTTGTTTTGGAGCCTCTTAGATCCTGATTAAGCGATAATTTTCTTTTAGCTTGTTTGGAGGCTCTTAAATCTGATTAAGCGATAATTTTCTTTTAGCTTGTTTTGGAGCCTCTTAGATCTGATTAAGCGATAATTTTCTTTTAGCTTGTTTTGGAGCCTCTTAGATCTGATTAAGCGATAATTTTCTTTAGCTTGTTTGGAGCCTCTTAGATCTGATTAAGCGATAATTTTCTTTTAGCTTGTTT
Source organism: Ascarosepion bandense (assembly GCA_037127315.1). Taxonomy (NCBI): domain Eukaryota; kingdom Metazoa; phylum Mollusca; class Cephalopoda; order Sepiida; family Sepiidae; genus Ascarosepion; species Ascarosepion bandense. The sequence continues at coordinate 1,326,031 of JBBBDQ010001451.1, read as the reverse complement.
TGGAGCCTCTTAGATCTGATTAAGCGATAATTTTCTTTTAGCTTGTTTTGGAGCCTCTTAGATCTGATTAAGCGATAATTTTCTTTTAGCTTGTTTTGGAGCCTCTTAGATCTGATAGCGATAATTTTCTTTTAGCTTGTTTTGGAGCCTCTTAGATCTGATTAAGCGATAATTTTCTTTTAGCTAGTTTTGGAGCCTCTTAGATCTGATTAAGAGTTAATTTTCTTTTAGCTTGTTTTGGAGCCTTTTTAGATCTGATTAAGCAATAATTTCCTTTTAGCTTGTTTCGGAGCCTCTTAGATCTTATTAACCCATAATTTTCTTTTAGCTTGTTTTGGAGCCTCTTAGATCTGATTAAGCAATAATTTTCTTTTAGCTTGTTTTTGAGCCTCTTAGATCTGATTAAGCGATCATTTTCTTTTTGCTTGTTTTGGAGCCTCTTAGATCTGATTAAGCGATAATTTTCTTTTAGCTTGTTTTGGAGCCTCTTAGATCTGATTAAGCGATAATTTTCTTTTAGCTTGTTTTGGAGCCTCTTAGATCTGAGTAAGCGACAATTTTCTTTTAGCTTGTTTTGGACCCCCTTAGATCTGATTAAGCGATAATTTTCTTTTAGCTTGTTTTGGAGCCTTTTAGATCTGATTAAGCAATAATTTTCTTTTAGCTTGTTTTGGAGCCACTTAGATCTGATTAAGCGATAATTTTCTTTTAGCTTGTTTTGGAGCCTTTTAGATCTGATTAAGCGATAATTTTCTTTTAGCTTGTTTTGGAGCCTATTAGATCTGATTAAGCGATAATTTTCTTTTAGCTTCTTTTGGAGCCTCTTAGATCTGATTAAGCGATAATTTTCTTTTAGCTTGTTTTGGAGCCTCTTAGATCTGATTAAGCGATAATTTTCTTTTAGCTTGTTTTGGAGCCTCTTAGATCTGATTAAACGATAATTTTCTTTTAGCTTGTTTTGGAGCCTTTTAGATCTGATTAAGAGATAATTTTCTTTTAGCTTGTTTTGGAGCCTTTTAGAACTTATTAAGCAATAATTTTTTTTTAGCTTGTTTTGGAGTCTCTTAGATCTGATTAAGAGATAATTTTCTTTTAGCTTGTTTTGGAGCCTTTTAGATCTGATTAAGCAATAATTTTCTTTTAGCTTGTTTTGGAGCCTCTTAGATCTGATTAACCGATAATTTTCTTTTAGCTTGTTTTGGAGCCTTTTAGATCTGATTAAGCAATAATTTTCTTTTAGCTTGTTTTGGAGCCTCTTCGATCTGATTAAGCGATAATTTTCTTTTAGCTTGTTTTGGAGCCTCTTAGATCTGATTAAGAGATAATTTTCTTTTATCTTGTTTTGGAGGCTTTTAGATCTGATTAAGCAATAATTTTCTTTTAGCTTGTTTTGGAGCCTCTTAGATCTGATTAAGCGATAATTTTCTTTTAGCTTGTTTTGGAGCCTTTTAGATCTGATTAAGCAATAATTTTCTTTTAGCTTGTTTTGGAGCCTCTTAGATCTTATTAACCGATAATTTTCTTTTAGCTTGTTTTGGAGCCTTTTAGATCTGATTAAGCAATAATTTTCTTTTAGCTTGTTTTGGAGCCTCTTAGATCTGATTAAGCGATAATTTTCTTTTAGCTTGTTTTGGAGCCTTTTAGATGTGATTAAGCAATAATTTTCTTTTAGCTTGTTTTGGAGCCTCTTAGATCTGATTAACCGATAATTTTCTATTAGCTTGTTTTGGAGCCTTTTAGATCTGATTAAGCAAGAATTTTCTTTTAGCTTGTTTTGGAGCCTCTTTGATCTGATTAAGCGTTAATTTTCTTTTAGCTTGTTTTGGAGCCTCTTAGATCTGATTAAGCGATAATTTTCTTTTAGCTTGTTTTGGAGCCTTTTAGATCTGATTAAGCAATAATTTTCTTTTAGCTTGTTTTGGAGCCTCTTAGATCTGATTAAGCGATAATTTTCTTTTAGCTTGTTTTGGAGCCTTTTAGATCTGATTAAACGATAATTTTGTTTTAGCTTGTTTTGGAGCCTCTTAGATCTGATTAAGCGATAATTTTCTTTTAGCTTGTTTTGGAGCCTTTTAGATCTGATTAAGAGATAATGTTCTGTTAGCTTGTTTTGGAGCCTTTTAGATCTGATTAAGAGATAATTTTCTTTTAGCTTGTTTTGGAGCCTTTTAGATCTGATTAAGCGATAATTTTCTTTTAGCTTGTTTTGGAGCCTTTTAGATCTGATTAAGCAATAATTTGCTTTTAGCTTGTTTTGGAGCCTTTTACATCTGATTAAGCGATAATTTTCTTTTAGCTTGTTTTGGAGCCTCTTAGATCTGATTAAGCGATAATTTTCTTTTAGCTTGTTTTGGAGCCTTTCAGATCTGATTAAGCGATAATTTACTTTTAGCTTGTTTTGGTGCCTTTTAGATCTGATTAAGCAATAATTTTCTTTTAGCTTCTTTTCGAGCCTCTTACATCTGATTAAGAGATAATTTTCTTTTAGCTTGTTTTGGAGACTCTTAGATCTGATTAAACGATAATTTTCTTTTAGCTTGTTTTGGAGCCTCTTACATCTGATTAAGCGATAATTTTCTTTTAGCTTGTTTTGGAGCCTCTTAGATCTGATTAAGCGATAATTTTCTTTTAGCTTGTTTTGGAGCCTCTTAGATCTGATTAAGCGATAATTTTCTTTTAGCTTGTTTTGGAGCCTCTTAGATCTGATTAAGCGATAATTTTCTTTTAGCTTGTTTTGGAGCCTCTTAGATCTGATTAAGAGATAATTTTCTTTTAGCTTGTTCTGGAGCCTCTTAGACCTGATTAAGCGATAATTTTCTTTTATCTTGTTTTGGAGCCTCTTAGATCTGATTAAGCGATAATTTTCTTTTAGCTTGTTTTGGAGCCTCTTAGACCTGATTAAGCGATAATTTTCTTTTAGCTTGTTTTGGAGCCTCTTAGATCTGATTAAACGATAATTTTCTTTTAGCTTGTTTTGGAGCCTTTTAGATCTGATTAAGCGATAATTTTCTTTTAGCTTGTTTTGGAGCCTCTTAGATCTGATTAAGCGATAATTTTCTTTTAGCTTGTTTTGGAGCCTCTTAGATCTGATTAAGCAATAATATTCTTTTAGCTTGTTTTGGAGCCTCTTAGATCTGATTAAGCGATAATTTTCTTTTAGCTTGTTTTGGAGCCTTTTAGATCTGATTAAGCGATAATTTTCTTTTAGCTTGTTTTGGAGCCTCTTAGATCTGATTAAGCGATAATTTTCTTTTAGCTTGTTTTGGAGCCTCTTAGATCTGATTAAGCGATTATTTTCTTTTAGCTTGTTTTGGAGCCTCTTAGATCTGATTAAGCGATAATTTTCTTTTAGCTAGTTTTGGAGCCTCTGAGATCTGATTAAGAGATAATTTTCTTTTAGCTTGTTTTGGAGCCTTTTAGATCTGATTAAGCAATAATTTTCTTTTAGCTTGTTTTGGAGCCTCTTAGATCTGATTAACCCATAATTTTCTTTTAGCTTGTTTTGGAGCCTCTTAGATCTGATTAAGCAATAATTTTCTTTTAGCTTGTTTTGGAGCTTCTTAGATCAGATTAAGCGTTAATTTTCTTTTAGCTTGTTTTGGAGCCTCTTAGATCTGATTAAGCGATAATTTTCTTTTAGCTTGTTTTGGAGCCTCTTAGATCTGATTAAGCGATAATTTTCTTTTAGCTTGTTTTGGAGCCTTTTAGATCTGATTAAGCGATCATTTTCTTTTGCTTGTTTTGGAGCCTCTTACATCTAATTAAGCGATAATTTTCTTTTAGCTTGTTTTGGAGCCTCTTAGATCTGATTAAGAGATAATTTTCTTTTAGCTTGTTCTGGAGCCTCTTAGACCTGATTAAGCGATAATTTTCTTTTATCTTGTTTTGGAGCCTCTTAGATCTGATTAAGCGATAATTTTCTTTTAGCTTGTTTTGGAGCCTCTTAGACCTGATTAAGCGATAATTTTCTTTTAGCTTGTTTTGGAGCCTCTTAGATCTGATTAAACGATAATTTTCTTTTAGCTTGTTTTGGAGCCTTTTAGATCTGATTAAGCGATAATTTTCTTTTAGCTTGTTTTGGAGCCTCTTAGATCTGATTAAGCGATAATTTTCTTTTAGCTTGTTTTGGAGCCTCTTAGATCTGATTAAGCAATAATATTCTTTTAGCTTGTTTTGGAGCCTCTTAGATCTGATTAAGCGATAATTTTCTTTTAGCTTGTTTTGGAGCCTTTTAGATCTGATTAAGCGATAATTTTCTTTTAGCTTGTTTTGGAGCCTCTTAGATCTGATTAAGCGATAATTTTCTTTTAGCTTGTTTTGGAGCCTCTTAGATCTGATTAAGCGATTATTTTCTTTTAGCTTGTTTTGGAGCCTCTTAGATCTGATTAAGCGATAATTTTCTTTTAGCTAGTTTTGGAGCCTCTGAGATCTGATTAAGAGATAATTTTCTTTTAGCTTGTTTTGGAGCCTTTTAGATCTGATTAAGCAATAATTTTCTTTTAGCTTGTTTTGGAGCCTCTTAGATCTGATTAACCCATAATTTTCTTTTAGCTTGTTTTGGAGCCTCTTAGATCTGATTAAGCAATAATTTTCTTTTAGCTTGTTTTGGAGCTTCTTAGATCAGATTAAGCGTTAATTTTCTTTTAGCTTGTTTTGGAGCCTCTTAGATCTGATTAAGCGATAATTTTCTTTTAGCTTGTTTTGGAGCCTCTTAGATCTGATTAAGCGATAATTTTCTTTTAGCTTGTTTTGGAGCCTTTTAGATCTGATTAAGCGATCATTTTCTTTTTGCTTGTTTTGGAGCCTCTTACATCTAATTAAGCGATAATTTTCTTTTAGCTTGTTTTGGAGCCTCTTAGATCTGATTAAGCGATAATTTTCTTTTAGCTTGTTTTGGAGCCTCTTAGATCTGATTAAGCGATAATTTTCTTTTAGCTTGTTTTGGAGCCTCTTAGATCTGATTAAGCGATAATTTTCTTTTAGCTTGTTTTGGAGCCTCTTAGATCGGATTAAGCGATAATTTTCTTTTATCTTGTTTTGGAGCCTCTTAGACCTTGATTAAGCGATAATTTTCTTTTAGCTTGTTTTGGAGCCTCTTAGACCTTGATTAAGCCGATTAATTTTCTTTTAAGCTTTTGCTTTTGGTTTTGGAGCCTCTTAGATCTGATTAAACGATAATTCTCTTTTAGCTTGTTTTGGAGCCTTTTAGATCTGATTAAGCGATAATTTTCTTTTAGCTTGTTTTGGAGCCTCTTAGATCTGATTAAGCGATAATTTTCTTTTAGCTTGTTTTGGAGCCTCTTAGATCTGATTAAGCAATAATTTTCTTTTAGCTTGTTTTGGAGCCTCTTAGATCTGATTAAGCGATAATTTTCTTTTAGCTTGTTTTGGAGCCTTTTAGATCTGATTAAGCGATAATTTTCTTTTAGCTTGTTTTGGAGCCTCTTAGATCTGATTAAGCGATAATTTTCTTTTAGCTTGTTTTGGAGCCTCTTAGATCTGATTAAGCGATAATTTTCTTTTAGCTTCTTTTGGAGCCTCTTAGATCTGATTAAGCGATAATTTTCTTTTAGCTTGTTTTGGAGCCTCTTAGATCTGATTAAGCGATAATTTTCTTTTAGCTAGTTTTGGAGCCTCTTAGATCTGATTAAGAGATAATTTTCTTTTAGCTTGTTTTGGAGCCTTTTAGATCTGATTAAGCAATAATTTTCTTTTAGCTTGTTTTGGAGCCTCTTAGATCTGATTAACCCATAATTTTCTTTTAGCTTGTTTTGGAGCCTCTTAGATCTGATTAAGCAATAATTTTCTTTTAGCTTGTTTTGGAGCCTCTTAGATCAGATTAAGCGATAATTTTCTTTTAGCTTGTTTTGGAGCCTCTTAGATCTGATTAAGCGATAATTTTCTTTTAGCTTGTTTTGGAGCCTCTTAGATCTGATTAAGCGATAATTTTCTTTTAGCTTGTTTTGGAGCCTTTTAGATCTGATTAAGCGATCATTTTCTTTTTGCTTGTTTTGGAGCCTCTTAGATCTGATTAAGCGATAATTTTCTTTTTGCTTGTTTTGGAGCCTCTTAGATCTGATTAAGAGATAAATTTCTTTTAGCTTGTTTTGGAGCCTCTTAGATCTGATTAAGCGATAATTTTCTTTTAGCTTGTTTTGGAGCCTCTTAGATCTGAGTAAGCGACAATTTTCTTTTAGCTTGTTTTGGACCCCCTTAGATCTGATTAAGTGATAATTTTCTTTTAGCTTGTTTTGGAGCCTTTTAGATCTGATTAAGCAATAATTTTCTTTTAGCTTGTTTTGGAGCCTCTTAAATCTGAGTACGCGATAATTTTCTTTTAGCTTGTTGTGGAGCCTCTTAGATCTGATTAAGCGATAATTTTCTTTTAGCTTGTTTTGGAGCCTCTTAGATCCGATTAAGCGATAATTTTCTTTGCCATTTCTGGCAAAAATGACCTTTTCTCATCACATAAAACTTATATTCTGATGTCTTCGCGGAAAATAATTTCGAAATCTTTCTTCAGGTTCTTCTTTTTCAATTGAAATCTTAGGATTTCTGCTAATGGTAAAGTATATTTTCCAGATAAATGCAGATGTTCTAACTATATGTTCGTCTTTAATGTTTTGCACGTTTTGATATTGGCGATCCATTTCTATCTTTGGTCTTTTACGTCTTGCGGAATATTTAGATAAAGTATCAAGCGACTTAGATATTAAGTCATGTGACTTAATACCGTGCTGTTTCTAAATTGGTATTTTCAGCCTTTATCGCCACGTTAACTGCATGCCTCTTCATTATTTGCAAAGCATAAGGTCTTCAACTGATTTTCTGAAATATAAAAAATATTTGTCAAATAATATTCTATCATATTAAAAATAACGTCTTTATATACCTAATGCTCTCTCCCGCTCTCTTTCTCTCTCTCGCTCTCTCTCTCTCTCTCTCTCATTCTTTTGAGTACTCTGGAAGATTTTTTTGTTGGTTGTTTTGTTTTTATGGCATATCAACCTCGGCGGGTTATTTATTGCCAACTAAATTTTATTTATTTATTGCTAGTAATACCTTTTTCTTTCAACAATTTATTGTTGTTTTTATATAAGTTTTGTGTCTAGTAATACATTTTTCTTTTCGAGTATCAAGATTCATTGGGATTTGTTTTAAAGGGCAGGGTCCCCAATTCCTACCCTGTTATTTAACCCATAACTGGAGGGAAGGGACGGGTTAATACCTTTCTCAAGGGTACGAGTGATTAAGTGAATGCAGGGTATTCAACTGGAATTCGAACTCGGCTCACCGATTTCCCTTTCCGAGCCGATATCCACTGCACCACAACGCACATCCGTCGCTAAACGCTTACAGCACTTGGTATTCCCAAGCTGTCACCCATAGAAGAATGGTAGACTTTGAAAAACAGTAGCTATTCTAGCATCTACGCATCGTACATTCAGCAATGAATTAGAACATTCTCAGCTATTGGGCATGTATAATGATAATATACACGCTAAAATGTCTGCCACCTTCTACCGAACGCATATACCTCAGAGGTAGAACCGCCGACTGACGCCAATTCGGTCGGGTTTCAATCCTGGGTTAAAAGCAATCGTATGTCTAACCGTACTGATGAGCTGTGGTACAGCGAAACAGATCTGTTTGCGGATGACTATATATATATATATATTGGCAGGAATCTCTTTTTTATGCAGTTGTCACAGAAAATGACAGACATGATATTGTCATTAAGTGTTTTTTTTTATAATTTTCATGTTACGATTAATTTCTTTCAAAACTCAAATTATATAGACATATCAAAATATTTTGTTTTATTTTGCCGAGAGTTTTCGGCTATATACTCTATTAGAGCTCAGAAAAACAAAACATTTAAGCAACTTTTATATAATTTGATTTCTGAAAGAAGAAAAAAGTCTTAAGAACACATGAAAAATTATATATAAAATTTAATGATAATTCTTTGTCAGTCATTTTCAATGAACTTGCATATATATATATATATATATATATGTGTGTGTGTGTGTGTGTGATTATGATTATACTCGTCTCAATAACCTTCCTCGAAACTATCGAACGAAAGAAAATAAGGTTGTAAAAAAAAAGAAGAGGTTAGGGCATGAGAGTCACTCAAGTGTTCGGACCGAAATCACAAAGCCCAGAGAAAAAGCCCGATACGAGTAACCGTCTAACAGAAAGCGCTCAATACAAAGGTAGAGCGACCTAAATAAAACCTAATGAGCCAGACGAACCTACCTAAGTTTCTCCTAAACAGATCGTCAGCTTTCCATGATGATCGGTTTAGGTGAAACCTAGATAGGTTCGTATGGCGCATTAGGTGATATATATATATATATATATATATATATATATATATATATATATAGCATCTTGAATACACACACATACACAATCACTCTCACACACACACACACGCGCTCTCTCTCTCTCTCTCTCTCACACACACACACACAATTAGACCATATAAAAAACAACTAGAATACACATAGATACACACTCACACACACGCACACACGCACACGTACATACACGCACACAAGTACAGCAGCAGTGGATAAAGCCAGCCATTCATAGATAGGCAACTAAAAGCACGAAACAGGTCATACAAACACCTCCCGACCTTCCTTTATTTCATTCAACGCATTGTGACAGCCTTCAATACATAACACATACAACTATTTTACGCAATGTTTCAAGCAAATTACAAAACTTTAATATATATATATATATATATATGACGTAGCTTATATATATATATATATTATAGTTTAGTAGATGTAAAATGATCGTCTACTAGAAAGTGTAGATTTTGTTTCGACATTGAAACGACAATGTCTCATCAGGTAGTGTGAAAAGTAAATGGAAATTCTTTATCTTATATTAGCGAATTATGTTTGAGAGGGAGGTGGGGTGGAAAATAGGAAATTAGAGTTGTAAGTTGTAAGTTAAAGTTTGAACGAAAAGACGCTAAGGTGATTAATAGACGTGTTGAAAATTTTATAGACAGCTTTAACAGTAGAAAATAAGGCATGGTCCTTAACAGCCTTTATGGCCAGTCCTTTGGGTTTAACAAAGAGAAAATATGAGAAAATATATATGGCGTGGAGGGGGAGTAGGAGAGGATGCGATTAAAAGGGGATAGGAATTGCTATTTGGTAATCACAGCATATTAGTTAAGTACACGATTACAAATATTTTTGTATTGAAATTTAGTATTTAAAATTTAGGAAATCTGTTTTTTATATAAAACTTTAATTAGAACATCTTTTGTAGTATGAAATAAAGATAAAATCTAAAGCTAAAAGTGTTGTTAATAATATAAAGTTTTATCGTTTCTAGAGGTCTTAACTTTAGCTTCTGTATTTTTAACATGACTTTAAGTTTAGTTCTTTAATGTGTTTGCAGTTTACTGTGGTTTCATGTCTCTGATTTAACAATATGTTGCTCCTCATGTATTTAATGATTTTCATTTTATTTTGAAGACAAAACAAACTTGGTTCCGTTACCGATGTTCTGGCCTGTTTGAGAATTTTCCGTTTAACTTTAGGTGTTTTATTTTCGTTTTTTAACTTCCAAATATACTTAAAAAGTGATGTCAGATTTAGTTTGTCTTTATTATTGAAGGATGAGAAGTGATTGTAAAAGCGCTTTTTAAAAATGTTCATTGTGTTTTTGATATAAATTTTTAGCATCCTTAGGATTCTCCATGGATGAAATCGAACACATAAAAGCCAGGGATTTTGTTAAACATTTATTTGGTATGGGGCATTGGTTCAGGTTTCTACAATTACAAAAATTATTATTATGAGGCAAACTGACATCAGTGTTAGAGTTTTATTTTTGTTTTATGATTTCAATATTTTATTCTTAAGTAATTTCATTATTTTTTCTAAATAGTCGGAGCAGCTATAGCTGATTTTTATTGTATTCTTATTGAAATTTTTTCTATCTATCTATCTATCTATCTATCTATCTATCTATCTATATATATATATATATATATATATATATATATATATATATATATATATATATATCATATATATATATCATATATATATATATATATTTATATATATATATATCATATATATATATATCATATATATATATATATATATATATCAGTCTGTTCATATTTATCTATCTATCCATCTATCTCAGTCTGTTCATATCTATCTATCTATCTATCTATCTATCTATCTATCGCAGTCTGTTCATATCTATCTATCTATCTATCTATCTATCTATCTATCTATCTCAGTCTGTTCATATCTATCTATCTATCTATCTATCTATCTATCTATCTATCTATCTATCTCAATGCATGTGTGTGTGTGTGTGTGTGTAAAATTCAGAAAAAGAGTGAATAAAATATATGGTAATTAGAACGAATGTATTATTTACATGTTACCAATGTCCAATATTCTTTTGAATTCATGTTGCAATCTGTTGTTTGTAGCCCGAAAGTGCTGCTCAGGGAAGTTCATTAAAAAAATTACTAGTTTACGCGAGAAGAAATAAATCATTGTAAATTGAACGAAACATGGAAATAAAAGTTTCCAAGAAGTTTACTATAAAACCTAAGAACATCAACAACACATTATAACAGAAACGGACAGCGAAATCCAAAATTCTGTCGATGTATTCAGGAATATTTTAACATTTAATTGGATTGTTTACCTGTTATATATGTTTGGCGTAGGAAAATGAACAGAAAAAAAGCAAGCGTTTTGTTTTCCCTTTAAAAAACATTTGGTTTTCAGAATCGCTAACACATTTATTTGATGTTATAACTGAGTTCTCCGTTAAGCATCACTTCAATAATACCAGTTCGTCTACAAATTCTATTTTCTGTGTTTCTTCAGGACGACGGGAATCATAGCTCTCCACATTTTCCATTCCTTTTAGCTCTTACTTATATTTGTCTTTTCGCTATCACTTCTACGTAATGTTCTGCCAAACAACTACACAAGTTTGTTAAATAGGTTAATTAGGTCATTCGCTAATTATTCATTATCTATCTATCTATCTATTTATCTATCTATCAAAATGCATATATATATATATATATATATATATATATATATATATATATATAGAATAAAAAGTGTGAGAGGCCGTGAACGTTTTGTTTAAAGTGTATAATTATTGTTGTTGTTATACATGTTATGATACATTAAGTGTCCATAATGGTACACGTGTTTCGAGTCTAAAGTCTCTTCAGGCAAATAAACTTGTAACTTTACGTATCGAGTTCTATTTGCCAAGGTGACGTTTATAAATCGGTAATTACAAAAGTAAGTAAGTATTATGAGGAATTAGTGGTTTTTCATATCAGTAGATAAACAGATAAATAAATAAATTCATGAAATGCTGACCACCAAGTTGAAATGATTTTTCGAAGGGGTTTCCCCATTAGCACGTTAAGATTTTCTTAGAGGCGCCTTGTGTTAGCTAGGAATTTTTATTGATTTGCAAAATTAGTCTGTAATTGTATTCTATCGGTCATCTGTTTTTTAAGATACTTTTTCAATTTAGTGTGTGTGTGTGTGGGTGCTTGTGTGTGTGTAATTATATCAGTGTGAGAGCGTTTTTTGATTTCGTTTTTGATTTATTCTTTAGAATTTTTTATGGGTCATCTTGTCCTTTTTCTTGTTTCGGGTTGCCATTTGAATTTAGTGTGTGTATGTATGTGTTTTTAGGCAATAGCGTTTGGAAATTATATTTCAATCTCGTGTTATTGTAATGTAAGCCTTAAGGATATACTTACTTGGGTGATCATGTTTCTTTCGAGACATGACTGACTGGGCAAAACATTATCTTGCAGTAGATTGCCATTACTTTCTGTGATATCCTGGTTGCCAGCCAAGGCTATAGAACCTAATCTGCCCTTTTATTTACCCCATAACTGGAGGGAAGAGACTGATTAATACCTACCTCAATGTTATTTGCGCGTAAGTGAATACAAGGAATTTAACTGGAATTCGAACTCGGCTCACCGATTTGTCGTTCCTAGCTGTTATCCACTGAGCCACAAGTAGACTTGCTACATACTGCCGCAATTTTATATTTTTATTCTTCGTCGTGTGGAGCAGAATAGCAGCTAAAGAGAGATCGCACATTCGATGGAACCGTCGGGAGTCGTTAGGCAACTGTTGTTCTCTGTCTTCAGCTACAAAATTCTAGACTTTATAAAGTTTTAAAACTCCGATGCAATTTTACTTTTTCGAGTTGTCGCATTGCTGATGTCATCTGCGGCTGGGTATGTCTGTCAGCTAACCTTATCCTTGGTTGACTTTTATCTATGGTCGGATATATCTGTCAATCACATCCTTGCCGGCCGTCGCCTCTCAATCCGTTTGTCCTTTGTGTTTTTCCGTTTGTTGTTGCACTTGTTGACATCAGGCATGACCTGATATACCTGTCAACCACCCTTTTCTTTTGTTGACCCCACACATGGCCGGATGTACCTGTAAATTATCTCTGACGTTCAAGATAATATACTACTTTTCTCGCCATCCAATTTTTCAGAATGTTCACATGTGAACATTTAAAATGCATCCTTCTCCCACACTCACTACCCGAGACAATCGAGGAAATTACACACACACACCCACCCACACACACACACACACACACACACACACACATATATATATATATATATATATATATATATTTGTCAACAATACAATGTTCACTCATACACACAGTAAAAATACCCTTCAGATATTGGAGGCCATGTACATTAAATCCAAACAACCCACACTTAATAAAATCACGTTTAAATTTGGTCATAACACATTACATTGAATTTAACTACATGGTTCTGTTGTCATTTCGCGCTATCACGCAGAGTGACGTCATAGAACCGCATTGCAAATTTGCGAACTGCATTTGTTATTTTTGGTAACTATTGCCGTTGCCTAGCGGAATTTCATGTCAACACAAGAAAAAATCGTCGCTGATGGTGGATGTTATTGTGTTACCATCCTTATAACCTCTCTGAAGATGGCTCATGTGAGCCGAAAGCTTGAACCAACTTAATAAAAAATTATTCAAATGTTGGAGAATTTTTGTCTTTATTTTCAATTGAAATTAAAGCCAAAATACGACGTTTAGAACGGCTAATGATTAAACATAATCGACATTCATTTTCTTTTATATTTGTTGGTACCTCCATTACATAACAAAAAATACAGCATAGTATGAATTAAAAAGGTTCAAAACTTAATAAAACGAACTTTTTCTATCAGAATGTTTATAATATTATGAAGAGGAAAGATCCAAGTAATGTTTATTTATTTTATAAATTTTTTTAATCCCTTTCAACATGTTCGAAATTTTGGCAGAAAATTTTGTTTTGATTTGAAGTTAGCGTGGTCGAAAATGTTACGACTGTTTTACAAACGATTACGTAAATCTTTTTACGTAACTCACTTTTTCGGTAACAAACACTTTAATTTGGAAATTCTCGCAAAAATCAAATAATTGTCGGATTTTAACGAAACTTTCAGTACTCATTCACAAATGAATAAAATTATTTGTGAAATTATTATTTTTTAAAAATATTCATGGTTAAAATTTTTTTAACTCTCTTACCACCGCCCACGTTCACGTAAATTCATGAAAGTTTAAAAAATTTTAATTTTCTGCGATTTACGTTTTTATTAGTTAACGCATCGGGAAATATAAATCATATTTTTTTATTTAAAATTATGATTCACTATACAAAAATCTACCCGAAAGAGGAATATAAAAAATGCAATAAAAACTTTGATATAATTTAATTTGATAAGCTTTTCATCGCTGGAATAAATAATAAAAATTAAGAACATTATAGTCTGAAGAAAAAAAAGATTTTTCGATTACTAATAAAATTTTAACACAATTGTTTTCATTTTTTTTATTATAATAATTCATAAATTTTTAAAAATATTTTAAAAATCTTTTAAAGAACTGTATATTTTTATTATTAGTTAAGAATTGATGATTATGCTGCCTATATTTTTAAAAAGAAAAAAATATTATTTGTGCAAATATGTTCAAATTTATAAAGTACGGTATTCCATATTGGTCAAATTGATTTTATAAGTTAACAAGCGTTGTGGGTTTTTCCTCCTTACATAGCAAAACAGAAGAAGGCACTTTCATTCTTACGATATTTTATTCTCTATGTTTCTAAAATTTAACAGCCTGTTTTGCAAGTAATTCCTTCAACATTTATAATAAGTATATTCTTTTTCAATTCCTCAATTTTTTAATTAATTGTGACTGTAGGTGCATTAACTAATTTATGATAATTAAAAAAATATGTATTGTACAGTATAAGAGAATGTGAAACTAATTGATATAAGTGCTGAGATTATGTTAATTTTTAATTTTACTATTTAGTTAAAAGCCAAAAAAAAGGGAATTTTAGCACGATTGGACGCCATACATTGAGTTCTTGTCAACATCTGGTATAAGTCATCTGTCATCGCTTCCATGACTGACATTATAGGGGCTTGCTTAATCTATTTTTCTGTCCGTTCTAGTGAAGAGTAATTGTATACTGTTGCAGGTTAACGGAATTTGGAATTGTTGTAGATAGCCCACTATAAATAATAAAGAATGGTTATAAACTAAGAAAGGCAATTTCAGTAGAAAAATAACATTTTATATATAACACATATCAATAAATGTTTTTACAATTGAAGTAATACATGAAGTATAGGTCCAACGGAGGTTTAAATATTCAGGGCAATAAAATGCTGAAAGAGAATTAATGCTTAGGAATTTCCGAGCGTGTAAGTAAGGAATGTCTTTGATGTATTCGCTCCTTAGGTCAGTAAGTAGTTTTTGAGGCAGGGAAGAAGGAAAGAGGTAAAGGAGGCGAGCGTAGTAAGCCGCTTGACTTTGGTCAAGGGAGATAATAATTACTCTCTTCTCCTCGAGTCAGGCCTGTCGATGCTTTCTGTATCCGCTTTTTATATCTGCTTTTTGGATCACAGCAGCTCATTTGGGATTTCACACTTGTATTTGGTTCTGGGCTTCCAATTAGCTGATAAATAAAATTCGCATAGTCTCGCGAAATGGAAATTTAATATTTGATCAATTTTTAGTTTTCAACCGGAACATCTGCGCGGAGCCGGCGGCGCAGCGACGACCTTTGGTCATTTGCTTTTTGGTAGTGAAAACGCGAACATCCGGTCCGTCGCTTTTGCTTGGTATCACCATATAACTTTCCCTCAATAAAAGCAGATGTTTTTTGGTATATGTTGTCTCTTTTTCTTTCGAATACTCGTTTTCGTTTTGTTTTGCTATTTTATTTTTGTTTGCTTTGGTTTTATCTTTTTTCCGTTTTCGTTTGAAATAAAAATAGGCGTTTTCTTTCTTCCATTTAACCGTTCTACCGGACTTTGTTTCCTCGGTACAAGAGGGGAGTATTCGAATCCCGTCTTGATTAGATGGAATTTTTTGGTTTTCGGTTCTTGTTGAAAGGGCAAACACTGGTAGTGATATTTTATTTTTTATTTTTTTTGGTGGGACTAGCCATGGGTTTGTTGATTTGTTGTAGTTTCTTCCGCGTCCGTTGCCATTTTGAATTTGTGTTGCAGTGAAATATTCATATTTCGCCGAAAGTCCAAACTATTTTTATTTTTTTGGTTGTTGTGGGAATAGCCATGGGTTGGCTAGTTCTGATTTGTTGAAGTTTCTTCAGCGTCCGTTGACATGTTAAGTTTGTGTTGCAGGGAAATATTCAAATTTTGCTGAAAGTCCAAATTCTTTTTGTGTGTGTGTGTATGTATATATATATGGTTGTTGAACTCACGCCGGGTAGTCACTAGTTTATGGTGGGTTTGTCGTTCTTTTAAATTCACATGTGACTATCCGACTGTTTATTTATTTATTTCTTTTTTGTTTTGTTTCTTTCTTATATGTTTTTTTCTGTTGTTTTTCTAGTTTACTTTTGTTTTTCTGTATTTTTTCGTTTTTCGTTTTCGCTTTCTTTTTGTTTTTGTTTTTTTTTTCCTTCCTTTTGTTTTTGTTTGTTTTTTTCTTCATTATTAATTGTTTGCGCCGGGGGCCTATTTATTCTTCGACCACGTGTCTGAAGCGCATAGAGTTTTTAGTGGTGAGTCCGACGGACGTTATTTTTTTCATCTTGGTACCGAAATGCTGAAAACAGTGTTTTTGTTCGTATGAATGCTTACGGTAGTAGGAATTCTTCATTGCCATAGTTGCTGAGAAGATGGGTAGGTGCGTTGGCCGGGAGAAGGTTGCGTTGTGCGTGTTCATATCACGTCGCGGTAAACCACTTTATAGCGTATTGCTTATCTATTCTTTTCTGTTAGTAGTGGAGAGCCCATTCTAGTGAAGGGTAGTTGTGTTTTGTTGACGATTGACGGAATTTGGCCTTGTTGTAGATAGTCCACTATAAGTCATAAAGAAAGATTATAAACCAAGAAAAGCAAATTAAGTTGAAAG
This sequence comes from Ascarosepion bandense, assembly GCA_037127315.1. Taxonomy (NCBI): domain Eukaryota; kingdom Metazoa; phylum Mollusca; class Cephalopoda; order Sepiida; family Sepiidae; genus Ascarosepion; species Ascarosepion bandense. Next base: position 1,309,531 of record JBBBDQ010001451.1, on the reverse strand, counting down.
ATAACATTTTATATATAACACCTATCAATTAATGTTTTTACAATTGAAGTAATACATGAAGTATAGGCCAAACGGAGGTTTAAATGTTCAGGGCAATAAAATGCTGAAAGAGAATTAATACATAGGAATTTGCGAGCGTGTAAGTAAGGAATGTCTTTGATGTATTCGCTCCTTAGATCAGTAAGTAGTTTTTGAGGCAGGGAAGAATGAAAGAGGTAAGGGAGGCGAGCGTAGTAAGCCGCTTGACTTTGGTCAAGGGAGAGACTAATCACTCTCTTCTCCTCGAGTCGGTCTGCCTGTCGATGCTTTCTGTAACCGCTTTTTATATCTTCTTTTTGGATCACAGCAGCTCATTTGGGATTTCACACTTGTATTTGGTTCTGGGCTTCCACTTGGCTGATAAATAAAATTCGCATAGTCTCGCGAAATAGAAATTTCATATTTAATTAATTTTTAGTTTTCAACCGGAACATCTGCGACGACTTTTGATCATTTGCGTTTTGGTCGTGAAAACGCAAACATCCGGTCCATCGCTTTTGCTCGGTATCACCGCAACATAAAATCATGGCTACCGTAATTAATTTTTTTTTATTGTAAATTTCTGGCAGTAAGTAATTATTAATTGATTGAAAACAGATAAAGGTAAGTTTTGATATTAAAACTTGACTTAAATAACGTGCCAGCGCGGTATATTTTATTTTTGCAAGATTTTTAAAAACAGAAATTTGGCTACTGCTTACGTAATGTGTCAATCAATAAAAAATGGCGGTATATTTTTAAAAATTTGGTAAAATTTTAAAATTTTACATTTCAGTCATTATAATTTCAGTTAAAAATACACTTACTAGAATTATTAAATTTAATCTCTTGGCTTTCAATTAAAGCTAATTTTAAAGCTTGATGATAACTTAATTGTTTTTAAAATTTCAATTGAAATTTAGGCATCGAAAATGAGTGGAGGTACCTATTTAACAGTATATGTTTAGAAAATACATATATATATATATATATATATATATAACAGCATACAAAAACAAAAATACTTCTTTCTTTTATATCTGTCTTGGTATATAAAATCGGGACTCCGAAATTGGCAACCCCGACAATGTCCATATACGTTATACCCCTTTTATAATGTCCTAAATGCAAAGAGTTGTTTTTTAAGAATACACACATCAGTAAAAAAGTTCTGTAACGTTGAAATGTTTGATTTTCTAGTGTTGTATCATACCAGTAGACATCTCGATGTACGTAAAACAATCATAGGCCGTAACTAAGCACCAATTTTCAAACTGACATCGGGTAAATGACCTTCGATTAACACCATGCGTACTTGTGCACAAGTTTAATGTCACACGTGTAAATTCTTCCTTGCCCGCCTATCACCCACCCTCTGACATTTCCTATATTTAACCATTCTCGGTATCCCTACCCGCCTATCACCCACCCTCTGACATTTCCTATATTTAATCATCCTTTCTCCACTCTATGTAGCCCCCTGCGCAGTAGTGGCAGTGACATGCCTTGCTCGGGGTGAAACGCTTATAAAAAAAAAAACAAAAAAACATCATACTATGAACACAGAGAAACTGTCATTAACTATAGTACATGTTATTCAAAGTCTAACTGAGAAAAAAACAAAAAGTAAACAAAAAGAAAAGAAAAAGTCAACTAACGGCCTGATTCTATCTGTGGATATTGGTTATGCGGTTTGCATAGGGGATGAGTCACATCACCTACAATCACTAACTCCTAACTAAATGTAAAAAAATGAACCCGTGACTCGTAATTTCCCTGTCCCGAGTTCTTATCTCCCTTAACTACGGGCTTTTCACCTGCTTCCAGAACGAAATCTTATTGTTGGATATATCTCTATTCAATTTGAATAAATTCAAGTGTTGAACACCCTTTAATCTCGCATCACTATTCACAAGGGATAAACTGATTTCCTTTTTTTGAAAGGGTTACTTACTCTGTATTTAAGAATCGACATTCTACTAACATGTCAATTATTAATATGTTCACTAGCGAGCACCAACACTTATAATCAATTTCATCGAGATCTCTTCATACTTCTTGCTGAATCTTGCAATATTTACCTGTTCTAGGGTGTCTAATTGTTTTCAGATAGGAATCCCTCCATGTCACGCAACTGTACCGGCATGGTATTCACAGAAAAAATGAAAAATTTCTTGCGTAATTAGGGAGCACATTACTGGACTAGAGACATTTATGGGTGTGAGCTGCAACTTTCCTAAATTCTTAAATCTCAAGTTACCGTTAACCTGCATAACGAGGACCATATGATCATTGTATGTTGTGCACCTTTTCTCTAACTGTATAGTGGCTAGTGGGCTCGGACAAGAAGATCGCCTTAGAACCTGTCACCACATAGTACAGCGAAGTACAAATCGTCGCTTGTTGCTACCATCCCCGGCCCAGCACGATTGTAATTGGAATTCAAGTTTTCGTTTTAATTGTGAGCCGGCAGTTTTTCTGTATTCTTGCCTGATTTGTGGAAAAAGTGACATCTCACAAGTGTTTGTTAAACAAGGAATATAAATGCGACCGGAGACCTCGCATAATTGGCTGGTACTTGCCGAACACAGCGCGACCTCAACGTGGCTTAATAGAATGCATCGGGTTCCAGCCCTATTTACTGCAATCATTTTCGACTCCAGTTAGAACGTGTCTAATAACGTAAAGCCGTCTTCTAATCCATCTAAACATGGTCCTCGTTATGCAGGGTAACGTATGACCTCCAAAACCACAACAGATTCTGAATGAAAATGTTTCTTACAACTCAATATTCTGTAGTAATATCACATGTCCTCATCTGAATCACTCGCTAATGTGACGTTATTGAGGAGCGCCTGTGCTACCCAATGCAGTAGCTCTCTAAGATCGTGCAGAGCGATTATACTAGGAGACAAATGACCAATCGACAACAAGTTGAGCTTTAGTTCCAGATAACACGAAGCCATACGGACGTGCAAGAAATGTTACTTTATTCTATCAACCATAATCGTGTATAACCATTGTCTCTGCATAAGGATTTCTAATCTGGATACTTCTTTTGTCTATTCCATGTGTTGCGTTCACCATATAAACTACAATACTTTTAAGACTAGAAATCAGTCAGTTAAGTGTCATACATGATACACGCTTCGGCGATCATGTCTTGAAACAGACATGACTGATTGGGCAGAAGATTATCCCGCAGAAGGTTGCCATTGCTTTCTGCGGTAGACTGGTTGGTGGCGAAGGTTATTGAACCCAATCTGTGCTGTCATTTAACGCATAGCTGGAGGGAGAAGAGATAGATTATATTACATGGTTATATTAAGAATAATTAGTAGAGGACCAGTTTACTACTTCATGACAATAGAAAACCGATCCCCCACTTTATGCCCAGTAGAAGTTTTAATTATGTTTCAAACTGTTATCCTCAGTCAGACAGTTAAGTGCCATATGTGATACACGCATGGGCGATCATGACTGACTGGGTAAGAGATTACCCAGCAGTAGGTTGTCATTGCTTTCTGCGGTAGACTGGTTGCTGGCCAAGGGTATAGAATCCAAACTGTAGAGGGGAATAATAAAATATACATTTTGCATTTTAAAATAGAAATATATTAAAAGGAAATATGAACAAGAATAGGTAGAAATTAATGTTCATTTAGAAAGTTTAGGGTATCAAGAAATGTAGAAAATATTCGTAGTAGTAATTTATTGAAAGAGTGTAGGCGTACGTATGTATGTATGTGGGAGCGCTTGTTTGATATGAATGTCTTTGAATGGAGAAGAAGAAATAAAAGAAAAAAGAATCAGCACACGAGAAGGAACCTTCCTCCTATGTAACCTCCTGCAAAACAATGGCAGTAAAATGTCTTGCTTGGGGCGATACGATTATAAAAAAACGTTACTAAACTTAATTTATTCTATACAAGGATGCAGATGCTCGGGTTTTAACGTTATTTTTTGGGCTAAGCTAACTGTTGTGGGCGCGTACCCAGTGACACTTATGGACTCTTCCAGTCATTATTTAAACCATAAGATTTATACTCTCAGGACAATAGTTTCGGAAGCAGCCCGACAGGTAGGCGGGGATTACTACCATTCTTGTAGTTATATTTCTCCTTGTTCAATACAATATGTTAAACCTATTATCCGTTGTCTGAGTTATTCTTTTGTGGCCCCACTACCGGAACCACATCACTAATAATACAGGAAATATGGGAATCTTCCTCTATTAGTACATGTTCCCCATATTCCCAAACCCTCCAAATCCATATACATTATCACCCTCTTTTGCATCAGCCAACCAGGGCCGAACATGACGTTTCTGTTAAGGTTCTTCACTACGAAGAAATCATAGAGTGATGAGGGATTTCCTATTTGAACTTGAAACAACAAAGACTATCAACGTGTAATGGGAAACCATTAGCAGAACGTAGCTTAACGTCCTTCTTTTGCAGTTCAACTCCCGTCGAAACATTTTAAAAGCCCTATAGCTTACGAACTATACTTCTGCCACCCTATCTATCAGAGCTCGATATGTTCAACTTTTTATCCCGATAGAGATAGAATTTGGTGAGGCCATATAACCATCTACGTTCATCAGTACCGTCTTGTTTCTCTCATTGCATATCTCACGAACGAGCCTCTGCCCTATCCTGGAGTGTGTCATTTAAAAAAATCCTCTCTATATGGCCTTCTTCGCCACATATTCAAGAACTAATAACACCCTCACTTCTTTCCCGCTCCCGAGTTTTATATTGTGTCTCCTTATCGCTTCCCTTTTTAATGTTGGCTTTTGACCAACCCTTATTAATATTTTTGAATGTAGCAGGACTCACAGCTTCTATCGATACCCGATTACGAGAGTGGACGCTGGTAACCTGCATTAGAAGCAAAGGAAAAGAAGAAACCATCTAGTGTTTTGTTTAGAATGAAAATAAATTGTTTGTGACACCTGTCCAGCTACTTTCAGACATACCTTTTATATTATTTATACTTCTATTTCTTCAGTGGTGCTGGGCATGATGGTAAACTGCATCCGGCAGCAAGGCCTCTGATTGAGAGGTTGTGAGGAGCATGGAATTATCTCTTAATTGCTGTTTTTCACTGTTCCACCTTGACTCGGAGTGATAGCACCTGTTAGGTTCCTCGCTATGGGTAAATAATTAACCATTAAAGTAGGGTCAAAACACTATGAAAGTATAAAAATAGGCTTTTATAGAAATATATACATAAAAATAGACTTTTATAGAAAAATATACATTTTTGAAGGAAAACTTTAGCCAACAATACATTTTTGAAGAAATATTATTATTATTATTATAACACATTTTTTTAAGACAAAACTATAAGACATTTTAGTTTTGTAAAATAAAAAAGAATAAAAACAAAAACATTTCATTCAAATCTGACTAAATCAACCTTCTTACTATAACCGAACATTAAAGAATACCTTAACACCCCCACCTTTTCGGCATTAAATAACCCACAGAGGTGTTGATATGCCGTTAAACAAAATTCCAACTCAAAATCTGACTAAATCAACTTCTTATTATAACCGAACATTAAAAAAGAATACCTTAAACCCCCACCTTTTCGGCATTAAATAACCCACAGGGGTGTTGATATGCCGTTAAATAAAACTCAAACTCAACTCCATTTCTCTAGCATAATAACTGATATCCATGATTGTCTGTTAGTCATCATAAATTAAAAAAGTTGCATCTCGTAAATATTGACCAATGCTTCCTTAGAGGTCCATACCGACGGATCTGAGGGATATCCAAGAAGAATCCTTCCGACAGTCTATAAAAGCGTGGCAGAGAAATATGAAAAAGCACATTAAACTCAAATAGGTTGCTTTGAAAATGAAACCATGACGTTGTTTGGAATAATTTGTGAAAACTGTTTTGACATTTTCAGAATGACCTATATATTCTTTCCCCTTCATTTCGTCAACGAAGACAGTGTAATGATCCAATCCTTCCAGAATCTGCTCTCTTATTGTATGATGGTCTAATTGACTTTTACAGGCTTCCAGAGAACCGAAGCTATTTACATGTAAGATGTAATTCGAAGATGCAAGTTCAGGTTATGTGAGGGTAAAGAGATATGTGGTCTGCTTTTTAGAAGACGATACTTCAACGCAGTTGACTAACTGACCGGAGGTTATTTCACTAATAGGCGTCCTTACTCAGTCCAATGATGAAGACTACATCTCTGAAATCTACATCTGCTATGGTGGAAGAAACACAAAATACACAATCTACTACATATACAAACATCAGACATGAAATATACAAGGTAATCAAAAAGGTTCTGTCCGTTTTTAAAGAAAAAAAAAGAAAACGTTTCACACTAAGTGTAACTTATATTTAGTCTTCGAAGTAATCGCCATCGGCACCCAGCACCTTCTGCCAACGCGTCTTCAACTGTTCAATGCCCTTGCGGTAGAACTCGGGGGGGGGGCGCAAAGAAGTCCATGAGGGTTTTGCAAAAGTCTACTTCATTCGTAAATGATTATCCAGGGAGTTGAAGAGGTGGTAATCGGATGGCGCAAGGTCAGGTGAATAAGGTGGATGGTACAAAGTCTCCCACCCAAGTTGCATTATGGTATCCCTGACCACTCGCGCGACATGCGGCCTGGCGTTGTCAGGGAGGAAAAGCACACCTTTGCGATTCACCATTGCTTGCTCCTTCACACGTTTGAATTGCTGTGAGTATAGGTCTCCAGTGAGCGTTTGGCCCGTTGGTAGCAGTTCATAATGAACCACTTGACGACCTGTCCGCCAGACACAAAGCATTATCTTGCGTGGATGCATAGGCTGTCTTGCGTTCAGCATCCTGAAGAGACAACCAATGTCTGGAACGCTTGAGAGTTTCGTAGAGAACAGACTTTTCTCACTGGTGTCGAGAATGCAGCGTTACGCAGGCTGCCACTCGTTATCCCTTGTGGACCTCCAACGGCGTTTGGGTATCCACTTGCCCAGTTTGTACGTCTTATCTAGGCGTTGCAGTTGAAGTCTAACTGTTTCATCGGAAACGTTGAACTGTCTTGCAAGTTCACCACACGTTAGACCACTGTCCTCTTCAATGGCGGCCTTCAGGACTCCGTTATTCAAGACAGAACATTTTTGGTTACCTTGTATATAGATGGATGTGCGTTGTGCTGCAGTGGCGATCGACTCGGAACGAAAAATCGGATAGCCGAGTTCGAATTCCAGTTGAATTCATTGCGTTCACTTACGCGCAAATACCCTTGGGAAATCTATTAATACGTCTCTTCTCTCCAGTTATGGGTTAAATAGCAGGACATAAATTGGGTTCTATAGCCTTGGTCGGCAACCAGTCTACCGCAGAAAGCAATGGCAACTTACTGTGGGATAACGTTGTGCCCAGTCAGTCGAAAGAGACATGACTGACTGACTGGGCAGATTATCCCTCAGTAGTTTGCCATTACTTTCTGCAGTAGACTGGCTGCCGAACAAGGCTATAGAACCCAATTCGTCCTGCTATTTAACCCATAACTGGAGGAAAGAGACGGATTAATACCTTTCGCAAAGATATTTGCACGTAAGTGAATGCAAGAAATTCAACTGGAATTCGAACTCGGCTCTCCGATTTCTCGTTCCGAGCCGATATCTATTGCACTACAAAGCACATCAGCATTAAACAGACTATTCAGTTGCAATAGGTTCTCGCGAGACAAATTTGCTAATCATTACATCACGTCGAGGTGCCCTAACTCCGTAGTGGGCTTGCGTAAATGGATGGCGAACTAAGGTTTATAAGGAATGACAAAAAAAGCAAAAACGCTACAAGGGGCAAGAAATTGTGGAGAGCTACATTCGCCTTGATCCGGAAGAGGGTACCTAAAAAGAAGAAACCCTTCACTACCCGCATATCCAAATGTTATTGAATAAAGTCAAAAATTAAAATATATTTTTTTGATAAATAAACTGAAAATTGTGACGTTAGACTATGGTTCTGTTAATCTGTTAAAACCGTATACACCGGCGTTGCTCGGGTGTCAGTCAGTTAAGTACCATACGTAATACACGCTTTGGCGATCATGTCTCGGAAGAGACATAATTGACCGGGCAGAAGATTATCCCGCAGTAGGTTGCCATTGCTTTCTGCAGTAGACTGGTTGCCGACCAAGGCTATAGAACCCAATCTGTCCTTCTATTTAACTCATAACTGGAAGGAAGAGACGGATTAATACCTTTCCCGAGGGTATTTGCGCGGAAGTGAATACAATGGATTCAACTGGAATTCGAACTCGGCTCCCCGGTTTCTCGTTTCGAGTCGATATCCACTATACCACAACGCACATCCTACTCGGGTGTAATGAAAGCTTTAAAACTAATCCATGGTCCAGGAGCTCAGACTCTTTGGACGTTGGCACGAAAGACTAAAAAGCAATAGTTGTTTCCAGTTAAAGCGAAACCGTAGACTGAAAGAAAAATGAATGGATGTAAGTCAAATTTTGATTTCCTTGTATCGATATCAAATTAGTTCTTTTCGTCGTAAACTGAATCTTGAAGGCTAAATAAGTCCTCTGAGTAAATGGTATCATGGCTGAGACTAAGAACTACATTTATACTTAATTAGAGCCAAACCCGAAGAAAAAAACTAAAATAAAAGGGCTGAAAAAATACAGACATACAGGCAGATAAACAGACACACACACAAACACCTTGCCTTTTGTATAAATATATATTATCGATTTTCTCCACGGTAAGAACTGCAACCTTGGAACTTCTGAATATCGTTTCTTATGTCTTTGTCTATGAGTGTATCAAATTTGATTAAAATCGGACCACTCCTTCTATAACCCGATTTTTTCGATTATCGATTTTCGAGATTTTTCGGGGATACCTCAACACAAAAACTAGCTAAGAACAATCGCAAACACTTATAGTACAACTGTGTAAATTTTCAAGAATGTCTGTTCAGCCGTTTCGGAGTCTATAGGTAATGGACACACACACAGCGACACACACACACGCACACAGACAAAGTTCTATTTATAAATAAGTTTAGATATTGAATATGTAATTCAAAGAAAAAGTTTTGGATGGAATCTTCCATCAGTAATGAAAAGAGCTTATTAAAAAAATCAGCATTTATGAGAAACATAGTTTCCTGAAAAAATATTTTAATAATAAGATTTTATCAATTTCAACCGAATGAAATACTGTCTGCTTATTCGATGAATCTTTAATGTTTCTGCAAAAGCAAATCACTGTGCCTCCTCGGGTTAACTCTCACGACATACCTCAAGTGGAATGACTATATAGAATCCATAGCTACATCTGCTGTTAAGAAGGTCGGTTCTCTGTGTAAGGCAGGAACTTTTTCCCGACTGAAACCATCCTGCACATATATATATATATTTACCATCCCCCCGTGCATTGAATACTGCTGTCATATCTGGTCGGGTGCTCCTGCTATCCACCTAGGTGTCCTTGACAAAATCCAACTGAGATTCTGTAATGTGATAGATCCCAACTTGGTAGCTCGAATACATTCACTTTCTCACCGACGCAATGTGGCTTGCCTGTGTCTCTTCTACAAATACTTTCACGGTTTCTGCTCCGATAAACTTAGCTCACTGATGTCCCTTATATACGAATTTACTCAAGCCACCTGATTAGCAACTAGGTCCCACCTTTTTACTGTAAAAGCAATAAAATGTAAACGCAAATTCTACTCCATCAGCTTCTTTTCTCGCACTTCCTGCCTGTGGAATTCCCTTCCATTTACTTGCTTCCCCGACATATACAATCTCCAATAATTTAAATGTAAAGTCAATAGTCATCTTCTCTCTCACTAACCTGCTTCCTGTCTCTCATACTCCCTTCTCTGTCCATTCCACTTTCATCAGTATTCTCATCCTTCTCTTACCCACTTCCTGACACCCCCTATAACCTGTCACTCTTTCTCATAACTTTCCTAACATGTAACCCCCTGAAAAACACTTGCAGTAAACTGCCTTGCTTGAGGCGATACGATTAAAAAATATTAAATGGCTAATATTATAATTAATACGAGTAAGTTTTAATTTTTTAACGTACTAGGCGCCCTATACATGTAGTCTTGCCTCGAAATAAACTAAGATGAGAAACTGTCAAAATAATAAAAACCTGAACAAATCTAATTAACACTTTAAGGATTTCTCTATCATTCATTGAAAAAATGGGCTTAAGAATAATTTAATATTTAATGTACTGGCGATGTGAGAGAGTGTAATAGCTAATATCTTGACTCTACACACCGACACCCCTGTAAAGAGGCGAAGCAGTCATGTGACTTCAAACGATTGATTAATGACCAGTCAGCGGTGGAATGCATTGCACTTGGCGTTTGCCGCTCGTGCCTGCCCACCCAGCCTGTAATTACAGCGATGAATTATGGACGAGAACGGACAAGAACCTTCTGCCACATTGGACGTCCATTTGGCTTTAATTCGTGACAAGCATAAAAGGGAAAACTTTGACACAACAAGTCACGGCATATGTCATCGCCTCGATCGCCCGGTAAGTGCGGAGACTCGCACATATACGCGGAGGGTAGATGTACAGAAATACATAAGGAACACATACACCTTAACACACGCGCGCTTACACGCAAACACGCACCCAACTCAAAAACATATACGCGCACAAACACGTACGTACAAAACGTAGATACACATACACGCGTGCTCACACACACAAGCACAAGCAAATACCTACGCAATCATAAACACGTGCACACAAATCACGTATGCAAATAAACATTGAAACACACGCACAAACACACACTCACAAAGACAAACAGAGGCACATATATACACACATATATACACACATACACACCTACATCAACAAAATCATAAAGTATAAATAAATGAAATCTCTTATTTAGATAGAAATATATATGCAAAAATAAGTAAATGTTTACATATACACACACATACACACATACACACATACATATACACATACATATACACACATACACACATACATATACACATACATATACACATACATATACACACACATATACACATACATATACACACACATATACACATACATATACACATACATATACACACATACACACATACATATACACATACATATACACATACATATACACACACATACACACATACATATACACATACATATACACATACATATACACACACATATACACATACATATACACATACATATACACACACATACACACATACATATACACATACATATACACACACATACACACACACATACATATTTCTAAAGGATTGGATTTATTCTTAATCATATAATTTATGACTTCTAGGTACCTCCACTCATTTTTAATACCTAACTTTTAAACTGAATTTTTAAAAATAAAAAGTTTTCTTGGAATTTTGGTTTTAATTTTAATTAAAAGCTAAATGACTAAATTTACTATTTCCAGAAAGCTAGAAATAGTAAAATTATTCTGGCTGATTTCAAACAGAAATTATATTGATTGGAATCTAAAACGTTGACATTTTTTTTTCAATTTTTCGGTCATTTTGAGTTAAATCTCGATTTTAAAAATCTTGCGGAAAATAAACCGAAGATCTGTGACGCGTTACTTTTTGAAACATTAGACTGTTTAATGCTAACTGAATCTGAATTATACAAGTATAAATTACTAGCAGTATAGCCCGGCGTTGCTCGGGTGTAGTGAAAGCTTTAAAACTAATCCATGGTTCTGAATCTCAGACTCAGCCTAAAGAATCTTTGTGTGAAAGTTAGTGAGAATCGGATAAAAGTTGTGAATTTGTATAAAAGACATACAGACAGATAAACAGACACACACACAAACATCTTGCCTTTTATGTATATATTATCGATGTTCTGTAATAAATATTGTAAGAACTGCAGCCTTGAAACATCTGAATATCGTTTCTTATATCTTTGTCTATGAGTGCATCAAATTTGATTAAAATCGGACTACTCCTTCTATAACACGATTTTTTGATTATCGATTTTCGATATTTATCGGGGGTACCTCGACATACCTAGCTAAGAACACTCGCAGACGCTTATAGTACAACTGTGTAAATATTCAAGAAAATCGGTTCAGCCGTTTTGGCGTCTATAGGTAACGGACACACATACACACAGACACACACACACACAGAGACAAAGTTCCATTTGTAAATAAGTTTAGATTTATAACATGAATTTTAAACTAAAACTTTTTTTTAATCACGGAATGTTGATCTTTCTGATTTTTCCCGTATGATTTGACATTTGACGACAAGCAGATGCGAGATAAACTAAGTGTCTATGTTAATCACAAATGATATAATTGTCCAATTTTTTTTCCTGTAAGGAAAAGAAAACGTGAAATACATGACTTTTTAATGTACACATAGAAATTACCATACAAAAAACTTCAAATACAAAAAAATATATTTAAAAAATATAATGTCTCGATGATTTGTATCAAATTTTTTCATTTCGATTAGTAAATACAGTGTTCAATTAATAACTTAAGAACCTAACATCTACAAGGTTTGAAATATTTAAAACATATTTTTGAAACTTTATAAATTATTATGATTCAAAAAATGAAAACAATTCATTAAAATTTGCTTATTAATCGAAAAAAAGATTTATTCAGAATATAATATCCTTAATTTATATTATGTATTAAAGCAATTAAAACTTATCTAATAAAATAATATCATAGTTTTATTGCATTTTTATTATACCATTAGAAGCAGATTTTCATAAAAAGGGCGAAATCGCTAAAAAAAATGATTTACATTCCCCAATGAGTCTCATACATTTTTGCCTACAAAATCTTATTTCTTGAAATTTCATAAAACAGATGTAAAAATATATATACTTTTAACAAAGTTTTTTAAAAATAATGATTTCAAAAATAATTTTATTCACTTTTTAACAAGTCCTGAAAGTTTTATTAAAATCCGATAATTATTTGACTTTTGCAAGAATTTCCAAATTAATGTGTTTCACACCTGAAAAAAAAAAAAAATAAAAAACGTAATATTACATTTTCCGTTGTAAACTCTTGTTACGATTTGCTTACCCAATAAAATAACTTTTTACCAAAATTTAGAGCGTGTTAAAATATTTTTAACTAATTTAATAGTACTTTGATCTTCCCCCTTAATAATAACAGAAATATTTTGATGAAAAAAATTCGTTTTTTTTTATTTGGGACATTTTTTTCATACCATGTTGTTTATTTAGCTATTTAATGGAAGTACCTACTTCAAACATTATTACAGTCGTTATTGCCTATTTGACATAGACATCCCATGTTCATTTTTATTTTAAACAGTGTGCATTACGGTATACAGCTTGCATATTGCAAAAATCTTAATAAAGAATACGTGCTCTTTAGTCAGGAATTTTAGTTCTTGTCGTAGAGTACTTTTAACTTTATTAAGGTTGTTTGAATATTCAGGCCGATTGAAATAACTGATACCGTTTATACCCCTATAATAACGTTTGAAACATTAAATAACCCACAAAGAAATTGATAAATTATTTAAAAAATTAAATCAATCAAAATATGTGAGTTTTTCGAAAACTATGCATAGATAGATTGATAGATAAATAAAAAGAGGAAAGGACGGACCACTGTTGCCTCATGACCAACAGTTTGGGTTTATGCATCTTGTCATCGCATGATAGCAGTTCATCTAAATTCAGAAATAGAAACGGGAAAAGGCGAGTGATGGGGGTGATTTTGTAAGTGTAGCTTAGATGTGGCACAAGGACAAAAATATAGGGCTCCCAGTGGGACTCAAACTCACTACCTATTAGTAATTGTTCTCACAATAGAAGCTTGCTAACTATTGCACCACGTCGGGGGCTCAATTGAAGTAAACCCAACCTGATCATCTGGAGGAAAGCCATAATGATGTTTGGCTGTCAATACGGACAACATTCGAAAACTTCTGCAACCATCCCAACCCCAAATGGGATTATCTATATTTTTTTAGATATTGTCAGTAGCGGCAGATACAGTGGGTCGATGTGGTTTGGGTAACGCACAACCTTCATTTACTATCGCCAAGGAGTTTTTATTAGCAAATAATGTGCTACCATTATCTCCCAAGGTGAACGGATGTTTACAACATAGATAGATAGATAGATAGATAATTACATACATACATAGATAAGGTGTGTGTGTGTGTGTGTGTGTGTGTGCGTGCGTGTGTGTGTGTGTGTGTGTGTGTGTGTGTGTTTGTGTGTGTGTGACAGAGAGATAGATAGGAAGAGAGAGAGAGTTAGTGTGTGTGTGTGTATGTGTGCTTGATTAAGTCTATCTGTTTTACGCTAATTTTGTACTAATGATTTTATTTCTTGAATGTTTAGAACTCATGTTATTTAACATTAGCTGAGGGGAGAGATGTCTGCATCAAAAGATAATTGCGCAAAACTGGGCTTAAAATCTCGGTCAAAATTCCACATTTGAAGCGTTATTTTTTTTAGTTCTGGTTCACTAACCAATCCTTTACCTGCCCATCAGTGATTGCTATTAAATAAATTCAAAAATTCAAATGTACTTTCTAGTTAAACAAACTGAAAAAAGGGGCGATGACCAATGTCTTAGCGAAAACGATTCATCTTCGAACCTAGTGAACTGACGTTACAGAATCACAAAAATCTCTAACAACTAACAAAAATCAAATACTTAAGGACATTCAACAGCAGCAACAACTAAAATGAATAGAACTTTCAACTGAAAGAGAGAACAATGACATAATCTAAATGTTGACTTCTCACTTGACCACTATGTAGTTTTTATTCTACTACAGGGTCAGTTTAATGTATTCATGGTCGAATTGTTTGCCAAATACCTTGTGGGGGCGCGCTAAATTATAATCTGTAATTCTACAGATTACATGCAAAGTTACTTGGATAATTTTCTCTTTCTGGAAATCTGCCTGACAAGGCCACTTTTAAATGGCTTTTCCAAACAAATCCCTACAAACCACTATTTATATTTTATCAAAATTATGGGATTGAACAAGAAAGAAGAGGAAATAAATTCGACAACACATTCAGTTTGGAAAAAAATAATGTCATAACATATAATTAACAAATTAACGTACATTAAGTGCGTTTGTTGCATAATACGTGAAATAGTCGCGCGTGAATTGCCTCCCATTGACTGTATGAAAATAATTGTTACAAATTTTAGAATATGCATGAGTGTTCATTCATGTTGAATTGTACAGTGTTAAGAAAAATATATAGTTCTGTTAAGAGAAATTGTTCCTGCATGAAAGTTCTGATAAAATGTTCTTAGTACTTCGTGTACTGAAATTGAACCTTGAAGAGAAGAGTGAGTTGGGCGTTTTTTTTACGTGTTTTTGCCATGTTTTTGACCTGATGAATGTGTTGCTGCAACTGAGTAATTTTCCGCGGCAAAATATTTATATAGTGATGTAAACAACCCTTACAAATTGGCGGTAAAAAGATTGCTTAGTTACCTTTGCTTTAATTGGCTATATCGGACCAATCAATGAACAGCATACATTTATTAAACATACATAATGAATACATAATGAACTTGGTTCATGTGCAATTATATGTGTCCGTAAGTGTGTGTTTGTGTAGTTCCACAACCTCACTTCTTTTCTGTATAATCCATTCTGATATACAGTTTGCAAGACGTTTTGGTCAAATATACACAACATCAGATTATATGATCAAAATCAATAATTTCACAGTTCTTATTAACGAACAGCTGTCTGTAATATTTTCAGCATAAAGTAACAAGAAAGGACGAGAAATAAACTGCTAGAAAACCGAATGCATGGTCATCAGTAAAAAGGGCAGCCCAAAATGTCAACTACAGGTCGGGGATACTAGAATCAAACAGGTACAAAAATTTAAATACCTGGGAAGTGTTATAGCAGAATCCGGAAAGTGCGACACAGTGATCAGAAGGCGAATTGGCATGGCGATGGAAGCATTCCAGAAGTTGAGTAAAGTATTAAGAAACAGAAAAAATTGGCTAGATACAAGGACAAGAGTACTGGATTGCTATGTGCTGTCCGTTCTTCAATATGGCAGTGAATGCTGGACAATATCATCAAAGATGAAAGGAAAACTTGAAGCAACTGAAATGTGGTACTACAGAAGTATGCTGCGAATATCATGGATCGAGCATGTGAGCAATGAAGCGGTCTTAGAAATGATGGAAACAAAAAGAAAATGAATACTCAGCATCAGGAAGAGACAGCTGAATGTCCTGGGACATGCAATGAGGAAGGAGGGCTTGGAGAACCTGATACTACCAGACCACATAGAGGAAAGAAGAGACAGGGGAAAGCAACGGATAACATATTTGAAGGACCTAATCAGCTGGATGACCGAACGAGGGTTGCATGTGGTAACAGGGGAAGGCGTGCTCAGAGCCACCAGTGATAGGGAAACGTTGAAAGCCATGCTCGCCTACGTCCTGAAAGGACAGGGCACATAGAAGAAGAATATTTACATTTAAGTAAATGTTTATCGCATGTGACTATATTTAAAATATTCATAACTTATTATTTAACCTTGTACAAGTAACATATTCTCTTCAATAGACCTAAAATGAAAAAGCTTGTAGAACGATTATCGTTTAAAAATAATTTCCCGTATACTTGAATATATTATCATAATATTTTTTAAAACTTCAATATTTCAACTTCTGATTCTAACTTTTATACTCGTTTTTCCTTAAAAATTATTTCATCCCTACCAACAGCTGAAAAAATGAAAGAGATTCTTCTTCTTCTTCTTCTTCTTCTTCTTCTGTAAAGTGAAACCTCTTGAAGTAGTCGATGATGGGCTTCCACATCTCGCTCTCCCTTGTAGCTCTTAATAGCCATTCACTTGTTACTCCCCCGAAATCCTGTTCTGCCATCCATTTGCTCAAGACCATCAAGTATGTCACTCTTTGCATTCCCCTGTTACATTTACTGTCTATCTGTTCTGTGAGTATCAGAATCTCCAAGCCTTCCTTCCTCATTTTATAATCCAGAAACTTCAGCTGCCTTTTTCTGATGTGAAATATCATCACCATCATCATTTATCCGTCACACCCAGATGGTGCATAGGGCGGTAACTTTTTGTTGCTGTTTCTGTAACAAACTGTTTTTCCGGGGCAGGGTTGTTAGCCCTGCACCCAACCCCCAAATCTGGAAGACCGCTGGACCATTCTTGGTCCTTACCTTTACAGCACCTGGTATTCCCAAATGGTCATCCATTTAAGTACTGACCAGGCTTGATGTTGCTTAACTTGGGCGATCAGACGGGAACCGGTGTATTGAACACGATATAGCCGTAGACGATGTTAAATATAGGACTCCTTTATGTTTCCATCCACTCCAAAACGTCGTCGTTGCTAACATGTTCCATCCATGTTAATCTCAGCATCCTTCTGTAAAACCACATTTCAATTACTTCAAGACTTTTTTACTTTGATGAAATTGTCTAGCATTCACTGTCATATTGAAGGATTATATATCGCATAACAATCCAGTAGACTCTTTCAACGGAATTTTCCTGTCGCTTAATATGCTACTTAGCTTTGGGAATGCATCCTTGACCAAAGAGATACACCTTCTGATCTCAGTGTTGAACTTTTTGTCTTCTGTTAGAACGTCACCCAGGCATTTTAGTTTCTTTACCTTGTTAATTTCAGTATCTCCGATTTGTAGTTGGTATTTTGTCTCCTCTTTTAACTGATGGCCATGCATTCATTGTTTTTGTAGTTTATGTTTACTCCTTTCTTTTTGCTTTCTTTAGGTCAGTACTTAGATGGGTGACCGCTTGGGAATACCAAGTGCTGTAAGCGTTTAGTGACGGATGTGCGTTGTAGTGCAGTGGATATCGGCTCGGAAAGAGAAATCGGTGAACCGAGTTTGAATTCCAGTCAAATAATCTGCATTCACTTAAACACTGGTAACCTTGGGAAAGGTATTAATCCGTCCCTTTTCTCCAGTTATGGGTTAAATAACAGCGTATAACTTGGAGACCCTGCTCTTAAAACAAATCTCAATGAATCTTGATACTCGAAAAAGAAAAAAAGTATTATTAGACACAAAACTTATATAAAAACAAGAAATTGTTGAAAGAAAAATGTATTACTAGCAATAAATAAATACAAATTTAGTTGGAAGTATATGACCCGCCGAGATTGATATGCCATAAAAAACAAAACAACCAACCAACAATTGCTTTCTTTAGCTAAATTCTGTATGAGGTCTTGTATTTTATTTTCCTTGACTTCTATTAACACTGTATCATCTGCGTATCTTATATTGTTCAGATTGTGGTCGCCAATGACGAATCCTAGCAGAACATGCAGTTTTCTGAAATTACTACGCTGTATAGGTTGAATAGATCTGGTGAAAAGACTCATTCTTTTCTTACATCCCTTTGTATATCTGCTCTGTGTTTGTGTGCTTAAAGGTGAACATTGCAGGAAATGTAACGTAAACAAATCCAATAATTTAAACTAAACAAATAAGATATGCAATTACCGAAAAAATAAATACAAATAAATTAGCGAATTAAATAAATAATAAACATACTAAGAATCCCCACACAAACAGAAGTAAATTTCAATAATAAATAATTTAGTAATCTTTTGAAAAATACCCCGTTTAGATGCGGTTAGGACACATTATCAAAGATGTTACCCCGGTTCATTGACGGTTTCGGTCCTTTACAAACATCATACTTTCTCCCCAGGTTGATCAGGCCCCGGCCTGTATCCTAATCTCTGCTTGTTACGTTGTTAGAAATAATCCATAATTAATAATGAGTAAAAAGTTAAGAATCACTAAACTAGCGACCAATGACCGCATCCAAATCCACGATTATTTCTACTTCAGAATAATTCGAAATATAACCGCTTTCCCCTACCCAATAGCCGTTAATACAATAGTTTGTGCTAACCATAATGCACCATTGGCTAATATATATAAATACTCAAACCAACACACATGGAATACCGCCGCTCAGTGTTGACGTTTGTGAATTGGAGTAGATAGACTAAACTATCGCCCGGTTCATACTCCACCCATGTCTATTGAACAGGTGTAGAGGCTCATCCCTTGTTTCCTTGTTTAGGATGTGGTTTCCGGCTTTCTCTTTTCCAATCTTTTCACTTTTACGTATCCCCCTGCACATCAGTGGCGTTACCGCCTTGCTCGGGGTGATATGATTAAAAAAAAAACTTACACACGCTCTGTTCCTGAGGTCGAGCACTTTACTTACAGATTTAGCATGCATGCAAATGTTAAAACTATATTTTTTCACACACACACACTCGCGAGCACACATACACACACACACATTTATATATATATATGTGTGTGTGTGTGTGTGTGTGTGTGTGTGTGTGTGTGTGTGTGTGTGTGTGTGAGATTAAATAAATTGCAAACATTGTGTCTGCTTATTTTTAATAAAATCCTTTTATATTCACGGATAATCTTTCGCGTATTATAATTAAAAGAGAATGTCAGTCAGTCAGTTGAGTGCTATACGTGATACATGCTTCGGCAATCATGTCTCGAAACAGACATGCCTGACTGGGCAGAAGATTATCCCGCAGTAGGTTGCCATTGCTTTCTGCGGTAGACTGGTTGCTGACCAAGGCTATAGGACCCAATCTGTCCTGCTATTTAACCCATAACTGGAAGGAATAGACGGATTAATATCTTTCCCAAGGGTATTGGCGCGTAGGTGAATGCAAGGAATTCAACTGGAATTCGAACTCGGCTCTCCGATTTCTCGTTCCGAGCCGATATCCACTGCGCCACAACGCACATCCTTGCAAAGAGAATGAATCTCCTACAAACAAAAAACAAAAACAAAAAACAAACAAAAAAAAACAATATATATATATTGGATTTTCAAAAACTACATTATCTTGACGTCTTACATTACACTTGTCTGACCATTCGTCGATTTTTAGACATCTGCAACAACATTCATGTCTACATTCACAATATAAAAAATAATGATCGATAACAAAACTATCCTAGACCAAGAAAGCAAGAAAGACAAACTACAGATTCTTCAAACAATATTCATTAAAAATCTTCAGCTGACAATAGAATCAGCTATGAATACTGTAAAAATATTCTAAAATGATTGTAAAAAATACAGTTTTTTCATGCTTTAACACATGCATTGCCATGACATTATAACATAAAAAATTCAATTTTGGATAATTTTCACGTTCAAATGAACGCTAAGCAATTTGTCAACCGTTATATTTGAAGCAGAAAAAAATACAGTAAATTTTAACAACACTTTTGCTGTGGTAATTTTGTTACAATAACTAACACCATTGAAGATGACCACGGAAAGAGATTGAAAGTACTTGGGAACATTGAGAAATGAATGATAATAACATATATCAATGTTACACCTCATTTCTGACATCTTTCAATTATAATACGCGAAAGATTATCTGTTAGTATGAACAGATTTTATTAAAAATAAGCAGACACAATGTTTGCAATTTATTTAATCTGACATATCCAAAAGAAAAATTTCTACCTAAATACACAATATATATATATATATATATATATATATATATATATATACTTTTACTTGTTGCTGAATGTCTGTTATTTTTGCGTGCCGCCGTTGTTTGAAGTTCAAGCTGCTGTTCAGTGAAGAGGACATCTCAACATTCATATGATTAATTTGTAAAAATCTTACTTGGTGCCCTTGTTATAGGCAGCAAAGGTTATGCCTTAATTAACAAGATCATTTGTCGGACAATTTCCGTTAAGAGAACAAGCCTAGCTGTGTCTATCATTACAGCGGCCTTTTCTCGATGTAGCTAATATACGTCAATCACTCGATCTAAATCGGTGTAATGTAAACTTTGAGAAATCCCACAGAAACACCTTTAAGTTGACTCGATCAATTTTAGGTGGAGGGTCTACTTTATCATCCGATAGGAATCTAATTATCTGCGTTCTTTTGTTTTGTTCTTAGTTATAAATGATTTATAACTGAGAGCGGGTTTGTGTCTGTAACTGGTAGCAACTTATGGAACCGGCGAGCCGAGTTCAAATTCAGGTCGGTTAAGGTGCGTTCTTTTTATTCTAATACTATTTGAAAATCTATTACTACTTGAAAAGCCAATAATCAATCACTTCGCCCCTGTCAAGCTATGAATGATAAGATAAGTTCTACTACAATGGTTTATTGGGATACCCGTTCAAAGATAACTCTAAGCTCAAAAAGGGTAAAAGACAACGTGAAACAATAGTTATCTCAAGAACAATTTCTTGTTCTACAAAATTAATTTTGCAGCCATATTGTAGCGTCTTAAAGGCTTTTAATGTAATGGATGAATTTTGTCAAATATATAAAGTAATGTTGACACTATCGGGTGTTTTATTTATAAAATTATTTTCTATTCATCTTTCCATGAAAGAATGGCAGTCAAAATAAACGATTTCTTTTTTCTCTCCTTGCTTTGTAGAATGTTGTCTGCTACACCATTCTGCATCAGAAAACCATTGATCATCTTTTTCGACTGATTCAGACATCATATGAAGAACTAGATGTTTTAGTTGGGGTAAATATAAAAGCTTTTTCCTTGTTTTTACAGTATAAATATTTTAATCACTAGTGGAGTTTAAATTTGTTTTTCCATTCACCAGACTTAAATATCCATGGATGCTAATCATTTTTGCTTATCATTAATCTAAATATTCACTTCTAATTCTATTCTTGAACTTCCATCAAAATTATCTCATTTTCAAAAATGGACTTTGAATTTCTTTATTAAGAAATTTATTAATCTATTCTCATGAAATTAAAGTAATTTCTTAAATTGTTTTTTAAATAGTCAAAAGAATAGATAAAATGAACTTTGATATGTAAAGTTGTCTTTAATGTCATAAGAGCTATGGTGATCATCTTGGAATTTGAAAATAAGAAATTAGTTATTTGTCTATACTTCTGAGATGAGGTAGTATTCATATTATTTATACTGTTCGATCTGTTTTCTCATTTTTTATTTCCATGTTTACGATATTTCGGTCATTGTATGTTCCGACCTTCTTCAGTTGTTAGAAAATTTGAACCGCACTATTTATTTTGATCATTAGGGTATAGGATTCCTATTCCAACGGCCGAAACGTCGTAAACATTGCAATAAAGATGAGAACAACAGTAAGATGTTATCAAAAAAATACGAGAGTCATTCAATAAATAAGTTAATTTTTCGGTATAAGGACTTTTAATACAGATAGAAGCTTACTTTTTTTTTTCAACGTAATCTCCCAGCAGTGTCACACATTTTCCCATCTGTGCACAAGCGTCTGTATTCCCTCAGCGTAAAAGTCTTTGGACTGGTGTCTCAGACAATCGCTTAGAATACTTTTGTTTTCATCGTCTCTGTCAAACTTCATGCATCTTCTGAACGCTTCAAGGAACCAAACAGGTGAAAGTCTGAAGGGGCAAGGTCTGGGCTGTAAGGGGGATGAAGGAGAAGTTCCTAGCCAATCTTGTTGATGGTCTACACCATTTGGGCTGCTGTGTGAGGCCTTCGAGTAGGCAAGGTCATCATGGGCAATTTTGTGTGCTGTCCCAACAGAGAGGCTCAAAGACTTTGCAATGTCATCGAATGTCACCCTTCTGTCAGACAGAATGAGGTCATTGACTGATTCGATCACCTCAGGAGACCTCACTTCATCCTCAACACTGCTCCATCCTTCTTTAAACAATTTAGCCCACTTGTAGACATTTTTTGGATGAAACATGTGGCACCATACACAGTTGATATTCTCCGATGAATTTCAGCTGGTTTGCACCCTTCAGTAACCAAAATCTAGATAATTGGAAAGAAAATCACATTATTGATACATGTTTTTATTTAATCCTTTCTGAGCTTTCGGCTTACATCTACCATTATCAAAGATGAAAATAGTGTTGGTTGTAACGAGCAGTTCCCTGACGTACGATAGTAGTAGTCGTCTATTTTATTTGTGTGGAGAATTGGCGAACCCGTGTGTGCATGCTGGTAGTGAGAATCGCGCTACAGCTTGTGGCGTCTCACATGACCACACGAGAGTTGAGGCGAGAAGTATTAAGTATGGAAAGCCATTGGGATTTTTCTTTCCTCTTTCACTGATAATGCTATTAAGCTTATCAGACGATATGAAAAAGATTTACACACAATAAATCGACAAAACTTGTCTATATTATTTAATGAAACATGCATCTATATATATATATATATATATATATATATATATATATATATATATATATATTTTCCTAGTAGTGGATGCGCACTGCTAATGAGTCCCAAATATAGGACGAAACGGCCGTCCAGTGCTTCCTGCATTCTGTTGAGGTCGAATATAAAGCTCGATGACTTACTTAATAATATATATATATATATATATATATAGGAAAAAAATAAACTTTAGGCTTATTATTGATATGAGAGGAAGGATGTTTAAT
Source organism: Ascarosepion bandense (assembly GCA_037127315.1). Taxonomy (NCBI): domain Eukaryota; kingdom Metazoa; phylum Mollusca; class Cephalopoda; order Sepiida; family Sepiidae; genus Ascarosepion; species Ascarosepion bandense. The sequence goes on along the minus strand of JBBBDQ010001451.1, from coordinate 1,285,991 downwards.
TAAGTAATTTGTAAAATTGAATTACATTTAAAATTGAAGAAAAATATAGGAATAAGTTAGTATGTAACTTAAAACGGATGAGTAAATCGAGAAATATATATATATATATAAAGAGAGAGGAAAGGTATAGAAACTATACTTGTATAGTATATTTGTAGATAGGAGGAAGAAATACACAGATAGGAATGTTGCCCGATATAGAAGCAGATATATAGAGAGGAGGGAGTTAGAAAAATGTAAATAGTAAAGGGGGGTTCGAAGCATCTATATATAGAGGATGGAGATAAGGAAATGTATAGAGAGCGAATAGAGATAGAAATATTTATACACTAGCGAGCATTAAGATCAGAACGATATTAAGAAAGTCTAAATATGAAATAACTTTTTATTTTAAAGCTTCAAAGAAGATTTTATCAAGAAAAAAAGGATATAAAGGTAAATTATATAATTCCAAAATATAAAGCTCAATAAACTTATTTTGATAAAGTTATAAAGAATAATTATATAACATTCGAAAAAAATACAATTATTTAATGAAACATGCATCAATGAAAAAATGCTTCATAAATACACACACACACAATATATATATATATATATATGTGTGTGTGTGTGTGTGTGTGTATCTGTGTGTGTGTGTGTGTGTTACTTCTCTATATATCGCATTCTATTTCATTTCTTTCTATATATGTATGTTTCTATCTCTCTCTTCTCTCTAAATTTGTTTTTATCTTCCTCTTTTTTAAATATTTCTTCCTTTCTCTCTCCTTCTTAGTTATCTGTTTCTTTAATCTTCTAAAGTAGGTATTGGATACATAGCTAAATGTCTTTTATAAGGACTCTAGTATTCATGCATGACAGCGCTCTCTCCCACTCTGCCAGGGACAACCAAGCAATCTAGGCTCTTATTGTATACAAAATGAAAGGTTGTTGTGTGGGCCTGCTACCCTCTCCAGATCTCAACCCTATAGAAAATTTTTGGCCCATCATTAAAGAAGATATTTATGTCGATGAAGATCAATTTACGGTGAAAGATATCTTATGGGCAACCATCAAAGCTGCAGTAGAGGCAGTCCAACCTGCTACTATAAAAAGATAATTGACAGATTCTAAAATTAATAGGGTTGTTGTGGTTATCTGTCGAAATAGCGTTCATGTGGCCAAATAATTCATTATATGAATAAATCTTATAATATTATCATGGTTTTTTGTTAAATATAAGCACTCAAGTTATGTTTATCATGTATCATTATCTCCAGAAAATGTCTAGAGATGCTATTTTCATTCAAAAGCTATTGGCGTGGTTCACCCTAAAGCTGTCAAATCTTAAATAAAAAAATAAAAAATGTTACACTTTATAATGAAAACTTAACAAAGGTGGTGCCATTTTTTGCCCACCAGCTGGAAAAAAGTTTTATTAAAATTATTTTTAAAAAAAACAGAGGAATCCTAAATTTTATTGCCAAGCTATAAGTGTGGTTATTAGTGAATGTGCAATGGCAGGTTCCAAGCGTGAAAAAAAGTAGCGCTGGGACGAAGGAAAGTAAATTATCAGAACACATGCCATGGAAATAGTTGTTGGTTGTTTTGTTTTTATGGCATATCAACCTCGGCGGGTCATTTATTGCCAACTAATTTTTTATTTATTTATTGCTGGTAATACCTTTTTCTTTCAACAATTCATTGTTGTTTTTAATATCAGTTTTGTGTCTAGTAATAATTTTTTCTTTTCGAGTATCAAGATTCACTGGGATATGTTTTTAAGGGCAGGGTCCCCAAGTCCTACTCTTGTTATTTAACCCATAACTGGAGGGAACGGATGGATTAATACCTTTTCCAAGGGTACCAGTGCTTAAGTGAATGCAGGGTATTCAACTGGAATTCGAATTCGGCTCACCGATTTCTCTTTCCGAGCCGATATCCACTGCACCACAACATACATCCGTCACTAAACGCTAACAGCACCTGGTATTCCCAATCAGTCACCCATTTAAGTACTGACCAGGCTCAACGTTGCTTACCTTCGGTGATCGAGCGAGAACCGGTGTATTCAACGTGATATGGCCGTAAGCAATAAACGCTAACAGCACCTGGTATTCCCAAGCGGTCACCCATCTAAATGGAAATAGCGATTGAGGCATTAAACCTGAAATGAAGGTTCCTTCAATATGAAAATATAAAACCTTGATGAAAATTATAAACCACAAGAAAAGTAAATTAAAATCATTACGAAGGAAATTTTCACCTGAAAAACAAAATGACATCATTAAAAGGAAACATTTTACCTGCTTATTTTATACTAATTACACTTGCAACTCCAGACACTTATTTATTTTCATTATTAAAATAGTTTCTTAATGCCAGGAAATTCAGAAATAAAGAAGATATTAAATCAGAATGTGCGTCGTGTTGCGGTAGTTATCGGCTTGTAACGAGAAATCGGAGAAGACGAAGTTGAATTCCTTGCATTCACTTACGTGCTAATACCCTTGGGAAACGTATTAATCCCTCTATTTCCTCCAGTTATGGGTTAAAGATTGGTTTCTATAGCCTTGGTCGGCAACCAGTTTACCGCAGAAAGTAATGGCAACCTACTGCGGGATAATTTTTTGCCCAATCTTTCGATACATGATCGCCCAAGCGTGTATCACGTGTGGCACTTATTTGATTAAATCAAGTTTTTTCGCTTTCTTTCCATCAGAATATTGTTGATGGTAAATGGAAGAATTGACTTGATGCTTGGCGGCTTCAACTTCCTATGGCGGAAGTTAGGTTAAAGTCAACTAAAGTTTAATTAAACTTACACCCGTTTTTATTTCCTTCTCGTAAGTGTGATACGAGATCCCAGTTTCGCTCTCCACTCCATCGTATTTCATGTCGTTGGGGTGCATTGGATATCGCGTCGGAATGAGAAACCGGACAGCTGAGTTCGAATTCGAGTTACATTCGTCTTATTAACATACATTTTACTTACTCTTTTTTTCTATTTTAATATATTTATTACATATATATATTTTTTTTGTTTTTTTTTAATCATATCACCCCAAGCAAGGCATTCCACTGCCACTATAGCGCAGGGTTTACATAGAGGGATTGGGTATAGGAAATGTCAGAAGGAGAGTGATAGACGACTGAGGATGTACATAGGGAGAGAGTTGGAGAGAATGGGTGTGAGTGTATTAGGAAGTGTCTATTGACCTTACATTTAAACTCCTGGAGGTTGTAGCCGTCGGGGAAGCAAGCATGCGGTAGGGAATTGCACAGGCGGGAAGTGCGAGGAAAGAAGCTGTTGGAGTAGAAATTGCGGTTACATTTCATCGGTTTCACTGTAAAAGGGTGGGACCTAGTTGCTAATATATATATATATGGACTGATGAGCTGTGATACAGCAAAACAGGTTTGTTTGTAGATGACTAATATATTATGCTCTCATTACGATTGAGCTCTCTAGAGAAAAAAAAATTTTAAAAACAGGTTCTTCTGCGATATACGCATTACTCTTCAAAATTGAATTGAGTTCTTTCGGTGACTTGCGTGTGTATACACTGCTTATATACAACACGTTTCAATTTCTCTTCGCTGATTTCATGTGCCTATGGTTGAGTTTTGATGCCGGCCAAAAGCAAGTGAATATGTCTAGCCACACTGGTGAGCTGTCATACAGCGAAACAGGCTTGTATGTGGATGACTAATATATATATATATATATATATGCATTTTGATAGATAGATAGATAGATAAGATAGATAATGAATAATTAGCGAATAAACTAATTAACCTATTTAACGAACTTGTGTAATTGTTTCGCAGAACATTAATTTGAAGTAATAGCGAAAACACAAATATAAGAGCTAAAAAGGACTGGAAATTGTGGAGAGCTATGATCACCGTCGTCCTGAAGAATCACGGAACATAGAATTTGTTAACGAACTGGTATTATTGAAGTGATGCGTGACAGAGAACTCAGTTACAGCATCAAATAAATCCTTGCAAATATAAGCGATTTTTAAAAACCAAATGTCTTTTTAAAGCAGAATCAAAACGCTTGCTTTTTTTCTATTCATATTCGTAAGTCAAACTTTTATAACAGGGAATAATCTAATTAAATCTTAATATAAACTTGGGAAAGGAATTAATCCGTCTTATCTCCCTCCACTTATGGGCTAAATAGCAGGATAGATTGGGTTCTATAGCCTTGGTTGGTAACCAGTCTACCGCAGGAGGAAATAGCAATCTGCTACGAAAGAATCCTCTGCACAGTCAGTTATGTCCTTTTCGAGACATGACGCCCAACCGTGTATCATGTATGGCCCTTTAAATGACTCCCTAGGAGTCGAATCTATAATTATTTGGTCAGGCCCTGAATTACTAGGCCCACTTAGTCATAAACCTGTGTAGCAAAAATGCAAAAAAACAACCAACGTAAAAACAAATGACCTGGGAAATGAGAGCAGCTCAAAAATCCGAACAGAAATTAGAAAGTTTTTTTTTTTTTTTTTTTTAAATGAGACGACGAATTATGTTTCTCTCTGACCATCAGGCCTTTTGAAAACTTTTGCAAGTGAGAGAGAACTGAAAACTTTCTACTTTGATATATAGCCTCCGGGTGGTGCGAAGCTCTATTCTGACAAAACATCTCGTCATCGTTAAGCAGAAAAAACTCAAATAAGCCAATGTTTGGGAAAAGAAAATTGTGGTTGCCAGCATTTGGGTTTCCATGTAAACGGACGAAGAAAGCTAAGCAAAAAATTGTGAGCGAAGACAGAAGCTAATTTTTCGTGATAGGATGACATGAAAGAATGACTTTGACTACCAAGTTATTCTTATCTACTTACTTGGTTTCTTTGAAGACTTTCGCTTAGAGACAAATACACTAAAGTCTCGACAATTCACTGATATTTTTCTCAGCAATCCTGCTGACGTCAACTATACAAATGTCTAAATATTTTCGTATTTTTGTTAGATTTCGCATTTCAACCCCGTTAACAATTATATTTGTCGCCGTTCCAAACGCTCTTATCTATCGAGATACAATTAGCACTATTATTATTATTAGTCAGTTAAGTGCCATACGTGATAAACGATCATGTCTCGAAAGAGACACGACTGGGAAGATTATCCCCCAGTAGTTTGCCATTACTTTCTGCGGTAGACTGGTTACCCACCAAGTCTATAAAACCCAATCTGTCCTGTTATTTAACCCATAACAAGAGGGAAGTGATGGATTAATACCTTTCCCAAGGGTATTAATGCGTAAGTGAATGGAAGGAATTCAACTGGAATTTGAACTCGGTCCCCCGATTTCTCATTCCGAGTCGATATCCACTGCACAAGTGAAAAACAATCAACTATTTTTTTTTAACTTTTATTCTTCAAAAAACGAAATACAATTGAATTTTATACTTGATGGGATTGAGAAAATGGCTGCCAGACCAGGGTTTGAGGGAAATAACAAGAGAAAAGGTATTAAGAGCTACAATGGATAGGAGGATGTGGAGAGCAATGATAACCTACGTCCCGAAGGGACACGACACATAGAAGAAGAAGAAGAGGGGTTATAATAACTAATCAGTATTGAAAAGAGTTGAATTCATACCTTTCAATATTTGATAAACACATAAAAAATTATAATGTGGGTATGAAGTTGGGTATGAATTCTATATTATAATCAATATATAAACTGATATCTCACTCTGTGGTCATGCTAGTTTTTATAAATGTACATTTTAGATTTATAGTCTTGAGCCAATGGATGGCAGAACAGGACGAATCTGGATTAAATTCAACGAAGATTATTCCATCATAGTGACGGAAAAAGATAATATGGCGTGTGGGGTAGAACAAGCCAAATTATTTTTCCTGATCTATATTGAGTCATTTAAGTGTCATACGTGATACACGAAACAGGCATGACTGACTGGGCAAAGGATTTTCCCGAAGTAGGTTGAGATTACTGACTGGTTACCAACCAAGGATATAGAACCCAATCTGTCCTACTGTTTAACCCATAGCTGGAGGTACAAGTGACGGATTAATACCTTTCCGAGGGGTATATGTGGGTAAGTGAATATAAGGAATTCAACTGGAATTCGAACTCGGCTCTCCAGTTTCTCGTTCTAAGCCGATATCCACTGTTCTACAACGTACATCCTTGTCTATGCTACTGCTAATGTTTGTTAGTGTTATTTACACAATTTACATTCGAACTACTGCCCTCATCTTTGTTGTTGTTATCAAAACGTTTCGTCTGTTGTACCCTCTCGCCTTCATCAGTATATCGATCCGGGTCACCTAGAGGGAATTCCTAACCGAAAACCTTTATTTAATCTTCGTAGATAGACTGCTTCCGTTCCCTTACCTACTTTTGGAGAAATTTCGTTTCGTTCTTATTTTTTAGTAGTACTGAGTTATTGCTTTGCTCGTCCGGTTTTCACTGAGTCCATGTCCACACCGCCAAGCCCAGTGATTAAACTCAAATTTCCTATGTGCTACTCGAGAAGATTTGATGTCATTTGTCTTTATTTATCTTTATTTATTTATTTATATATTATCTGCTGTCATTGCATATTTATTTCTACTAGCAAAACCCGTGGAATTTCCACGGAAGGATAATTATGTTTGCCTGGAAAAATTTTACTTTGTCATACTACAAATGATAGTAACGTCTTCAAACATAAAGGTATTGGATAATAAAATAACGATAACACAGAGTGTAATTTTATTAAAATATCTATAAAAGTAATGTTCAAAGAAGCTATTTTACTGTAATCTTATATTGTACTAGCATCATAGCCCGGCGTTGCCCGTGCAAATCAGAACATTTTAATAGTAGGAGAAGATGCTTCTTTTTTTAACATATTTTGTTTTTGTTTGAAAAACGGTTTTTTTTTATATTTCTTTTGTTTCAAATTTACAGGGAAAATATTCACATTTTTTGTTGACCAAATGAATTTTTTAAACGTCAGAATAAAAATTAAATATAAAGGCTCATTTTTTTAATAAAAAATATTTTAGTCGCGTTTGACTCGTGTGATTTAATTTTTGTGACGTAATTTAGCAACCATCTTAGATCTTAGATGTTTCACGGAACAAATATAAACAATCGGCTCCATTGGCCAAACAGTGTGAAAGGAAAATTGTTGAACTTAAACTCAAAATATATGTGTCGACCTGGCTTTCTCTGCAGATATGTGTCCTTAGAAAGTTTTAATGACGTAGCTTAAAACAATGTAGGCGTGCATAGGGAACAATCACACATAGACTCACAGATTGCCTTTTATATATATAGATTAAGCGGTGTATGCACAGACAATAACCGAAATACTGTACGTTATTTTGTGAGAGATTTTCAAAAAGAATTTTTTTTATTACTGAAATATCATGGATCCTTTGTCCATTGTAAGCAGAAAAGACCAATAGAGTAATGGCCAAGGGTGTAGAGGCCAATCATTTTGTTACTAACCTACCTATTTTTACTATATTGTACAGTACACACACATATACACATACAATTATTGCTACAACCACCAGCTTAAGCTCTCTCCTCCTACTCTCTCACTCTTTACTACCCTTCCGTTTGGCAAAGGTGAGAGAAAGGCTGAGGAGAGTAGCGTTTAAAAAGGTAGAGTGGAAGGAAAAGCTCTTATAAAGAATAAGTGGCGTAACGGACGAACGGTCGAACTAAGTAACTAACTAAGGAAGGAACAAGCAAAATTATTATATGATGCTAGGTCTGCTAAAGAGATTCTCATAACCTAGCGTAGGCTTGTCCTAGGCATGACGGTAAACTGCATCCGGCAGCAAAGCCTCTGATTGGGAGGTTGTGAGGAGTATGGATTCACCTTTTAATTGCGGTTGCTCCAGGTTCACCCTAACCCTGGGTGGTAGCACCTGTTAGGAAGCAAGCTATTGGCAAATAGTCCTCCCACCCAAATTGGGATCAAAAGACTATGAAAGTATAAAAATACACTTTCATTGAAATATATATATATATATATATATATATATATATATATATATATATATATATTTTATAAGAGTTTCACCCCGAGCAAGGCATGTCACTGCCACTACTGCGCAGGGGGCTACGTAGAGTGGAGAAAGGATGATTAAATATAGGAAATGTCAGAGGGTGGGTGATAGGCGGGTAAGGATACCGAGAATGAGGGTTGGGTAGATGAGAGTGTTCTGAGAATAATTGGGAGTTAGTGTGATAGGGGGTGTCTATTGACCCTACATTTAAACACCTGGAGATTGTAACTGTCGGGAAAGCAGAGTTGTGGAAGGGAGTTCCACAGGCGGGAAGCGCGAGAAAAGAAGACATAAAAATAGAATTGTATCTAAATATATACATTTTTTTGTATTTGGTGAAGTCTAACTTCATTAATTCTGATGCTCTCTACAAGGAACTAATCAAAACTAGAGCTGCTGAAATGTTTGGTGGTCATGGAAAAGACAGTATTGTACTCAGTGTCGCATGTCAATTGGCTACACAAATGAATTAGCTATATTAAATAATCTAATCCATGTCAGATAGAAACATTTGAAACTATTTACTCGAGAAAGTGTAAACGAGCTGTGGTTTAAGGACGTTATCCTTAGATTATGTTTACAAATCATATATATTTAATATATATGCACAAAGTGGATTTGGCATTAAATAACCTATAGTGGTTGATATGCCTTAAAACTCCAAACAACCAACCAACCAACCTAGCGTAGGCGCTGATTCTTTTAGTGTTTTCACTTAGTTTGTTTTTATTTAGCCAAGTATTTTCATTTCATTCTGCAGGAGCTGAGGACTACACTTTTCTTTCTATACATGATCAACCATGACTGATTTCTTGATCTACGGCTTTTGATATTCTTTAAGCTTTGTTTTCAAGGGTCTGCTTGCTTCAAATTTATTTTCTTTGCTCCAAATGAACTGAATGATGTTCAGAAAATTAATAGTCCGTGCTTGGATCATTAATTGCCTACACATCATTCGTCAAAGCGTTCTCTGTAGAGCAAAGCTGTTTCTGAACATTGTTTTGATGTTATATGAATTTTGCAGGTCTAGTGTAGCTCTTGACAAACCTCTCCACTTTTACTCTTCTGTTTCCTCCCGCAGAGACTGATGCTATCTTTGCCATATAGTGTTTTAGTGAAAGTTACACTTGATGCACTTGGGAGCCGAGTTCGAATTCCAGTTGAATTCCTTGCATTCACTTACGCGCAAATACCCTTAGGAAAGGTATTAATCCGTCTCTTCCTTCCAGTTATAGGTTAAATAACAGGACAGATTGGGTTCTATAGTTTTGGCTGGCACCCAATCTACCTCAGAAAGCAATGGCAACCTACTGCGGGATAATCGTCTGCCCAGACACTCATGTCTCTTTCGAGACATGATCGCCCAAGCGTGTTTCACGTATGGCACTCAACTGACTGACTGAATTAAATAGTTGGAAACATAACTAAAATTTATACTGGTATAAAGTGGAGGATCGGTTTTCTATTGTCATGAAGTAATAAAATGATCCCTAATTTATTACTACTTAACAATATAATACATCTCTTCCCCCTCGAGCTCTGAGTCAAATAACACGACAGATTGGGTTCTATAGCCTTGGCTAACCACCAGTTTACCGCAGAAAGCAATGGCAATCTACTGCGGAATAATCTTCTGCCCAGTCAGTCATGTCTCTTTCGAGACATGATCGCCCAAGCGTGTTTCACGTATGGCACTGAACTGACTGACACTTGATGCTAATTATTCCTGTATGAGCGCCGACTTAAAATATTTCCCAGTACCATAAATATCGGGCCATCCCTTTTTTTACACACTGTATGGAGGCTTGGAATTGAAGTTGAGGTATTGGCCGATAAAGTTTAACATTTGATATATGGATATCTTGAACCCGTTCTCTTTACTAGTGGTTAGTCCATGCGGGAAAGCTTGCTGATAGTTATTTTCTTCTTCAATTTTAAACTGGATCGAAAACCTTATTGTTTACTCATGTTCCAGCAATAATTGTACAGTGTCATCTACCTATCTCAGTTATATTTTTGTCTTTACTACTGCCGTTCATATAGGTAGTTCATGGAAGTATTTCATCCTTATTTTAGACATTATAGTGGTGAAGGCGTTCTTTTGAAGGGTAGTAGTATGTTGTTGCAGATTAACGCAAGTTGGCCTCGTTTTCGATAGCTCACTATAAGTTATAAAAAATATTATAAATCAAGTAAAGCAAATTTAGTTGAGAAATAACATTTTATTCATACACATATAAATAAAGGTTTTTACAATTCAAGTAATCCTTTAAATATGGGTCCAACGGACGTTAAAATGTTCATGGCAATAAATGCTGAAAAGGGAATTAATGCTTATGAATGTGGGAGCGTTGTAAGTAGGAATATCTTTGATCTATCCACTCCTTAGGTCAGTAAGTAGATTTGAGACAGCGAAGAAGGAAAAGATAGAGAAGGAAGGCGAGCATAGTAAGCCGCTTGATGCTGATCAAGGGAAATACTAGTTACACTCGTCTCTCTCGAGTCTGTCTGGGTCTGTCTGCCCGCGTCTGTCTGTCTATGCTTTCTGTATCGGCTTTTTATATCTTCTTTTTGGATCGAAGTAGATCATTTGGGAATTCACACTTGTATTTTGATTCTGGGCTTCCCATTGGCCGATAAATAAACTTCGCGAACTAGAAATTTAATATTTAATTAATTTTTAATTTTCAACCGGAGCATCTGCGTCAATCGGGTTGCGCATCGACTAGTTTTGGTCATTTGCTTTTTGGTCGTGAGAGTGCAAACATCCGGTCCATCGCTTTTGCTCGGTCGGTATCACCACAACATCACTGGTGTCAACTGTGAACCCATAGTCAAATAATCCTGATGGTATATATTAGTGAATATAATTAGATTCGTAACTGGACATTTTTTAAATGTTTGTAAACCAAATGTAATATTCGTTAAGTTGTCATTTGACAGGTATAATTCAATTGCTCTTTTTTGTCAATTTCAAATGTATTATTCGGTTGAAACACATTTATGTAAAAAGAAACAATTAAGAACCGCTTTTGAGTGGTGCATTCTGCTTTTGTTTGATTTTTCATTCTTTTATTTGCTTTATTCATTGTTTCGTTCTAAGATTTTGTTTTTAATATTCTTTTGTTTATTGCCTTTTTTAAGCTTCTTATCGTGGTTTGTAATGTTTCTTTTCTTGTTTCTTTTTGCTCTTCTATTCTTTCTTTCTTTTTTCTTTGTTACTTTATTTATTTTGTTTCTTTGTGTGTTTACTTTCTCTTCTTTTCTTTTCTTTTTTAAATTTTTTTATTTTTATTTTCTTTGTTCCTTTCTTTTGTGTTTCTTTTTTCTTTGACTGTTTCTTTTCTTTATTTGTTTGTTTTCCTTCTTTTCGTTATGTTTTTTTAAAATTTTTCTTTCTTTCTTTTTTTCATTTGTTTGATTTTTTGTTTTCGTTTTTCTATTTTTCAGTTTCTTTCTTTTTATTTTTTGTTTCTTTCTTGTTCTTTTGTAGTTTGTTTCTTTATTTATTTTCTGTGTTTCTTTTTGCTTTGATGTTTTAATTTCTTTTTTATCTTATCTTCTTCCTTTTTCCATTTCTTTTTTCCATCTTTTTTGTCTTTGTTGTTTTTACTTTTCCTTCCTTCAATTATTTGTTTTTTTTTAACATTTTGTTTTGTTTATTATTTGTTTGTTCATGTAATGGTGGCATCACCCACAACTGAATGAACTCTTCCAACCAGTTTATATACAAGAGGTGAGAGGAAATAGCGTGTGAGTAGCCAGTAGATAGCCTGAGGAGAACGCCCCGAACATAGCCGAGAGTCGTCTACGAACACTGATACCGTAACGACCATTACGAGTCCCAGTCCGAGGGTCGAATTATAGTATTACTCACAAACCGTATTTATTGTTCTACTAACAAAGTTCCAAGTGTTGTATTTTGTCGTGTTTAATACATATTCGTTATGTTGGGGAGCAAACCGTTTTTGCACATGAGAAGGGACTCGCCTCATGTGTACATATAATCCTTCCTATACAGAGAACGGTAGTGGTTGTCAAAGAGTTTTCTCGCTGCCACTACATCTCTCACTGTCAGCTCTATGCCTTCGGGTAGAGGGCGCTCTCTGTTTCCGAGCAGAGAGCACTAACACAGTCGTGGTCCCGCCGAAGGGTAGAAGCACGACTGAGGAAAAATAGTCAGATGTCTTTTGGCCGGACCATATAGCCTGGAAAGCCCACTCGACCATGTGTTATATGTTGCCCTTAGTGGGAGGGACAGCTAAATATAGTGGTTGTCAAAGAGTTAGTTAGGCGTCAGTTGGCTCGTAAGTTAATGCATATTAAGTTGTACTTGTTTTGGATATAGACCCATTAACCGGGCATACTTTGTCACTACAAGACTGTATATATTGATTCCTAATAAGAGTATTCCTCGTATTCATGAATTGACTAACCCGTGTTCCAGTTTGTATATTTTCGTTCAATACAACTTACATTTTCTATCTTCATATCTGTTTTTGTTATTTATTATTTTGTATGGTTTCTCAAAAGGAATGCACAACGCGTTATATTATATTTTGGTTGTTCTGTGTTATTCTTGCTGGACCTTTAACCGGTTCCACGACAATTTACAAGTTTAATTTTCTTTCTTTTTTATTTCTATATTTTTTCTTTACTTGTTTCTTTTATCATTTTATTTGTGTTTCTTTCTTTCTTTTATCTTTTCGTTTCATTATCCTTCTGTTTTTCTTCATTTCAAATTGTACCCCACTGTATTCTGCCCCTGAAATGACACGTGTCAGACACAACCATCAAAATTTTCTCATTTAATTCAATCTATTATTTTGTTTCTATGAAAGAACATTTTTTTCGTTTTCGTCTATGAAGCGTCATTTACTCATCGACACAACAAATCATATTAATAAATCTAAAAGTGTCTCTGATAAATCAGCAACAATCAAGTAATCAATAAGAAGCTTTTTTGGGTCCACGAATGTTTATCCGATATCAAACGATACCGTTTTTCAACAAATTCAATAAAATCGAATGGAAATGAATTTATTCGATCAGTTCAAATCTGTTAATTTTATCCGATTATACAAAAATAACAGAGAGATTAAATTTTGACAACATTCTCCTATCACATGGGATTATTTTTTTACAAGAATATTTTTTATCTAAACTTATTTATAAACGGAACTTTGTCTGTGTGTGTGTGTCTGTTACCTATAGACTCCGAAACGGCTGAACCTATTTTCTTGAAAATTTACACAGTTGTACTATAAGCGTCTGCGAGTGTTCTTAGCTAGGTTTTGTGTTGAGGTAACTCCGATAAGTATCGAAAATCGATAATCGAAAAAATCGGGTTATAGAAAGAGTGGTCCGATTTTAATCAAATTTGATACACCCATAGACAAAGACATAAGAAAGGATATTCAGAAGTTTCAAGGTTGCAGTTCTTACAATAGTGCAGAAAGTTTGATATCGATACCAGGAAATCAAAATTTGACTTACATCCATTCATTTTTCTTTCAGTCTACGTTTTCGCTTTAACTGGAAACAACTCTTGCTTTTTAGTCTTTCGTGCCAACGTCCAAAATGTCTGAGCTCCAGGACCATGGATTAGTTTTAAAGCTTTCATTACACCCGAGCAACGCCGGGCTATACTGCTAGTTTAAAATATTTTCAGGTTGGTTATTGCTCTCATCTTTATTGCTGTCCTCAAAAAGTTTCGGATATCGGGCTCTCCTGCCTTCAACAGGTGTATCAAAATCCGAAAAACCTACAGGGAGTTCCGAACTGAACTCTCTGCGGTCGTACATTGTTCTTCAGAGTATGACGTTGTTATCTCTGTATCTCAGCCATACCGTTGTATCTCAGCCATAATGTTGTATCTTAATCATAGCATTGTACCTCATGGTGCATTAATTTAATAGAAAATTGTCTCACAGTACAATACCTTATTCGGTCAAAGAGTTGATTCGTTAATTAGGTGATATAATAATTACAAGTTCAGTCTTTGGATCATGTATACTTGATATTAGTGGAAATAGGCTGAGCAATACTAAAAATAAGAGCTGAACGAGATATCCTTAGAAATAGCTAATGGAACAAAAACAGTCCATCGCCACAGATTAAATAAAGATTTTCAGTTCGGAAATTCCTGTAGGTTACCCGGATTGACATACATTTGATGAAGGAAGCAGGAACAAGGGACACACGTTTTGAGAATAACAACAAAGATGGGGAGAGTATGCCGAATTTAAATAGTGTGAATAACTCTAACATACATTAGTTTATTGTATAACAGTAACATTGATAAGCAATAACACCAACAGTAATTTAGTTTTATTTTTACCTCAAGCACCAGATCATATTTTTCGATCACTGGTATATATTTGCATAGAGTGAACTTTCTTAAATGAAAAACAAATTTACCAACAGTTATTTTTTTAATTTACTCAAAATGTATTGACAGTCTAGAACTAAACGATACATCCCTAAATATGAGCTGTGGACTTTTAACAGGAAGATACAACTGTCGAAACGTTGTTTATAACGACAACAGAAGTAGATAACAAGAATGATAATTCCTCATTCCAGAAATGCAGTCTAATCGTATTTCCTCATATGAAAATCCAAATCTAATTTATTCTCTATAGATATATCATGTCTTCTGTGAGAGAATTTCAACAAGAAAAACATAATTTTCTATTATATAAGAAAATAAATACCATGTATTTGAGTATACTTCTAATACCTAAAGAAAGATCAGATCTATTTTCCAACGTCCTCAACCAAAGTTCTTCAATTATTCTACAAGCCACTCTGACTGGAATCCCAGATCTTTATTTATAAGAATCATTCGTCGATACATTTTTTGTTTTCTTCCATTTGATAGTCTTTTGAAATGATTTATTAAGCTTTTTGTATAAATATGAAGGACGCAAGAGTTCAGGGGTACCCAAGTCGTGTACTTGTTCCATAATTTCCAATTCATTTATCTTTATTAGAAACTGGAAATATATATGGGAGTGACTGATCGATACTCAGAAGGGTAACTCCTGGAGAATGCTAATTGCTGTACGCTGCCCGACAGGCATAGCAAGGCGATGATGAATGCAATCTTGCTACTTATACTAACAGAAGAATTCGACTGGCA
Organism: Ascarosepion bandense; assembly: GCA_037127315.1. Taxonomy (NCBI): domain Eukaryota; kingdom Metazoa; phylum Mollusca; class Cephalopoda; order Sepiida; family Sepiidae; genus Ascarosepion; species Ascarosepion bandense. The sequence continues at coordinate 1,270,816 of JBBBDQ010001451.1, read as the reverse complement.
GCCTGCAAAAGCTACCTGGGGTTGTGCGAGTGAGTGACTGGAAACCGAAAATAACTTTCTTCAGCAACGCATTCCTAAAGCATCCAGATTTATATGATCTGATATAATGTAACCGAAATGATATTGCGAAATAAAACCTGGAATATAATCAGTGAAAAATAAAGAATGTCACCCCGATTTGAAAATATATCAAAATAACATACAAAGAAAATAACTAGGAAAACCCATTTGTTAAATGTAACGGTGCATTAAATATAAATGCAATATGTTTCAGCGAATGGGCGTTATTATATTTTTAATTTTTCACATTCGCGTAATAATAGTTTTTTTTTTTATAATCATATCACTACAAGCAAGGCATTTTACTGCCACTGTTGTGCAGGTGTTACATAGGAGGAAAGTTGTGAGGAGTGAGAGGTTGCAGGGGGTGTCAGGAAGAGAGTAGGAGAGGGAAGAGAGTACTGATGAGTGTAGGGAGGACGAGGAGAAATGTTATGAGGATTGAGAGGTTGCAGGGGGTGTCAGGAAGAGAGTAGGAGAGGGAAGAGATTACTGATGAGAGTGGGGTGGATGTAGAAAACCATGAGAGAGAGGATGTAAGTTAGTGAGACAGGAGATGACTATTGACTTTACATTTAAATTCTTGGAGATTGTAACTGTCAGGAAAGCAAGTATGCGGAAGAGAATTCCACAGGCGGGAAGTGCGAGGAAAGAAGCTGATGGAGTAGAATTTGCGTTTACAATTTATTGGTTTCACAATAAAAGGGTGGGACCTAGTTACTAATCAAGTGGCTCGAGTAAATTCGTATATAGGGGGTAACAGTAAGCTAAGTTCATCGGAGCAGAAGCCGTGAAAGTATTTGTAGAAGAGACACAGGGAAGCCACACTGCGTCGGTGAGAAAGCGATTGTATCGTAGCTGCCAAGTCGAGATTGATCACATTACAGATTCTCCGTTGGATTCGGTCGAGGACACCTAAGTGGATAGCAGGAGCACCAGACCAGATATGGCAGCAAATTATGAAGAGAAAACCTTTTTTTTCTTAAGAAAAACGGCAAATTTTACTTTCAGTAAGAAACAAAGGTTAGTGTAATTTAGTTGCCTGAAGAGAGCTTGGCAGGGAGTTCGAGCCACAAAGGATTTTGTGACAATAACACACGTCTCGTGTCGAGAAAATGATGCCAAATGAGACAAAGTCGAATTTTTATTTAAAAGAATAAATTCTATTAAATAAAACGTTCCTTATTGCAGACATCGAACGTGCATCTCTTTAACAATACGCGCTTTGGTGGTCTCTACGGCAAAGATAGGCTCATTCCCACTTTTTTAAAGAAGTCAACATCTGTCACAGAACTTTTTCAACATCAACATTGTCTAATGTTTTTGCTGTCTGAAACGTAAATCTAATAAGTTAAGCGCATAACTTATTTTAATAAAGAATGATGTACATTGAGGTCCAAAATTCCTACCAGCTGAAGAAAGCCGGAGCGTACAAGGGCAGAAACGTCGTACAAATGGCAACAAAAATGAGAACAACAGTCCGAATAATGTAAATTTCTATTTCTATTGTCTTATTTTGTACTGTGTGTATGTGTGCGTATTTGTTTTGTTGAAACTATCGCCCGGTTCACACTCCACCCACGTCTATTGAACAGGTGAAGAGGCTCATCCCTTGTTTCCTGTTTAGGATGCGGTTTCCGGTTTTCTCTTTTGCAATCTTTTCACTCGTATATAGCCCCCTGCACACCAGTGGCATTAACGCCTTGCTCGTGGTGATATGATTAAAAAAAATATATCGTTTCATTAGAAGATCTCTCAGATAACCTACTGTTAAATGACTGAGATATCTGCTTCATTATTGTTGGTAAGTGATTGGAAGATGTATGTATATAATATGCTTTTGATTATTTATATTTGATATGTATTTTTCTTAGGTTTAATGTGACATCGAGGAAATCTATATTTTTTAGGACTGTTTTAACGCCTATATTTCTGAATATTTTTTTGTATTTTTTCCGTTTTTTGTTTTGTCTGTTACAGCCTTTCTGAAATATGAGACTGTCGTCCCTGTAGAGATCTATATCATTATTGTCGATTATTTTGCTAAGTTTAAACAGCATATTTATATCTATACGATTGTACATTTCGGACATCAAAGGTTATTATTTTCTTTAACCAATCGGCATCCTTGTCGAATAATAGCAATTTTTGAGGAAAAGATTATATACCATTTATTTTGTTCTTGTGATTTAAAAGCTATGACACTGACTGTTTCGAGTAAAGAATAATTTTAAAATAGGAGCAAGAGGATTCAATTTCACTGACGATAATCACTTATAGGAAATGGACTGGATCAAAAAGTTAGAACGGATTTATTCATCAAATCTTTTAAAAAATATTCTAGTGGTTACAAGAAGGAAAAAGTGATCTCAGATAAAGCAATAACGAGGTATATGGTTTTTATTTTGTCTTTATTTCGGAACGGGTGCAATAAACGGCTTTTTAGATATTTTTTTTTTTTACAATTGGAACGAATTATCTGTCGAGTTGCTTTACCTTGGAAAATGCTAAATCACTAACATTGGAGCGGAAAGCTAAAAGAGGAAAAAATTAAAAGTATGAAACAGAGAATGGATTTGAAAATGTTGTCACGATGTTTAATCTCGTGAGAACGGAAGTGACATTTTCAAAATTAAATATCAATCACTGTTGAAAAAAACAGAACGGTTTTTTTTTCTTTTCACCGGATATTGACATTAAAGGACAGCGGAAATGAAAAAGAGAGCGAATCTATTATGAAATAACGAGGTTCAAATGATAGCATCCAATATTTTGAATCTATTTTAATTTTTTTTTTAATTTTCACAATTTTCCGCGGAAGTCAACATTTGTTTTGTGAATGCAATCTGTTGAAATTTTACACAAATACACACTATGCGTTTTTAATTCAAAAATTAATCCGGATGGTTGGGCTTAATTCGAGGATTTTTTGAAAGAGCATGAGTAATTCGAGTTAATTAAAATGGGAAATTTTGAACCGTGTGCGTTCTTTTCAAACAGAAAAAATGCAATAAACCTCATACACTCACACATTTAGAAAAATAATTTATCGCTATCTTTGATACAATATCATTATTTAGACCACATACGTTTAGAATATTGTCCGCGTCTTTTAATAATAGAAGGTAAATAGTATAAACTATCAATACATTCTGTACGTAACTGTAAAGCAAGAACTTATGATGTGTTCCAACTTATAATTACTGATAAATAGTAACATCAATCAGTCCAGGAGCCTTAGACTCTTGACGTTAAAACTAAACTTGTTTTACTATGAGCAGCTGGTAAAATGTTTCCAAACTAATCGATTACAAATACTTAAACAAACTCACAGACACAACACACACACACACACACACATATATATATATATATATATATATATATATATATATATATATATACTTCTGGGCAAAAGTATTACGAAAAGAAGTATTTTATCTTTTATGAGGCATCAAAAAAAAGTTTTAAAACACCCATGTCCTAACAACTTTTACACACTACCCGTATTGTGCAAAAATATTAGTACAGGGTTGATTTTCCTAAAAGACCTCACTGAAATTCAAATACAGGGTGAAAAGACAAGTAAATTGCTAAAAAATATCGATTATTTTAAACTAGGCGTAAAAGAAATGTGTTAAAAAGAAGTTATATTTAATCTTTCCTATTTTCTATTAAACAAAAGTTTTTAAAACTATTCATTATTCTATTATCTTTGGATATGACTGACGTTTTTCTTATTCCAAATCTCGAATTGATAAATCTAATGTTACATCACAAGACACACTTTGGGAACAAATACAAGCTGCTTGGCAGGAGATACTATTAGATACATTGAAGAAGCTTTTCATGTCAATTCCTGACAGAATGAAAGTTGTAATCAAAGCAAAAGGCTATTATATTAAATATTACATTTATTTTGTAACAAGTATTTTTCTTGTTAAAGCATTTGTTGAGTAAATCAAATAAAATTACTTTAATTAAATTGTTTATTTTCTGTCAGCTTGTATTTATTCCCAAAGTGTGTCTTTCGAAGTAACATTAGATTTATCATTCGAGAGAAGGGAATAAGAAAAACGCTTGTCATATCCAATGATAAAAGAATAATGAATAGTTTCAAAATAACTTGTTTAATAGAAAATAGGAAAAATTAAATATAACTTCTTTTTAATATATTTTTACACGTAGTTTTAAATAATCAGTATTTATTAGCAATTTACTTGGCTTTTCATCCTGTATTGGAATTTCAGTGGGGTTTTTAGGAAATTCACCCCTGTTAATACTTTTGCACACTACCGGTTTCGTGCAAAGTGTTAGGATAAGGGTGATTTTAACCTTTATTTTGATGCAAGATAAAATAGTTGTTGTCTTAATACTTTTGCACAGTACTGTATATCTCTCACTCAACTGTGCTCTACACAAAATAATAAAAGAGATTACATTCTGGGGAGTTAGGTGACCAGACATGACTTCCTTCTCCTTCTTGTGTGGTGTGGTAAAATAATCTGTTTTCCAGCATCCACCCTCGAAACCTAGGGTAGTACTATCTTTCCAAGGCACGTTTAATGTAGGCCTCCCTGTTGAGTTTGAGATCCTGTGGTAAGATGAATTAGAGTCTTAATGTCGCCATCACTAGAGAAACAACATGATGTTGACTAAATGTATGGTTTTCGCTACTCTCTTTGAGGTTATCTTTTGGGACACAGCAAGCCAACGGTCGTTCTGTGTGTTCAACTTATTCTGGCGAAATAGTTTCTTATCTGAGAAAAACCAAATCATGTTCTATTGGAGTGAATGCTTAAGTTTGTTCAAAAGCTTTGTAGCGTGGTCTTTATTCTTGTCCTTTATGGTTTGGTATTAAAGTTGGCCTTTTCTCATCTAGTATGAGAAATACTGAATGTTTACATGAACATTCTGTCTGATAAGTGTTGTGGAGTAGTTTTCGCACTGAAGGTTACAATCGTGCTATGTCGGTTGCTAATCGACTTAACGCAACCCAAATCTTAAGAACTTGGTAATCTTCCACTGTAAGCTGACTCCTTAGTATTCGGCTAACTACTGACTAATATCAACTGCCTAGTAGTTCTACTGAACTCCAATAGAACTCTAAAGAACTCTCTAGAACTTCCCAAGAACTTCTCGAGTTAACTTCCAGTTAACTCTTATTAATATAGGAGGGAGAGTCCATTACCTGAGGCTTACGGCCATATCACATTAAATACACAGGTTCTCGCTCGATCACCGAAGTTAAGCAACGTTGAGTCTAGTCAGTACTTAGATGGATGACCGATTAAGAATACCAGGTTCTGTAAGCGTTTAGTGACGGACGTACGTTGTGGTACAGTGGATATCGTCTTGGAAAGAGAAATCGATGAGCCGAGTTCGAATTCCAGTTGAATACCCTGCATTCACTTAAGCACTTGTACCCTTGGGAAAGGTATTAATCCGTCCCTTCCTTCCAGTTATGGGTTAAATAACAGGGTTGGACTTGGGAACCCTGCTCTTAAAACCAATTCCCAATGAACCTTGATACTTGAAAAGAAAAAGTATTACTAGACACAAAACTTATATAAAAAACAACAATAAATTGTTGAAAGAAAAAGGTATTACCAGCAATAAATAAATAAATAATTTAGTTGGCAATAAATGACCCGCCTAGGTTGATTTGCCATAAAAACAAAACAACCAACAACCATTACCTGAATAATAGGTGTGTTTCACCATTACAGTAAGAAACTCAGTCGTTCTTGTGTCTCTATGGACTTAATTGACTTGGAGAGATCGTTGTCAATCATGGCCTGAATCTCAGCAACAAATCGAGTTGTTTTCTTGTCAGAACGATCAGAAGATTTTTTTCAAGCAACAGTACTTTCGTAGTCATCATTATACTCATCTAACGTTTTCGAACCTGTCCTGTTTTCTGAAACCAAAAAACCCTGATATTTTCCTCTTGGTTCTTCAGATGTTAATGCCAAGCAATACATCATGCCGTTTCCAAATTTATGGCGTAGTGAACTTGTATTCACACAGTTGGTGCCTACCTGACCGTAATGTAATGCACAGTCGACAAAATAAAATAAAAAAAACACAGAGCATGCGCGAAAGTGAAAATATAAAATGGAAGACAATTTACCCTTTGCACTCTGTATAAATTCCTGCTGAAATATATTCATTTTCACAAGGTGCTTTTTATATAATTTCTTTTATCTTAGCTCGAATCATGTGACGTTCTGTCGCATGGATGTATAAAAGACAAGGTGCGTTTAGCACAGGGGTTGTCATTATCACGGAATTCGGGAAGTAACACCTACTACTGCTAGAGACTGTATATACATATTTGTTCTACCAGTCAGTCAGTCAGTCAAGTGCCATATATGATACACGCTTTGGGGGATCATGTCTCTTTCGAGACATGTCTGACTGGGCAGAAGATTATCCCGCAGTAGGTTGCCATTGCTTTCTGCGGCAGACTGGTTGCCAGCCAAGGCTATAGAACCCATATGTCCTGTTATTTCACTCAGAACTAGAGGGGGAATAGATGTATGATATTATGAAGTGGCAATTAGTGGGGGATCAGTTCATTACTTAATAACAATAGAAAAGAGATCCCCCACTTTATGCCCAGTAGAAGTTTTAATTATGTTTCCAACTAGTATATTCAGTCAGTCAGTTAAGTGACATACGTGATACACGCTGATGGGGCAGAAGATTATCCCGCAGTAGGTTGCCATTGTTTTCTGCGGTAGACTGGTTGCCAGCCAAGGCTATAGAACCCATTCTATCCTATTATTTAACCCATAATTGGAGAAAAGAGATTAGTACCTTTCCATAAGGGTATTTGTTTGTGAATGCAAGTGAATGCAAGGAATTCAACTCGGCTGAATTCCTTGCATTCACTTGCGCACAAATACCCTTGGGAAAGTTACTAATCCGCCTCAACCACTTTGTTAATAAAGGTAATTGGTTCTACTACTCTGTTAATAAAGTACTTATCTACATTTCTCTGTGTATCTCTTCATTCCACGACACAACACTAATGCATGGGCACCGTCGGGTATTATTAATAGTACAGCGAAGAGAAATGTGTGGAGAGCGATAATCGCTTAAGAACTAAAAGTTTACAGCATAAAGTAATAATTTTTCTTCTGAAAGAGTGATTCCTGTACGATCACTGAAGTTAAGCAATGTTGTTCCCAGTCAGTACCTAGATAGTGTAGGGGCATCGGTCATGCTTGGTAAATTGGCCTTGTGCCAAACACGTCCAAAATCCCCACAGTTTACATTTTAGAAGGGTGAAGGTTGCAATGTGAAAGGTTAAAGCAATATTAAATATTGTGTATATTAAAGCAAAGATTTATTGTGTATATTAAAGCAAAGATTTATTTACAGAATGACAAAAGTGTAAGAAGAAAAATATTAGTGAAATTGTGTTAACTGAACACTAATATATTTGCGAAAAGAAAATGTTCATTGAGAAAATGCATGCAGGTTTGTAGTTGAAATTGTTCGTAGTAGTAACGTAGGTGTTTGAAATGTCCGCAGAAGTTTACAGTTCATGCTTGAGTAGTAACGGAATGTAAAGTCTTTGTTCCTTCCTCTTTTTAGTAGATCGCGACAGGTTGAGAGAAAAAGAAGGCAAAACAAATAAAGAAGTTGTACTTAACACGTTTATTTTGTCGTTGTGTTGTCATCTTTAGCAGCGAGTGTGAAAATGAAGTTAAGAACGTTAGAAGAAGATGCCGAATGAAACTGTGGCGTGCCCTATTGTCCGGGGTTAGCATGGAGTAAAAAAGAAGAAAAGAAAATTGGAAGAAGAGGTTTTATGTGACGTGCTCTGCGTCCGGGTTGGCTTCTTGAATTTTCTTTCGTTACATTGGCACGAGGTCCCAGCTAACCACACCCATGTCGACTGCCTTTTGATGTGGAATGACGTGGTATAAATAGTGAAACTTCTCATGATTTCGACTCCAGTGAAGCTTTTTACAGCTAAGTGTGAAAATACGTCATATAAAAATTTGTTTTTTTTTAATCCAATTAGGATTAAGAATTTACTTTTCGCACTGACTTGTGAATTTTTCTTAGTTGGGTTTCTCCAAAGTCGTTTGAATCCCCTTTTGTGGGTGTGAAATTTTCCCAAATGTTGTAGTCGATTGAATCCCATTTTGCCGGTTTGCAAATTATTTTTTGTGTTTTAGATGGTTGATGGATTATATAAGATTTGCATTCTATAATGGGGAACTTTTTGTGAATAGCAGGTGTTGTAGGCTGCGATATACGTGTGCTGTGAATTAAAACGTCTCTGAACTTGAAACCAGAGAGCCGAGTTCAAATTCCAGTAGTGTTTATTATATATTTTTGCGCGCAAATATTATTCAGGAAGCTATGAATCCAATATTTTTTCCCATTTATGGGTTAATTAGTAGAACTTAAATAACCAAAAATCATTATTGTCATCCTAACCTCAAAAGTCTTACAATCTAAAATAGTTTCTGTCTTTAAATAACCTGAAAAAGGTAGATAACCTGTAAAATACGAATGAATGGAATAGAAATATTTTCAGTCTATTTGATATTTTTAAACGATTTCACTCTATGTAAAACAGTAAAGCCACTAAGACACAAGGGGTTATTGGGTGTAAAAGAATTAAGAACAGAAACATTAATATCTAGTGGGAAGAGAAAATAGTAATCAGAAGGACAAGAGATAGCAATTGACTTAGCATTTAAATTTTTGCAGATTAGAATTAGCTGGAAAGTATGGAGCTGGAAGAAAGTTCCACAAGTGAGAATTGCGGGAAGAGTACTTGTTAGCATAGAATTTACGACTAAATCTAATCAGCCTTACTGTAAATTATATTCAGTCAATCAGTTAAGTGCCATACGGGATACACGCTTTGGGCGATCATCTCTCGAAAGAGACATGACTGACTGGGCAGATGTTTTTCCCGCAGTAGGTTGCCATTGCTTTCTGCGGTAGATTTGTTGCCAGCCAAGACTATAGAACTCAATCTGTCTTATTATTTAACACATAACTGGAGGGAAGCGGCTGTTTAATAACTTTCCCAAAGGTATTTGTGCGTAAGTGAATGCAAGGAATTCAACTGGAATTCGAACTAGGCTCACCCGATTTCTCGTTCCGAGTCGATATCACAACGCACAACGCTAGCCTATTACTGGACTTAAATTCTTATACGTCTACATCCCATTATGGACAGTTCATTCAAACAATATCAGTGAAAGTATTTATAGAAAATACATAGTGACAAAACCTTAGACCGAAGGGAAAGGAACAGAAGCCGAGCCGCCAGAATAAGACCAGTAATATTGCTGATTCTTCTTTAAATTTTATCAAGAACCTTGAGGTAAATAGCAGGGGCACCGGACCATATGTAGCAGTAATATTCGAAGCATGAAAGAAAAATTGACCTCTAGATATGCATGTTAGATTCTTAATCATTTTAAAAGTCAAAATTTCTTTGTTTCTGTTTTTGTTCATACTCGCCTGGACGTATGGGCTTGGTACTCATACGGCGTGTAGGTGAATTGTGTGCGTGATTAATAGATTATTGTTGACAGCAAAACTGTTGGATCGATTTTATCTGAAATCTGACACGCAGACTTCTTACCCCCATGACACAAACATCAAATTGAAAATCTGCTAAATTATTACTGAAAAGAAAATCTGTCACAATAATTGAAGTTCATTAATCTTTTAGATTTTTTTATGCATTAATATTTTTTAAAATGTTTAACATATGTTAGCTGTAGTTAGCTGTAAGGAAATGTTGTAAGCTAATAATGAACGCTGTTTATAAGAATAAAATAGTTCTAATGAGCAGTAAAAATACAAAATGAATTTATTTTGCTTGCTAGGAATGTCTTGAATGTGGAATATCTGCAATTACAGCAAATTTAATCGTTTTATTTTACCATTTTATTGTTGTTGTTCATTATCATGACACTGAGTCAAGACGCTTTTCAACCGACACAACGCGATAAGTGAAATAATGAATCTGATTTCAAGTCGACTATGAGAAGAAGATTGAAGAGGTTTCAATTAAAAGAAGTTCACGCAGACGTTGAATGATCAAGGGAAAAGATTGTAATTATGGCGAGATTGAAGCAAGTTTGTTTTAGCTTTCTATATTTTGAAGCAAGTTAATTCCAAAAGATATCCAAAAATAATCAGAAAAAAACACAGCCATGGTTGCTTTTTACAGTCTGATTTGTTGATAATGTTTGTTTGTGTGAGCTTTAATGGAATTACACCAACCAATTATATATATATATATATATATATATATATATATATATATATTACTCATTACAAGCTTGTTTCGTTGTATCACAGCTCATCAGTGTGGCTAAACACATCCAATTGCTTTTGGATGGGATCGAAACTCGACCAATTGAGTGTCAGTTGGAGTCGCTATCCGCAAAGTCATAGGCGCATAGAAGCAGAAAAGGGAAATTTTAACGTTTTGTATATAATCAGTGTATACACACGCCAGTCACCGAAAGAAATCAATTCATTTCTGAAGAGTAACGCATATATCGCAGAAGTGGAAAATATTTTTAAACTTTTCTTTTCTCTCTCTCTCTCTCTCTCTCTCTCTATATATATATATATATATATATATATATATATATATATATATATATATATATACATGCATTGTAGATATAAAAGAATCCAAAGGAGTATCCTGTACATAAAGTGGTAGGATAACTCTCTAGAAGAGCTCTAAATACATACACTCCTGATCAAAATTTTAAGACCACTTAAAAATCTTTAAGAAGAATTTTTTTTTTTTACGGATAGATTTTAAACTCCTCCCAATTAAGGTTACCAATACTACAATCTAAAAGGTTCTGGGAACAAAAAGCTACATTCCAAACATTTTATTTAGAAATTTACATTTTTATAAAATGAGGCGATTTACACATGATCAAAATTATAAGACCAGAGACAAAGATTCTACGAAATTGTACAAAAAGAATATAAACACATTCAACAACTAAATTTAATAATGAGTTCTACCTCCACTGCTTTTGATGACTTCAAAAATTCTGTCGGGCATGCTATAAATAAGCGTTTCCATTAAGGTGCGGGGGATGTTGCTCCAGCTTCTGAAGATGGCTTCACGTAGTTCATTTGTTGTTGAATATTGTTTGCCATTTCGATAAACATCTCTTGTCATCCATCCTCAAATATTTTCAATTGGGTTCAAGTCTGGTGAGCATGCAGGATGTCCCAAGAGATGGACCCCATTTTCTTGTAGAAAGGTCAAGTTCCGTCTTGCAGCGTGGATTGCAGCATTATTCTGTTGAAATAGCCATCCATCCACACACAAACGATGGCCCTCCATCAGCAATGATGCTTTTTGTAGCATGCTAATATAACCAGCCGCTGTTTGACAACCCTGCACCACCTGGAGCTCCATCGTCCCTCTGTAAGAAAAAGCACCCCATACCATTAGGGACTCTCTACCACTATGACGTGTGGAGAAAATTTCAGGGGGCATGTTTTTGTTATGCCAATCTCGTTGGAAGCCATCAGGACCATCTAGATTGAATATTTCTCATCAGAAAACAGGACTTTCTCCCACTTCTCAACGTCCCATGTTTGGTATTCACAACCAAACTTTAAGTAGTCCACCTTGTGACGAGGAAGCAGCTGTGGAATTTGTTTACGCTTTTTATTTACCATGCCCTTTTGTCGTAAGTATCGTCTGATGATTACTGGACTGCAATCAGCATCTGTGACTGACTTAATTTGACTAGAAAAAAGTCCCGCCTCTTTCATAACAACCCGTCTTATTCTTTTACTCAATGCAGGAGAAATGTTTTGGACCTACCAGAGGATTTTGCTTTTCCATAATTCTCACTGTTCTTTAGAAAGTTGCAAATCACAGTTTTACTGCGATTTACCTAAGCTGCGATCGCCCGCTTTGACAAACCTTACTTATGGAATTTTAGAATTCGAGAACGCTCAACTTTGGTAAGTTTGCTTGCTTTAGGCATAGTAACACCTTTACGCAGTGATTGCTAATCTCTAACTGAACTAAAAACATTGGAATTACCATAGATCTAACAATTTATACCCCTGGTCTTATAATATTGATCATGTGTAAATCGCCTCATTTTATAAAAATGTAAATTTTTAAATAAAATGTTTGCAATGTAGCTTTTTGTTTCCATAACATTTTAGATTGTATGTTGGTAACCTTAAGTGGTTTCCATAATATTTTAGATTGTAGTGTTGGTAACCTTAAGTGGTAGGAGCTTAAAATCTATCTGTAAAAAAAAATTTCTTTTTAAAGATTTTTAAGTGGTCTTAAATTTTTGATCGGGAGTGTATGTATATAAATACATATAGAGCAAATATAGGTAAAATTTAAAACGGACACGCTATTCTATGTTTAAGCGGAAGTCTAGGCCTATTTCAGGTGGACTAACTTCAGCTTCCGTCTTTATTGTACAGAAGATTTTACACGAATGAAATTCACAAATAAAGACTCCAAAGAAAACCAAAATCATAAAGATAAAGATCTCTCCCTTGAAAGTAAAAAAAAAAAAAAATTCATCATTACATCAGTTAGACGAATAAACACACATGCATAAACAAAACAAATATACACACGCAACAAGTAATCAAAGAGCACGCGTAAGAGCGGACGTCGACTCAAAGATACTCTATGTAAGTCAGTTATACTGATGACTCGTCGATTTGGAAAGTAAAAAAAAGGGGTTGGGGGAGAGAGAGTGTGTTAAAGAAAAAAGCTAAGTTTTATTATGAGCGTAAACGAAATGGGAAAGAAGTAGAAAGAAGAGAGGAGTAAATGAAAATTTGAAAGAAAGATGATATGAGAAAATAAAAAAAAAATTATATATTAACAGTGAAAGGATGAGAAATTAAAGTCTAAAACAATTAAGAAAATTAAAAATATTTTAGAAATAATAATTAATCAATATGTTGTAATCAAATTACCGCCACACGACTTTATAATGAAAATTATACTATTTATTTAGTCAACAAAACAATTATAATACAATATAAAGATTTTAATTTCTTATCTTTTCACCGTTGATATATAATATTTAATTTTATTCTTATTTTCTCCTAGCATCTTTTCTTCCAATTCTTAATTTATATCTCTCTTCTTTATTAATTCAAACAATATTGAAAGAAAGAGTTTACTTTTTACCAGACTTTGAATTAGGACACATTGTGTCTTCCTCATGCTTTGAGTGAACTTTCACCAACCTCATGAACATTCATGAAAGTTCTCAAAATTAAAAATCTGGATAAACTAATGACATCACCGCCTCTGTATATATTTTTATGACGTCTTATCTCCAGTGGAACGGACTCTTCCTCCTACTTATATACTAAGCTGCGTGACTTCCAGGGAGGCAGTAGTGAGGCAGCCGTGAGGCAGCCGAGACGCAGCGTAACTATACAGTTCGGACGTACACTTCTATCTGCTGACTACTAATACTCTTATTTCGTATATATATTCTGTTATTCTAATACACTTGTTCAACCTATCTTCTTGTTTCCGTGTATTATTTTCTGGTCCTAACAGGCCACAACCTATATGCTTACATTTCTGATTAGGGCAGACCTCAAAATGTCTCTTCAGAAAGAAAGTCTACAATTATTTCATCCGTGTTATTTTAGCATCTCATTGAAAATTATGAGTTCCATTTTAGACATTTGATTCTTTTTGTATTGCTGTAAAGGCAAAGATGTCTCCGAAGCAACAAAAACATTAATGTAGGTGTCGCATACTGTGAAGGTGTTTTTACTGAAAAAACTGTATAGAAGTGGTTTACTTAATTTAAAGTTGGTTATTGTAGCCTTATTTATTAAGAAGGCTGATACAGACACCCAGAAATAAATCCAGTTATTGATTTAGAATAACCCACATTACACAGCGGGATATTGAGGGAAACTCAAAATTTATCAAACTCCCCCATCTTAGAACACTTAGTAAAGCATGGGTGCCAAAATGGCTACGATGCTTTGGTGTCACATGGTCCGAATAAAAAGATTATTTGTGATCGCATTTCTATCGGTGATTTGCTGTATAAACGCAATGAAAATTCATATTTTAAAGCAAATTCTGAAGGTCAATGAAAAATGGATCGTTTATAAAACTTTTGAGTAAAATTATCCTAGCGTAAGTGACATGAGCCAACTTTAGCCACCCCAGAAACTTTATCCTAAGTAAATCATGCTGTGCTTCTGATGGGATTGGAAAGGAATGTAATACTTCTGCAAAATAACCAATTGATTCGGAAAAGTACTGATGCACGCGCGTTGTGGTGCAGTGGATATCGACTAGGAACGGTAAATCGGGGAAACGAGTTCGAATTTCAGTTGAATTCCTTGCAATCACTTACGCACAAATACCCTTGGGAAAGGTAGTAATCCGTCTCTTCCCTCCAGTTATGGGTTAAATAATAGGACCGACTGGGTTCTATAGCCTTGGCTGGCAACCAGTCTACCGCAGAAAGCAATGGCAACCTATTGAAGGGATAATCTTCCGCCCAGTCAGTCATGTCTTTTATGAGACATGATCGCCCAAGTGTGTATCATGTATGATACTTAACTGACTGATGAATAAAAGGCAGAAATTCAAGGAAAACGACTAAAATTAAGAAAAAAGGAAACGTGAAGTTTTCCATCAAGATAATTCAAAACCTCAAGTTTCTTAGATGGGATGACTCATACCACCCGCCGTATTTACCAGACAATACCCGTTTGGATTTCTATTTATTCTGGTCCTTACAAAAGGCTCTCAACAGTAAAAATGATAGTTCTTTAGATGACATAAAAACACTTTAATGAGATCTTCGCTGAGAAACCAACGAAATTCTGTGAAGAGGAAGTTTTTAAACTGAAAGAACAATAGAGAAACCTTCTGTAACCTAAAGGTTCATATTTATTTGAATAAATATTTAATGGCACAATTTTATTTTGTGATTTAATTTACCTTTAATTTTTATCGACATGAAATTTCTAAACAACCCCATATGGGCGTAGCATAATAAACTATTTATTATTATTAAATAATTATTTATTACTTTGCCTTGATAAAGTCCCAAAGTCCATATGAGGACGAAACTCTTCGACTAAGTACAGTTTATCTTCTTGAATATATATATATATATACGTTGTGATATATATATATATACGTTGTGATATTGTGGCGTTGTGTGCGTTGTGGATATCGGCTTGGAACGAGAAATCGGGGAGCCTAGTTCAAATTACAGTCGAATCCATTGCGTTCACTTGCGCGCAAATACCCTTGGGAAAGTTATTAATCCGTCTCTTCCTTACAGTTATGGGTTAAATAACAGGACAGATTGGGTTCTATAGCCTTGGCTGGCAACCAGTCTTCCGCAGAAAGAAATGGCAAACTACTGCGGGATAATCTTCTGCCCAGTCAGTCATGTCTATTTCAAGACATGATCGTCCAAGCGTATATCACGCATGGCACTTAACTGACTGATATATATATATATATATATATATATATATATATATATATATATATATATATAAACACCTAGTGAGCCAGACAGACTAAACGATCCGTTTTGGTAAAACCTAGGTAGGTCCGTCTGGCTCATTAGCTGTTTATTTATTTATTTCGCTCTACCTGTGGGCGCTTTCTGTTAGTTGATTACTCATATCGGGTTTTTTTCTTTGGGATTCGTGCTGATCTTGGTTCAAAATCTTTTGACTGAAGTTCATGTACTAAGCTCTTTCTTTTTTAAAACCATTTTTTTCTTTTTTTTCGACCGTTTTCAAAGAAGGTTTTTCGACACGAGTATAATTATTAAAATCTCACTTATATACCCTATATGTAAAAACACTGGGGAACACTCGGACCCCGCAAATTACCGCCCTATCAGGCTTCTTCCGATCTTTGGCAAAGTGTTCGAAGCCATTATCAACGCCGAGGTGGTCCAGCATCTCACAGCCCACAAACTCCTCTCGGACAAACTATGGCTTCCGCTTCACCAGGTCTACTGCTGATATGCTAACGACCATCACCGAGTACATATACCAGGCTCTCGACAAGAATGGTGAAGTCTGAACCGTTGCCTTGGATATCTCTAAAGCGTTTGAAAGAGTCTGGCATGCTGGCCTTCTACACAAACCGTGGAGCTATGGAATAACTGGACATTTGTTTGATCTAATCCAGTCCTTCTTCTCTAACCGCATATTGAAGGTGGTATTAAACGAACATGCCTCCCAGATCTACCATACGAACGCTGGTGTCCCTCAAGGCTCAATCCTAGGTCCTACGCTCTTTCTGATCTACATTAATGATCTCCCTGATGCCATAAGTTCCTAAGTAGGTATGTACGCCGATGACACCACAGTCTACTCTCGTCTTAGCCAAAAATCCGGTGTGGGCCACAAAGCAAACCTTGCAGCCGAGCTTGAAAAGAACCTCCAATCCGTAGTGGACTGGGGTAAGAAATGGCTCCTAAATTTTAATGCTTCTAAAACGAAGCTGCTATCAGTTAACCATCATAGACAATTGCACCTACCTCCCATTAGCATGGACCAGGCTTACCTCCCAGAGAGTAAAATACTACGCCTCTATGGTCTCACACTTTCAGCGGACCTCAAGTGGAATGACTATATCGAATCCATTGCTAAATCCGCTGCTACGAAAGTCGGTTCCCTGTGCAGAACCTGGAAGTTTTTTCCGTCTGAATCTATCCTGCACATATATAAATCTACCATCCGACCGTGCATTGAATACTGATGCCACATCTAGTCGGGTGCCCCTGCTATTCTCCTTGGGGTTTTTGACAAAATACAACTGAGGGTCTGTAATGTGATCGACACCGACTTGCCAGAGCGACTGCAGTCTCTCTCTCACAGGCGTGATGTGGTTTCTCTGTGTCTCTTCTATAAATACTTCCACGGCTTCTGCTCCGATGAACTTAGATCACTGGCACTCCCTAGGTACGAATTTGCACGAGATATTAGATTGGCAACTAGGTCCCACCTTTCTACAGTAAAACCGATAAAATGTAACCGCAATTTCTACTCCAACAGCTTCTTTTCTCGCACTTCCCGACTGTGGAATTCCCTTCCACATGATTGCTTCCCCGACAGCTACAATCTCCAGGAGTTTAAATATAAGGTCAATAGACACCTCCTAACACACTAACTCGCATCCATTCTCTCAAACACTCTTCCCATCTACCCAACTCCACGCCTTGGTACCCTTCTATCACCCTCCTTATGACATTTCCTGTATCTAACCACTCTTTCTCTTTCTCTTCCCCTATGTAACCCCTTGCGCAGTAGTGGCAATGGAATGCCTTGCTTGGGGTGAAATGATTAATATATATATATATATATATATATATATATATATATATATATATATATATTCTTCACTATTCGATAACAAAATTATTGCAAAACATAAAATAATAATCAATTACAAAGTAAACAAGCGGTAAGAGCTTTCATAACTGGTAGTAAAGTATAATAACTGGTGGTAAAGTATAATAACTGGTGGTAAAGAGAATGAACTGAATCGACGCTGCCTCGCTTTTGGTTTTCTAGTGAACCAAGCCGATGTTGCCTTGCAGTTGTCTTTCTCCATGAGCGTAACAGGAAAGATATACATATATATTGTTTTATTTTACGATTATATTTTCCTTTTACATACACTTGCCGTCATGACAGAAAAATGTTTGTGTTTCCCCTCAAATATCCCCACTGCATGTAACAAGCGGGAATATATATATATATATATATATATATATATATATATATATATACTGTAATGGTTGTTACAATGTTTTTATAAATTCATAGTATCATTACACAAAACTTTCGTGTTTCGAAGCCAGCCCATTATGTTGTTGGCTTCCTTTTCAGGTTGTTTCTTAGAAATGAAAATTATCTAGTTGAAAAGCCCGTTTATTTGTGTTGGATTTGTTTTTTGTGGGGGTGTTAAAGGGGTTTGTCTGTATTTTGAGTTCTGTTGACCTTTTAAAGGTCTTAATGTTGTTTGTTTGTGGCTGAGTTCAGGATACGTTAATCTATTTATCTTGAGAGGGTTTAGGCTGCTGGCGCCTTGCGTGTTGTTATTTGATTTAGGGGTTGGTAGGTGTTGTTTTCTTTTGGGGTTGGTTTCTTCTTAATTTAATTTATGTTATTTTGTATTGGGGTGTGTGCTTTTTTGGTTTTTTCTTTTTTTGTTTTTTATCGTGTCGATATTTTTATTTATTTATCTACTATCCTGCTTCAACTGCATTATTTTTTGTTGGTATTGTATAGGGTTTGTTTTCTTATTCTGTTTATTTATAGGGTTGGTTGTTTGTATTTTTTGTGTTTTTGAGGGGAGTTTCGTGGTTAGGGTTTTTTTTTTTTGCTTACTTAAATTTTAGCGAGAAATATTTGAGATGTTTGCATATTACTGCTATAATGACACACATAAGTATTAGATACATGTTATTTTCTGTTATAACTCTAGTTTGTATTCGCCATTTTATTTTGCCGGATATTTGGTAAGTAATATCTCGTAAAATTGTTTTACTTGTATGTGGAAGGAAAATTAAAAACTCATGGTTGAATCTATTTTCTTTTTATCAATATTCAAACTTACCCTATGCAAAAGTATTGGATACATCAATTTAATATTTTATTGCCTAGCCTCTGTTTTGTTTCACTGCTTCCAGTCGCTTTTTATACTTGGCTACAAGTTTTCCTCACTGATCCATCGTTACTTTCCCCCATTCTTCCTTGCATAATTCCTATAATGGCTTGATATTTTGTGGATTCCGCTTATGAACTTTAACCTTCAAAGCATTCAACAAATTCCCATTTGGTTTCAAGTCAGGAGACTGACTTGGCTAATTGAGACTATTAATACCATTATTTTCAAACCATTCCTTTGTAATTTTTGCGGTATCTCAGGATTCATTGTCGTGTTGAAACATAAAATTCCGACCATGTCCTAAAGAAGTTGCAGATTTCTGGAGGTTCTCTAGAATCTCCCTGTACATGCTATACATTCATATGGATAACTTGTAACTCACCAGTGCCCTTGGATGAAAAGCATCAAAATGGAACCACCCCTAAACTCAACTGTTGGGATGGTATTGTGCTTGTTGAAGGCAGTGCCATTTTTTCTCCAAACATTTGTCGCTGTGTTCCTTCCGAATAGTTCAACTTTCGTTTCATCCGACCAGATTACCTTTTCCCAAAACTGCATACCTTTCTTTTCATAAGTTTTGATAAACTTTAATCGGTCTTTGACATGTTTGGTTTTCAATAAAGACACTTTTCCTGGTGATCTTGAAAGAAAGCCTACACGATATAGAGCTCTGCTGATGGTATCCTTACTTACATTAATTCCAGCACCCTCAAGATCAGTTTTAATTGAAGGTTTTTTTTTTGCACATTTCTGATGATCCACCTTGAAGTCTTTTCATTTCTTTTTCTCGGTCTTCGATTTCTTGGAAGGTTTTCTGTACAGTCGCCATACTTCATATACTATCTGATAATATTTCCTATTGTACTTAGTACTAGATTAATTTGATGTATCCAGTAGTTTTGCATAGGGTAATTTTGAACGTTTGATATAAAAATGGATTCAATATTCAATATATATATATATATATATATATATATGTATATATATATATATATATATATATATATAAGGTGATTGAAAAAAATTGCTTATTTTAGAATATTTTTCTATTTATTTACTAACGAAAATGTTTACAAGAAATGTATATATATATATATATATATATATATATATATATATATAATTTCTGATCGTAAAACCAAGAAAATTGGCAATCGATATTTATTAATCTCTTGGTGCTTATCCATAGAGGATATAGATTCATAGAGTAATCTATTTTCTCCTAGTAAAGCAATAATTCTTCAAGATCCACAGGAAAGATAACGGGCATTTTGCAAACAAATTTGACGTTATTCATCAGCGTCAAGATTTATATTACATAAAGAGAGGAATATGTGCAAAAAGAACTGATCATTTGATAACAATGTCAAGCAACGTACAGAATTTCATGTTCTATCTTCATAGAGTTCAGTCTTCTGTACAGTTTTTAACAAATAATTTATATATATATATATATATATATATATATATATATATATGTGTGTGTGTGTGTGTGTGTGTGTGTGTGCATAAATTATTTTCAGATAGATTGTATCTGTAAATCATAAAAGTGTCCCAGCAGATGAAACGCGTTGGCTAAAAATATTTTCCTCTGGTGTCTTTTATTTATAGCTTATCTGTATCAAAATTACTTTCACAAACTTAGAGAGGGGTTACTCTCCTATAAGCATATGTCCGCAAATTTTTGAGTTTTTTAAAGTAAGTTTAATGTCAACGGCACTGTAATTATTTACGATAAATTTTGTTACGAAAATGCGTGACCATCGTCAGGGTTCGAACCTTAGACGCCTATCTGAATAGGAAGGCACCAAGTGATCTGGCAAGTATTAGAACTCTCGACCACGAATGACGACCAGTACAAACGAAGTCAAATTAAGCCTATAACTCAATGTGCCGAATGACAAATATTTTCGTAACAAAAATTTATCGTAAATAATAAGACCGGTAAAAATACATATATAATACTGTTTGATTATAAACAGAATATCTATTTAAACACGAATATCGATCAAAAATAATGTTCAAACAAATCATTTCAAATTCTCGGGTGTTTATAAACAGTTTCGTTAATCTTCGTTATATATATATATATATATATATATATATATATATATATATATAAGCTTGCAGTGTAGATATAGAAGAATCTAAGGGAGTATCCTGTACAACAAGTGGTAGAATAACTCTCTAAGAGAGCTCTAAATATATATGTACTAGCAGTATAGCCCGACGTTGCTCGGGTGTAATGAAAGTTTTTAAACTAATCCATGGTCCTGGAGCTCAGACTCTTTGGACGTTGGCACGAAAGACTAAAAAGCAATAGTTGTTTTCAGTTAAAATTAAATCGAAAACTGAAAGAAAAATGAATGTGAAAAAAATGAATCGATGTAAGTCAACTTTTGATTTCCTGGTATCGATTTCCTGGTATCGATAACAAATAAGTGTTTTTCGTCGTAAACTGAATTTTGAAGGCTCAATAAGTCCTCTGAGTAAATGGTATCATGGCTGAGACTAAGAACTACAAACAATTATACCTATTTAGAGCCAAACCCGAAGCAAAAACTAAAATAAAAGGTCTGAGAAAACAACAGACATACAGGCAGATAAACAAACACACACACACAAATATCTTGCCTTATATATATATATATATATATATATATATATATATATATATATATATAAGTATATATATAAAAATAAAAATAAAAATAAATATATATATATATTTAAAAACAGTTTCCACTTTGGCTATAATGCGTGACTCTTTAGAAATGAATTAAGTTCTCTAGGTGACTGGCGTCTGTATACACTGCTTACATGCAAGACGTTAAAATTTCCATTCTCTGTCCCCATGCGCCGATGGCTTAAGTTGTAGAGACTCCGACAGACATCAAATCGGTCGAGTTTCGATCCCGGCCAGAAGCAAGTGGATATGTCTAGCCACTCTGATGAACTGTGATACAGCGAAACAGGCTTGTATGTGGATGACTAATATATATTATCGATTTTCTGCACTATTGTAAGAACTGAAACCTTCAAATTTCTGAATATCGTTTCTTGTGTCTTTGTCTATGAGTGCATCAAATTTGATTAAAATCGATCCACTCCTTCCATAACCCAATTTTTCGATTATCGATTTTTTATATTTATCTGGGGTACATCGACACAAAACTTAGCTAACAACACTTGCAGGCGCTTATAGTACAACTGTGTAAATTTTCAAGAAAATCGGTTCATTTGGAGTCTGTAGGTAATGGACACACACACAGACACACACACATACACACACAGACAAATTTCCATTTATAAATAAGTTTAAATAGATTTAGATATAAATACATATAGAGCAAATATAAGAAAAAAATTAGGCAGACACGTTATTTCATGGTAAAACGGAAGTGTGGGCCTATTTCAGGCGAACCATCATCAGCTTTCATTCTTTACTGTGCAGAAGATTTTACACGATTTATTCAGTTTTTTATATATGTATATATATATATATATATATGAAGAAATAATTTACCTAGTTTTATTCAACCTCAACAGAATGCACAAAGCACTGGACAGCCGTTTCGTCCTATATTTGGGATTCATGAGCAGTGCGCATCTATTACCAGGAATTGAAACCCAGGCAGTTGCGTTATTAAGCGAATGTCATGCCCACTGTAATACAGGCCCCGTTGACTTAGAGTTAACGAATTAAACTCGATATAGCGCCGCTCATTCACATATTCCGTAGTAAAACTCTGCTCAGAACCTTTTACCCATAGGACTGTGCCACCCAAAGCCACGTATATATATATATATATATATATATATATATATATATATATATATATATATATATATGTATGTATGTATGTATGTATGTATGTATATCGTTCATTCAGCAATGAATTAGAACACTCTCAACGTGTATAGTGTTAATATGCCCGCTAAAAAGTCTTCCTTCTTCTACCGAGCGCCCATAGCTCAGATATAGAATCGCCAACTGACGCCAATTCTGTCGGCTTTCAATCCTGGGTTAAAAGCAATCGGAGTCTAACCGTGTTGATGAGCTGTAATACAGTGGAACATATCTGTTTGCGGATGATTATTTACGCTCTTCTCTGGAAGAATGGTAGACTTTGAAAAACAGTACCTACTCTAGCAAATACGCATCGTTCATTCAGCAATGAATTAGAGCACTCTCAGCTATTGGGTGTGTATAATGATAATATACGGGCTAAAAGTCTGCCTCCTTCTACCAAGCGACCATAGCTCAGAGGTAGAATCGCCGACTGACGCCAGTTCGGTCAGGTTTTATTCCTGGGTTAAAAGCAATCGGAGTCTGACAGTACTGATGAGCTGTGTTACAGCGAAACATATCTATCTGCGGATTACTATATATATATATATATATATATATATATATATATATATATATGAATGAATTTCCACTTATTCTACTTATTTACTCCTAATTAAACTTATACAGAATGAATATACTGAAATATCTGTATTATTAATGTGTACAACAGTTCACGTAATATGTATAAATTACAGAATATTACGTGTCACGCATGAAAGGGGTTAATAATTCTATTAAGAAAGCAGGCTGAATTCAGCCTGATTTTCCACATTATTAGTGAAGTTGTTGACGATGCAAGAAACATTAATTTGTAATTAAAAATGATAATTATAGGAAGTGAGCAAAGATTACAGAGAAAATAAATTAGGGACCCACAGGCTAACTAATCCCCTTGAGCTCTGCCTTTCGGCTATTTAATGGCGTCTACGCTAAGTGACAAAGAAGTGAAACGTACGGGAGTGTTAGACGAATGAATCAAATGAGGCAGGTTTCCGCCTTTCCCCTCGGTTCGAGGATTTTTTCGGTGTCAGTAAGAAATTTACTGAGATCTTAAACATTTCGTATAAATGCAAAATAAAGTTAATTGATCGATTTTCTAAAGCTTTGAACCCCATGCGGTTATTAATAGACAAAAATTATGATAATGATGATTTGCTTTTCCCTCTAAAAAATCGAGTGGTTCTCAAACGTGGAGGCACGCCTCAGGTGTGCGGTGGGAGATTATAACAGGTGAGATAATCAAATATTTAGAAAAACTCATATGCCAAAGATAAATATGATTTTCAAATTTTAAATATTTTTATGGATTAATATTGATTAATAATAAAATTTTTAAAAGATTAATTCTATTTTTATTTTTGTAATTATAATTTATAAAGTTTCAAAATTATTTCAAAAATATTTCCAATTTTTGTAGATATTAGGCTAGCAGTTTACATCGTGAAATATGTTTACTAATCGAAAATTTAAAATTTTAATACTAATTATTGAGCCATCGTATTTTTTAACTTGCCTAGCGGAAATGTGGTTCTACAGAAGGATGCTGGGGATATCGTGGACTGCAAGCAACGATGTGGTGTTGGAAAGAATGGCAACGAAAAGGAAATTAATACTGAGCATCAGGAAGAGACAACTGAAGTTCCTGGGACATGCAATGAGGAAGGAGAGCTTGGAGAACCTGATACTGACAGGCCGGATAGAAGGAAAAAGAGACAGAGGAAGGCAGGTGATAACAACATATCTGAAGGGCCTGATCAGGTGGATGACGTAACGGGGGTTGCGAGGTGTAACAGGAGCGAACATACTAAGAGCCACCAGGGATAGGGAGACGTGGAGAACCATGATCGCTTACGTCCTGAAGGGACAGGGTACATAGAAGAAGAAGAAGAAGAAGAAGAAGAAGAAGATTTGACTCACACATCTAACAGTTTCCGTACATTCCACTACTTTTTCACGTAGCGTAGACGCCATTAAATAACCGAAAACCAGACCGCATGGTTCATAGTATAAAATGTTATAAATAATTATTGAACGATTTTATAACTTTGATATGTTTCTTTAATATCAGATGTTAAGAATAGAGTAACTGTAGTCCGCAAATTAGAGGAGAGGGTTATCAATGATGATGTCGTTTTCAAATCCAAGTTCATCTCCGTTTAGTCCTCTCTCCGTTATTTCTTTATATGGCTGTTATTTATAAATATTTAAATTCAGAATATTTAATATTTATTTCAGAAGATACAGCTCAGAGAAAAAAAATGAGAACCGCTGAAATAATTCTTAGCAAGATGGAGAGTAGAGATGGATTCATCTAGGTATCTCCACTCATTTTCGATACCTAAATCTTAAATTGAATTTTTAAAAATAAAAAGTTTTCTTTAAACTTTTATTTGAGTTTTAATTGAAAGTTAAATGATTAAATTTACTATTTCCAGTAAGCAAAATAATTTGGTGTATTTCAAACAGAATTTATATTGATTAGAATATAACATTTTTAGATAATTTTTTTTAGTTTTGGGCCATTTTTGAGCGATTGACACATTTGTAAACAAAAGTTAATTTTAGGTTTTAAAATTCTTGTGAAAATAAAGTATACATCTGTGACATATTACCTTTGGAAAATTAGCAAATGTAATGTTAAATTAATACGATTTACACAAATATTACTTACTTATTTATAACATAAAATTTTAAAAAACTATTTTTAAACATAAACCGTGTGTAACTGAAATGTATTGACAGATAATTTTTGAAATTTTCTTAACTTTTTTCTGTCAGTCAGCCTGCAACTGGTAAGTTTTAGCCAGTGTGATCTTATTTTGCTGTATTTTTTGAATTTTTTATTTTTTTATTTTTTTATTCCTTTGGTTCTTATCTTTTCTGTCTAATTTTTGTTCCTGTTTTGTTACAAACCTAAGTTCTCTACTTGTCGCTCTTGTAATGCACTGCGACTATGTTTGTGTAAATTGTTTTTAATTATAAAATTTAGGTTTGACTAATACTAAGTTAAAACTTAGTTAACTTCAGGCACACATTTATTCTTTTTTTTTTTTAATTGGAGTAGATAGTACCTTCTATCGCCCGGTCTCACACTCCACCCCCTTCTTTTGGACAGGAGTAGAGGTGATCGCCTTGTTTCTTGTTTAGGAAGGAGTTCCCGATTGATCTCTCTCTTTTTCGGTCTTTATGTCGGTTCAGTTGGAAGCTTTTTCCAGTTGGTGAGTATGGTGGCAATGTCTCTTCATTCTGAGGGTACCGGGTTGGCAGTTTCCTGGTTGCTGCTTCCAACTGGTAGTTAGGAGCCCGAACTCTTGCGTAGCATCTTGAGAGGCTGCTCTGATCAACAGTTGAATAATATCGGGGTTCCTGTAGTGCCATTTCGCGCATGGACGGGCTTCCCTGCATGAATTTCCGATGGGCAACCCCGAGGTCACATTATGCTGCAGGCGGCGCCATTCACCATCCTTCACCTGCTGCAATTAACGACCATCTGACCCTACTCTAGACCTCTCTCTATTCACAACTATAACCAGCATGAAATTAAACAAACAAAACAGCAAGCCTAAACCAGCTAGTCATAAATCGCCCAAACCTATCTGCGTTACCTTCACAAATATACGAGGTATTCGCAGTAACTTTAATAGTGTAGAATCATTCCTTCTAACTAACTCACCCGATATCTTAGCTATATGAGAGACTAACCTTGACCCTTCTATCCCTTCTTCAGAGCTGTTCGTTCCTGGTTACCTTCCTCTATTCAGGAAGGACTCTAATGTCCATATGCATGGGCTTGGTGTATATGTCAGTGAACAACTCCCCCTAGCCAGGGTCACATCTCTTGAATCCCTTGATCATTCCTTCATGTGCTTTCGCCTCTCACTTCTAAGCTCGGTTAGCTATCTCTTCTTCCTCTACCACTCCCCCTCCTCTTCTGACTGTACGGTACTTGATTGCATCTCTACTAATATCGACAGGGCCATTTCTTCTCACCCATCTGCCCATATATATGTGTTTGGCGATTTTAACGCCCACCACACCAAGTGGCTTGAAAACTCAGCCACCGACCTTGCTGGGATCCGCACCATGTACTTTTCAATAACCTAAGCTCTAACGCAAGTGGTGGACTTCCCCACGCGTTTCTCTAAAAACTCTAACGGAAGGGACTCTTTACTCGACATTTGCATTACCTCCATCCCAGACTCCTGCACTACCAGGCAACTCTGCCCCCTCGAAAACTCTGACCATGCCGTAGTCTCCGTCAACATATCAATCCGCACTAGCTCTACCCAAGAAAACCAGACCAGCAGAATATGATACTGCTACCAAAGAGCCGACTAGGACTCGTTCATGGACTTCCTCTGCGACGTCCCCTGGAACAACGTCTTCGATCTTCCTGTCGAAGACTGTGCCTCCGAAGTCTCTTCTTTGGTTAAGGCTGGCATCGATGCTTTTATCCCGGCCAGGAAATTCCAACTAAAACCAAATTCGTCCCCCTGGTTCTCACCCGCTTGCTCGGCCGCCATTGCCCACCGGAACCATTTCTTCCGGCTCTATCGAAGCTGCTCGTCGATCCAAAACAGGCGCCTTTTCGCCTCAGCACGGAACAAGTGTAAAAAAATACTGAACGAAGCCAAGAGGGCGTTTGCTACCAGAATTAGGCAACGCATAGCATCTTCTAAGTTTGGTTCCAAAGATTACTGGCGTCTCTGCAAAAGCGTGCTCAGCAGAAACAAGACTTCAATACCCCCACTAATCAATGAGTTTGAAGTTCTCACCTACCCAGCGGACAAGGCTGAATGCTTTGCCCGTAGATTCTCAACCAATTCGACACTGGACTCGTTAGGAATATCTACACCAGACTTCCCACCCAGAACTAAGGCTCAACTAAATAACGTCCACATTACACCCTCGCTGTTCGCCAAGATAATTGCACAACTTGACCCACACAAAGCGAGCGGCGGTGACGGAATCCCAGTCACAGTACTGAAGAAATGTGCAGCAGAACTCTCGTCTGTCCTCTCTAAACTCTATAACTTCTGTCTATCTGCTTCCTGCTTTCCTGCCTGTTGGAAGTCCTCCTGCGTAGTTCCTATATTTAAGAATTCTGGCGAACCATCATAACCCGCAAATTACCGTCCTATTAGTCTCCTTCCAATCTTTGGCAAAGTTTTCGAAGCCATTATCAACGCCGAGGTGATTCAGCATCTCATGGCCAACGGGCTTCTCTCTGACAAACAGTACGGGTTTCGCTTCACCAGGTCTACTGCTGATATGATAACGGCCATTGCCGAGTACATATACCGGGCACTCGACAAGAATGGTGAAGCCCGAACCGTTGCCTTGGATATCTCCAAAGCATTCGATAGGGTCTGGCATGCTGGCCTATTGTGCAAACTGCGGATCTATGGGATAACTGGACATCTGTTTGACCTCATCCAGTCTTTCCTCTCTAACCGCACATTGAAGGTGGTATTAAATAGGCATGCCTCCCAAAACTACCATACGAACGCGGGCGTCCCTCAAGGTTCTATCCTAGGTCCCACACTCTTTCTGATGTACATTAATGATCTCCCCGACACCATTAAATCCCAAGTTGGCATGTATGCCGATGACACAACAATCTACTCTCGCATCGATCAGAAACCAGGTGTGGACGACAAAGCGAACCTCGCTGCCGTACTTGAAAGGGACCTCCAATCCGTAGTGGCCTGGGGTAGGAAATGGCTGGTAAATTTCAATGCCTCTAAAACGAAGCTGTTATCAACTAACTACCATAGACAATCGCATCTACCTCCCATTAGCATGGGACAGGCTAGCCTCCCAGAGAGTAAAATACTACGCCTCCTTGGCCTTACACTTTCGGCGAACCTCAAATGGAATGACTATATCGAATCCATTGCCAAATCTGCTGCTATGAAAGTCGGCTCCCTGTGCAGGGCCCGGAAGTTTTTCCCACCTGAATTTATTCTGCACATATACAAATCTACCATCCGCCCGTGTATTGAATATTGCTGCCATATCTGACCGGGTGCCCCTGCTGCTCTCCTTGGGCTTCTTGACAAAATACAAAGGAGGATCTGTAACGTGGTTGATACTGACTTGGCAGACCGGCTGCAGCCTCTCTCTCACCGGCGTGATGTGGCTTCCCTGTGCCTCTTCTACAAGTACTTTCATGGCTACTGCTCCGATGAGCTTAGATCACTGGTGCCGCCTAAGCACGAATTTACACGAGATACTAGATTAGCAACTAGGTCCCACCCTTTTACAGTTAAACAAATAAGATGTAACCGTAAATTCTACTCCAATAGCTTCTTTTCTTGCGCTTCCCGCCTGTGGAACTCCCTTCCACAACTCTGCTTTCCTGACAGTTACAATCTCCAGGTGTTTAAATGTAGGGTCAATAGACACCTCCTATCACACTAACTCCCAATTATTCTCAGAACACTCTCATCTACCCAACCCTCATTCTCGGTATCCTTACCCGCCTATCACCCACCCTCTGACATTTCCTATATTTAATCATCCTTTCTCCACTCTACGTAGCCCCCTGCGCAGTAGTGGCAGTGACATGCCTTGCTCGGGGTGAAACGCTTATAAAAAAAAAAAAAGATCGAGATTAGTGTATAGCTATTACAAGTGACGGAATTGTACACTTTTTCCATCAAAGAAGAATAACCCTAAAAGATATGACCTTTTAATTTACACATAGATATTACCATTAAAAAACATCGAATACAGACAGAAAAAAATTGAATATTATTTAAAAGATACAATGGCTAAATGATCAGTATTAGAATTTTCAATTTTCGATGAGTAAATATAATCTTCACCATAAAAACTGCTAGCCTAACATCTACAAAAATTGGAAATAAAGTTTCAAAATTATTTTAAATATTTTTTAAAAAATAATTTAAATAATCTTGAAACTTTATAAACTATTATTATTACAGAAGCAAAAATAAAAGTAAATCTTTTAAAAATTTATTATTAATCAATATTTTTTTTTCAGTTTATAATGTCTGACATTTATATTACTTCTTAAAAGCTTATCTAATTAAATAATATCGTACTTTTATTGCATTTTTTATTTTACTATTCGAAGCAGATTTTCGGTAAAAGGGTTAGATGGTTTTAAAAAATAATACATTATTTAAATTCCTCAATGAGTCCTGCGTTTAACTAATAAAATCATTTTTGCCTAGAGAATTTATTTTTTGAAATTTCATGAATTTACGTGGAGTTTGGTAATAGATGTAAAAAAAAAATTACCAAGATTTTTAAAAAGAATAATTTGAAAATAAATTTCATTTATTTGTAAATAAGTTCAGTGAGTTTCCTTAAATCCCGACAATTCTTTGATTTTTGCAAGAATTTTCAAATTATTGTGTTTCTCACCGGAAAAAAGTGATTTATGTAATATCACGTTTACCATTGTAATCTCTCGTAACATTTTCGTTACCAGCTGGCGATACTCAAAATAAGATATTTTACCAAAATTTCAAACATTTTAGAAAGAATTTAAAAATTTTGAAAAATAATTTAAGAATATTTTGACCTTTTCTTTTAATAATAACATAAACATTTTGTTGGAAGAAATTTGTTTTTATTAAGTTTGGGACGATTCTTCTTCATACTATGCTGTTTTTTCATCGATGTAGTGGAGATACATAATTCACACTCATCTAAGCTTACGGCAGTTGGCATTCAAAATCAAACAAGGTAAATAGAATTCAACACTAGAGATCACTGATGACAATAGATTAAACTATATTTATCCGGCTTTGCTAGTATCTGCGTGAGAGTAGGAGGAACTGATTTGCATACTGGCTTTTTCTGTATGTTCGAGGGCTCACTTGAAAAAAGCTTTCCTCGTACAATGTTTATTAACATTATTTTTAATTCAATAAATTGATTTCAGGGAAAAACGTAAGTGTGTTAAAATCACCAAATAGCGTTAAGTTTAAGCTTCGACCACAAAAAAAAATTATAAACATCGAATATTATATTTGCATATAATGTGGGAATTAAATTATTAATTATACTCTTTCATAAATTTCTATAAAGTCTAACCTAAAACAAGATACTAATATATATATTCATATATATATATATATATATATATATTTGTGTGTGTGAAATGAGTATATATATATATACATGCAATTTGTTATCACACATATCTATATGAAAAAATATATATATATATATTTTAAACATATACTGTTAAATATAAGAGACAATGAATGTCTATTATGTTTAATCATGAGCCGTTCTAAACGTCGTATTTTTGGCTTTAATTTCAGTTGAAAATAAAGACAAAAATTCTCCAACATTTGGATATTTTTTATTAATTTGGTTCTAAGCTTTCGGCTCACATGAGCCATCTTCAGATTTATTGAACGGTATTACAATAACTTCTAGCATCACCGACGATTTTGTGTTGACATAAAACTCCGCTAGGCAACGGCAATTGTTACCAAAAATAACAAACGCAGTTCGCAAATTTACAATGCGGTTCTATGACGTGACACCGCGTGATAACGCGAAATGACAACAGAACCATGTATTCAAATGCAATGTAATGTGTTATGGCCAGATTTAAACGTGATTTTATTAAGTGTGGGTTGTTTGGATTTAATGTACATGGCCTACAATATCTGAAGTTTCTTTTTACTGTGTGTGTGAGTAAGGATTATTGTATTGTTGACTAAAATCTGTCTGATATTACCTACATGTTTATGTGTTTTCTGAGAAATGTTGTTTAATTGTACTCTGATCAGAAAGCTGACATGTAAGTCTACATGAGAGCTTGGTTGTAGTATATATATATATATATACGAACTGGTCAAAATTTGGAATCACCGCACAACTTACAGTCTAAAGTGCATAATTGTTACAGGTTCAAATCTAGCTAGACATGTTTTCATTACCATGGTAACGTAATCGGCTGATCTCCCCAGCCTATATATGTGTATGGATACTCTCTCTTTTTCTTTCTCGTTCTCTCTCTCTCTCTCTCTCTCTCTCTATATATATATATATATATATATATATATATATATATATATGTTAGAAAAGTCCAGTGTGTTAGAAAAGTTCAGTAAATATCTGATTAATTCAGAGACAAATTTACATTTGCCAAACTCTTATCCCGGACTGATTCACTTGGTAGTAAATCTAATCTTGTCTATTTTGTAAATGCGCCAGATTAAATTCCTCCCAATAAATAATTAAGGGCTTTGTAATTATAAAAAAAAGACTTTCTCCTACTAACGGAACACTCAGGTTTCAACTGACTATTTGTAATTGAAAGACTTGCGTACTTTTCTTTGATAGAAACAATTTTCGTTTTGATTCTAATTAAGAACTAGTATATCTGAAGATGATTTCCAGTTTTTCTAAAGGGGAAATTTGCCTCAACACAGTCTTATTTAATCTTCTCCATCTGATGTTATAAGAGGAATAAATACTGAGAAATAAAGTCATGTAAATAAAGTTAAAAAGGCATATAAGCAAAGATGCGTTGCTAAAATGTGAATTTGTTGATTAAATGAATATAATTCTGTGTGGATTCTATAAACATTCTTTAATGTTTAATAAAAGAGGAAAAGTTGTACATAGAGATATATTCATATAAACATTGCTACACACACACACACACACACACACATATATATATATATATATATATATAGATAGATAGATAGATAGATAGATATACTCACAAGTGTATGTTTCCCTAATCAAGCCAATCTTAATCTGTTCCACTCTAGAATTCACCGATATCTGCCCCTCCTATCAGTATATAATATCTTATCGTAACCCCCCAGGTCTTGTAAAGTGATATTCGTGAAAGTAATTGTAATAATATTATCAATTATCAAGGGATAAAGGATACTATTACTACTACTACAACTACTATTAATAATAATAATAAGAAGAAGAAGAAGAAGAATAAGAATAAATGACATTAAATGTGTACTAATATTTCCTGTGAATTTTTTGTAGATTAAATAAAATTGTCAGAGGAATTGATAAAGAAAATTTAATTTCAGCATTTATACTTCATCAATCATGAACGTATGAGTTTATATATATATATAACAGCTCAACAGTACGGTTAGACTTCGATTGCTTTTTTACCCAAGATCTTTTTACCCAAGATTTTACCAAGATTGAAACCCGACCGAAATGGCGTCAGTCGGTGAATCTACCCCGGGGCTATGGGCATTCGGTGGATGTAGGCAGACTTTTTAACGCATATCATTATACGCGCCTAATCAGCTTAATATATATATATATATATATATATATATATATATATATATATAAGTTTTAATATATATTTATATATATGTGTGTGTGAGTATGTGTGTCTGTATGTATGTGTTGTGCACGTTGTTGTGTACATATATATATATGTGTGTGTGTGTGTGTGTGCATGTATGTGTCTATCTATCTAGTCTATATATATGCGCGTGTGTTGTGCATGTTTTTGTACATGTATATATATATATATATAGTCATCCGCAGACAGATCGGTTTCGCTGTATCACAGCTCATCAGTACGTTTAGACTTCGATTGCTTTTTACCCAGGTTTGAAACCCAACCGAATTGGCGTCAGTCGGCGATTCTACCTTTGAACTATGGGCGCTCGGTAGAAGAAGGCAGACTTTTTAGCATGTGTAGACGTGATATATGTACACTCACACAGAGTATTTTCTTCTTGGTTACTGAATTTGGTTCTCTATAGGGTGAATCAGGTACTCCACAAGAATCTTATGGTGCTCACAAATTATACAGAGTTTGCAAAATCTTCTTCTCTGATTTTTTTATTTTTTTTTTTAATCATATTACCCCGAGCAAGGCGGTAACGCTACTGATGTGCAGGGGGCTACATAGGAGTGAAAAAATTAGAAAAGAGAAAGCCGGAAATCACATCCTAAACAGGGTACAAGGGATGAGCCTCTTTACCTGTTCAATGGAGGTGGGTGGAGTGTGAACCGGGCGATAGTTTAGTCTATCTACTCCGATTCTGGGAAGTAATGTTGTTAAAAATCGTTTATTGCAGTGAATTTATGTTTATGTTATTTACTTTTTCATTCATTTATTGTTAAATTTTTTTGCACTTGTTTTCATAATTTACCTTATCTGCAAAAACAATCTAAAACGAACGAAAATACTAATAATGACAGCACAAACAAAATTTTGCTACAAACAATTGTTATATATATATGAAAAGTGTATGTATATAATTATAAATATCAATATCAATATATATATGAAATTTGTTATATATATTATATTATTTATATATTACATATGCGTGGTACTTATTTGAAAGCGCTCAATATCAGTGATAGAGCTGACATATTCATATAGAAAGGTGTGAGTGTGTAACCCTGGGTTTCACGCTCTTGCAAACCCAGGGTTACAAACTCACACCTATCTATCTATCTATCTATCTATCTATCTATCTATATATATATATATATATATATATATATATATATATAATCGTTTCATCCCAAGAAAGTTGGCATTGCCACTGATGCGCTAGGGGCTGCATAAGAGTAAATTTTAGACAGGAGGAGAGTAAAGGGATTGGCGGACCAGTTACAGGGGGTGTCAGAGAAAGGGTAAGAGAAGGATGGAAACGGGGGTGTGAAGACATTTGCGAAGGTAGAAAGAAAGGAAATATACAGGGTGATGTAGAAAGAACTAGAGTCAAGTGGATAAGAGATGGGAATTGACATTGCATTTAAATTCCTGGAGGTTGTAGCCGTCAGGAAAGCAAATATATAAAAGAGACTTTCACTGGTGGGAAGTGCGAGTAAAGAAGATGGTGGAGTAGAATTGTCGGCTGCATTTGGTGGATCTAACTGTAAATGGGTGTGGCTTTTTTGCCAGTCTGGTTGCACGAGTAAATTCTTATGGAGGGGGTACTAGTGACTTAAGTTTGTCGGAGCGGAAACCATAAAAATATTTGTAGAGTAGTCAGAGGGAAGCCACATCTCACCGGTGAGAAAGTGGCTACAGTCGAGATGCCAGATTCTCCTTTTGGAGCCTATCGAGAACACTGAAATGAACTGCAGGGGCACCTGACCATATATGACAGCAGTATCATTAATTTTTACCATCTTGTACACCGTAAAAACACAAGTTAAACAATCGTCTGGCAGCTGTAAAAGGAAAATTGAGGCCGCATCACAATTTATACAGCTACTCTATTAGAGATTCCATTAAACATTAAGTTAGGTAACGGTCTGCGAGATCAGCTTATTATCCCTCGCGCCACGGAAACACAAAATATACACTTCCTAATTATAAATGTTATTATTTTTGTGTGAACGAAAGATAATTCGAAAAAAGTTCCATCTTGTTCAAATGATAGTAACCAAAAACCGAACGCACAAGTTCAAAATATAGTACAGATGACGAATGAAGATTTGATAAAATCTTAAATATCAGATAATTTTTTTTTCTGGTGTGCGTTAAAATGATTCTTTTAACATCAAAATCCGAAAATCCGACAGTTTTTTAATCAGAATCGATTTGAATACAAAATCTGACAGCACCATAATTTTCGGACAATTTCAAATGAGAGAAACGGATTTAGTTTATCAAGAGAGGATAAAAAAATATTAATTTTGACAGCTTCAGAAGGAAAGATCACTCCTGATGCCGACATATTGATAAACGAATAACCATTTTATTAGTTAAATATTTGGCTATCATTTAGATGAATTTAATCCAATTATTTTCCTGTTCTTTCAATGAAATACTGTTCATAAAAATATTATATCTAGTCATATGTATTTATCTGTTACGTGTTAAAATAATCCAAACAGATACTTCAATCAATAGCATGTAACTTAGGTTCCTAAGTTTTAGTATATATTTGTCTATTACGGATATAAACGCATTTTTAAATTGCTTTTTTTTTCAGGTGATACGTATTCAGCATTTCTTTTGTGTATGAAGATATTCAGATGACACAATGCTGATAGTAGACACACAAAGGAAACTACGTAGAATTTTGATATCTTTAAGAGTGCAAAGGTAGCGATTTCTCTTGGAACAGCTGATTTGCTGCGAAAAAGTATCGCTTCTCCTAACCGCCACTCAGAGCATAAGATACAACCGTAAGTTCTATGTTAAGAGTTTCTTCTCTTACACTTCTGGTATGTAAAACTCTCTTCTGGCTGTTCGCTTTCCAGTCATCTTCGGCTGTCAAAATATGAAATGCAATATCAATCGCCATCTTCTGTCTCATTAATTCTTTTTTTTATTTATTGTTCTTACTCCATAATAATATTTGTTCCAGGCTCTGTAGCATTTTCGCCTGAAATGATTTTAATGAATTTATTTTAAATATGCAAGGTAATAGAAATATAAGAAAGGCATAAAATTGGGGATTTTTTTATGAATGATTTATGTTTTTACTCTAGAGGCACTTCGACGGGATAAATTCGACAATTTACTGAAAGTAAGAACAGCCGAGTGGAACCATTTTATTAGTTGTTTATAGATACTAAGTAAAGATATTATTTCAATACAAAATGCTACTAGCGAAAATATTGTTTAGCACTTTTCTTTTTGATAGAAGTCATAAATTTTAAAAATTACTCATTGTTTAACGATAAGGTTCCAGTGTTATTGTCAAAGGGATATTTTCAAAATTTTTCTTGTTTGTTAGTCATGAACCTGATATGTGTTGAGTAATTTCCTCGTATTTTGACTGATGGATTTCATTTAGATTCTGTGCAGTCAGATTATAGTGACTCGGAAAGAGGAATCGGAGAACCAAGTTCGAATTTGTGTTGGGTTCGTTGCATTCTTTTAGACATAAATACCACTTCTTTTACTAGCTATGGGCTAAATAGTAAGACTAATCACCTGCAAAAAATTATTTTGCAATTCAAAATAGATTTAAGTAACCACCGAAGAGTTCTTCTTCTTCTTCTTCTTCTTCTATGTGCCCTGTCTTTTCAGGACGTAGGCGATCATGGCTTTCCACACCTCGCTATCCTTGGTGGCTCTTAGCACACCTTCTCTTGATACACCATGCAACCCTCGTTTCATCATCTATCTGATTAGGTCTTTAAATATGTTATCCGTTGCTTTCCCCTGTCTCGTTTTCCCTCTATATGGCCTGTTAATATCAGGTTCTCAAAGCTCTTTTACCTCATTGCATGTCCCAGGATCTTCAGCTAACTCTACCTGATGCTCAGAATTAATTTTCTTTTTCTTTGTCATCATGTTCGATCCATCATGTTCGATCCATGATATTCGCAGAATCCTTCTGTAGAACCACATTTCAGTTGCTTCACGTTTTTCCTTCATCTTCAATGATATTGTCCAGCATTCACTGCCATGTTGAAAAATTGACATCACATAGCAATTCAGTACTCTTTTTTGTTTCTAGTGAAATTGTCCTGTTTCTTAATACTTTACTCAACTTCTGTAATGCTTTCTTCGCCATATCAATTCGCCTTCGGATCGCGGTGTCTCACTTTCCGTCTTCTGTTAGAACACTTCCCAGGTATTTAAATTTTTGTACCTGCTTGATTTTTGTTTACCCACCTGTATTTGGCATTTTTTCCGATGACCATGCATTCGGTTTTGTTGCAGTTTATTTGTCCTTTCTTGTCCCTCTCTTCAGCTACCTTCTGTAGGAAATCTTGTAGTTTCCTTTCTGTGTCTGCTATCAGCACTGTATCATCTGCGTACCTTAGGTTGTTTAAATTGTGGACTCTGATGACGTATCCTGTCATAACCTCTTGGGTTCTCAGAATAGTCTCGCTTGATAAACCGTAAAAAGAAATCAATGAAGAGTCCACTCAATGTAGGTTTGAAGACTCGTCGTTTGAAATGTGCTAGGGAATTCAATACCGGAAAAATTAGATAAATCAGTTTTATCACCACCTTCTGATTTAATATTTATAGATCTATCTATCGCCCGGTTCACACTCCACCCACGTCTATTGAACAGGTTAAGGGGCTCATCCCTTGTTCCCTGTTTAGGATGTAGTTTCCGGCGTTCTCTTTTCCAATCTTTTCACTGTTACGTAGCCCCCTGCACATCAGTGGCGTTACCACCTTGCTCGGGGTGATACGATTAAAAAATTATCTTTTAAAGGCAGAGATAATGACGTGCATTATTGCTTTCAACGACTTCGTGAAACTGAGTTAAATATTGACAGAAAAAGATCTGGTAGGCCCAGAGTAACATCTATTGTAGAGGATAGACACTTGATCATATCTACCAAGAGGAATAGGAGAAAAACCGTTCCGGAATTAACAACTGAAAGGAATTCTACATCCAGTATCTGTTACTACTATTAAGAGACGACTTCATTCTGCAGGGCTTAAAGGCTGTGTAGCAGTTAAAAAACCACTATTAAAGAAGGAGAATAAGGGATGAAACTGATCGTACAGTTTGAAATAAACTTCCTAAAAATGAACAAATGTTGTTTAAATGCTTGCAGGATTCTTGGAAATCACTTTCAATAACTTCTTTTGATAAGTTATTAGAAAGAATGCCAAGGATTTATTTGAACGTTTACGTGTCAGGGAATTTATGAACACGCAATTTTTAAATTAAAACGGATTATGACGTTTTCATCCATGGTTGGATAAACCTAAGAGGTATTTCTTATTGTAGATGCATTTAGTCATAATTTCTGTTTTTTCATTTAACAGTTCGTCTTTATTTGGGTATGTCATAATTTCTAATTTTTCTTTTTGGCACAGTCTACATATTTGTCCACTATTATAAGTCTTGGCTGTTTTTACAATGCTCCACGTTATGTCTGTGTCTTTTCCATATTTTGATTTCAATTTCCAGACGTAGTTAGCCAACTTTGTATTGTTTTTTTTTTTTTTAATTTTTCTATTTTAAATGTAGATCTGTGGTTGAACCACTTGGTCTTAAACGTCTCTTTGGTTGAGTTCAAATATATATTTGTTTTGGCCATCTGGGTCATGTAAAAACCTGGGTAGCGAAATAACTCGTTTAAAAATGGAATATATATATATGTCCTTTGGACATACACTACCGGCCATAATTATTAGGCCAGCTCAGTTTTTTAATGGAAATAATGTACTTCATACTACTTTTAAGTGGATAAATCTAATAGAAAATAGAATAGTTCTTTTGTTATTATTACTTTGCAAAATGTTACAAGCTAAGGAGGCAAAAATGAATTCGTCCAAATCACCCTAATTGTTTTCAATTTTTCGTTGATGAAACTGCAATATAGGTAATTATTAAATATTTATAAATTCATTTGATACACATGTTATTCTGCAGTATTAACAAAAGAACCATTCTATTTTCATTTACAATTATTCACTTGGCAATAAATACTAAAACATAATAGGAAATACATCATTTTTTTAAATACTGGGATGACCCAATAATTATAGTATATATATATATATATATATATATATATATATATATATATATAAATTCCTGTCTATTAGGGTACTTAGTTAATCTCTGTCCTGTTGCAGATAACTGCTCAGGCACATGTGTATTTGTTCAACACCCACAGATCTCACATGAGATATATATGAACAGGTCAAATTTTGGAAGAATATGAAATTACTTTACTTATCATCTAATTTTTAGCTTCTCATTCGAATAATTTTGTTTAATCGCTTATTATACAAATTTGAGAAAGGATTCTGTAAGCAACGACTTGTAAAAAAGGTCCGTACTATTTTAAATTTATTTTCTAAAATGTTTTTGCATATTACTCTAAAATGCCCAACCATTTCAAAAGTAAAAATAAAAACATATTTGTCGAAACTGATGTCAATAAAATCGACCTCATATCAAAACAACACTGCTATCTTTAGTTAAGAGTTATTTTAGAATTCGTACCGCCACGCCTTCCGTATAACGTGACGTTATATTTTAGAGGATAATGAACAAATATTTCGCGCCACTCACACGTTACCCAGTTATTTGCAGTACATAAGACCACCATCAAGAAATTAAAAAAAGAACTGGTCCCCAAAAAAGCAAGCAATACCCTGTAATATAATGATGTTTATCGCAAATGTTGTAGAAAATAAAATGGTAAACAAAATATGTATAAATGAATTTTCAACTATAAAGAAAAAGATTTATTATAGCAGGCATGCTTCATCATTGCCCATAACGATATAGGTAAAACTTCAGATTTCATATATAAAGTGAAAGTCAATATGTATGAAACGACATACATACATAGACACACACATGTAACATATTTCGGTCGGGTTTCAATCCTGGGTAAAAAAGCAATCGGTGTCTAACCGTACTGATGAGCTGTGATACGGCGAAACAGATCTGTCTGCGGATGACAATATATATATATATATATATATATATATATATATATATATATATATATATATATATTTAAATTAGAGAAAAAATTCAAAATTCAAAGGTGTCGGATGTACATTTCGACATAGGATCTCTAGTAGAGATTCTACGTCACGTCAGCGACATTGTTTTGTTCCAAATGGCGAAGGCCCTAGGGTAAAGTGTGGAAGGGGCCAGGTTAACAACGGTCACAAAGTAGAACAGGACAGAGCTGGTAGTGGCGGGGTTCCAGGGTGTAGAGACAAGAGGTGGACGGGGTATCAAATATCAAATAGTAGAGGCTAGTGAATGTTTACAGTGGTTTGAAAGGGTATATTTAGGAGGGGGAGGAATTGATTTAAATGTAATATCTTAAAAAAATTTTATTAAGTTTATCCATTAGAGGAAGTCATGCATTTAAAGTTATTAAAGAAATATATATATATATATATATATATATATATATATATATATATATAGGGACTTGGTAAAGGAGTTCATATTTTATAAAGATAGACAACTAAAGGAGTTAAATTACTTTTTTAAGGTTAAGGTTTTGAGCTGCTTGAAGAGGTGTATTTAGGCGGGAAGGAATGGGTTTCAATATAAGATTTTAAATTTTTTTATTTAAGTTTATTTAATTAAACCTTTTAGGTAGAAGCGAGCTAAATGCCAATTACAGGAAGTTATCAGTTTAAAAATTATTAAAGAATAAAAGAAATATATATATATACATATATGTGTTAACCAAGAAAAAAGGGGTTTAGTAAAAGAATCCATATTTTCTAAAGATAGGCAATTAAAGGAGCTTGGAATAGGAAGGTAGGGGGGTTAAAAAATTGACATCTAGTTAACGGGGATTTAAATTCTAAATTTAAGTATTCAAAAGATTTGCCTTGTGGCGGCACTTACTGATGAATTCCCTCCTAAGATTCAGTGGCTGGTGTTGGTGGGGGTATTTTAATATTGAAATTTTTCCACCTAACATAGATAGCACCTATCACGAAAATTCCTCGGAATAAGGGCTGAGCCTATCAGTTTCCAGCTAATTTCAGGATCCAGCTCTTACTCTTTCATTTTCCAGAATGCCCGCGAAAGGGCTGTCTGGTACCTCTGACCGGGGTTCGAAAAAGAGTACCTGTAGTTATACAGTCTTTGTTTGAAAGTACCGGCGGACATACTGATATAGGTCCGGAAGTCGTTTTTTGTTCTTTGTTTTTTTCAAATTTGTTTGAAACCCATTCATTCCCGCCTAAATACACCTCTTCAAACAGCTCAAAATCTTAACCTTAAAAAAGTAATTTAACTTCTTTAGTTGTCTATCTTTATAAAATATGAACTCCTTTACCAAATCCCTAAATATATATATATATATACATATATTTCTTTAATATCTTTAAATTCATGACTTCCTCTAATGGATAAACTTAATCAAAAAATTTTAAGATATTACATTTAAATCTATTCCTCCCCCTCCTAAATATACCCTTTCAAACCCATGTAAATATTCACTAGACTCTAACACTTGATATTTGATACCCCGTCCACCTCTTGTCTCTACACCCTGGAACCCCGCCACTACCAGCTCTGTCCTGTTCTACTTTGTGACCGTTGTTAACCTGGCCCCTTCCACACTTTACCCCAGGGCCTTCGCCATTTCGAACAAAACAATGTCGCTGACGTGACGTAGAATCTCTATTAGAGATCCTATGTCGAAATGTACATCCGACACCTTTGAATTTTGAAAGTTTTCTCTAATTTATATTGGCTCTGTATTCTTAATACATTGAGCTCTCTGCCTGCATCACTTTTTAATATTAAAAATTTTTAATATTGATTAGGATCAGGTTCTTGGAATTTACCTTCCAACTCTTCCACTTCGGATTAAAGAAAAACAAATATATATATATATATATATATATATATATATATATATATATATATATATATATATATATATATATATTCAGTTAGATTGGTGTGTGTTTGTTACCCTGTTGCGATCGTTTGACAAACTGAATATTTTTTAAATATTGGATATATGTAGGGCTGCGTATATTGATGTATTTTTGTGGAGGTGGGAGGAACATAGGTCGGAAAATTTGTCTTCGTGAAGTCTCTCATACAAACGCACGCATGGAAATACACTTGTACACCCATTGACGTACGCTGAGACACACACACACACACAGGCGCGCTCGTTCAGCGGGTCTCACACAAACATAACTATATGTGAACAGTATGGGGCTTGACATATATATGTATATGTGTGCCGTTGTGTACATACATACGCATTTGATTGGTGTATTCAGATAGTGTTATATATATATATATATATATATATATATATATATAAAACAATAAAACATTTTCTCAGTTTCTTTCCTTAAGTATTTTAATTACATCACTTAGCATTTCCTTTGGTTTTCACTGTCTTCAGGCTATTTTTGAGCATTATCAAATTAAAATAGTTGAACA
Source organism: Ascarosepion bandense (assembly GCA_037127315.1). NCBI lineage: Eukaryota > Metazoa > Mollusca > Cephalopoda > Sepiida > Sepiidae > Ascarosepion > Ascarosepion bandense. The sequence goes on along the minus strand of JBBBDQ010001451.1, from coordinate 1,228,356 downwards.
CCGAACGATGTTTGTACTTCAGTTTATAAATACATGCTGAAAGATAAATTCCATATATTTTCCTTGATAAAGTACATCAAACGACAAAACATCTTGGGAAATAAATGTTTTTCTTTTGTCTTTAGGTTGATCCATAAAACATTGAAAAACAGGTTCTCGAAGTTATGAAACGCTGGTCAGTACCTAGACAGTTAACATCTTGCTGCAAGTATAGGTGAGACTGTGGCGTAAGGGATAACGACTCACAATTGAAAATCAGATGGATGAGTTCAAATTCCAAAATAGTATTTTATAGTTACTTACGCGCAAATACCCTTATTAAAGTATGACTACATATTTTTTTTTTTTTTAGCTACGGGTTAAATATATCATTCATTCCAAAAAATTCGTACACTCTAAAAATATTTATGACTTTAAAAACTTTTGTTTTGTAATTTAATCATGATCGTAAGATTAATTCCTTAATGTGTTTGAAATTAAGTTTAAATAAAAAAAAAAGACCACCTTTAATAACCTCTACGCCTAAGTATAGGATTTAACCATCTATTCAAGAAAGACAAAAAAATTGTAACGTTATGCTTCACTAATACAGATATATTATCAACTACCAATTCCTCTATCAATGACGGCCATCCTCTCCCACTCCCTCCGACCTCATATGCATTTTATTACTTCTTCCACTTTGGTAAACCCAAAGGCCGAGCCATTATGTAAATGAGAATACTTTATTTTCTACTGTCCCTGAACTCGATCAACATGTCCATTACCCACCTATCTTGTTCACGCTCGTTTTCCTCTTTTTGTTCAAATTCTGATTTACAACGCCTAATTCGGATATCTCATTTTCTGTATCCCGCTTACATCTCACATAAAATTTACTAAAATAAGGAAACGAATTTTCCATCTCCCTTCACAATACGTGATGACACATTGTCATTTCAATGTCGAACAAAATGTACACTTTGTAGTAGTTTGTAATTTGTACATGTTCTAAACTATAATTTATAATAAATACTCATAGCTCCATTTATCTATTGAGCACTGTTTTAAATTCATGGTAATATTTTCTTTGTTCTTTATTCATTTGGGCATATATATATATATATATATATATATATACATATATATATATATATATATATCCGAGTGAGTATAGAATAAAATTTATAATAAAAATTATAATAAAAATACCTCTAAATTAAGTTATAGTTGTACAAATAATCTTGAAAAAATCATTACAAATCGTAATAAAAATATCTTAAATCAGCACGTTAATCAAAGTAACAGTAACTATCAAAATAATACAGAGAACAATAATACAAACTTATGTAATTGTAGAAATCTTAATAATTGTCCAGTGGAAAATATGTGTCAAACAAATTCTATTGTTTATCAATGTAATATAGCATCAAATAAAAACACAACTATTAAAAAAGTTTACATCGAATCTACTAAGAACACTTTTAAACAACGTTGATATATGTACTTAACTTACTTTAAAACAAACGTACCGAAACCAAAATTCCCTTTCTGCGAATTTTTGGAAGATAAATTACACAAACAAAACCCCAAAAGTAAAATGGAAAAGTCTGGAAAAACAAATAGCTCTAAGTTATTCAACGACATTTGCCCTTTGTGCCTGAATGAAAAGCTGCAGACTTTAAGGTTCCCTAAAAACGGGGAACTACTGAACCGTAGAGATGACTTGACTGTTTTATGTAAACATCGAAAATATTTTTCGTTAAAATTTAATTAATCATGTGTCATTTATAACTTATATTGTGCTCCAATATAACTAAAAAATTAAAATTAAATTTACTAAAATAAATGTTTCATAAAATACAAGTTGATTTTCTTAAATACAATATACATTGGTACACAAAAATAATTCAGTTAAATTCCAACCTAAAATAATTTCCAGCCCCTTAAAAAAATCTTTAAATTTAATTATCTGCAATGTTTCATTGATAGCTATTGCTCCAATATAACTTTAAAATTAATTTACCAATATTTTACCACTCAATTACTAATTTGATTTTTTATCTATAATCTTAGTATACTATAATTTTTCAAATTCCTTAACCTAAACACTAAAAAGACACCCTGAAGTTCAGCCTGCTGTAAAAAGATTGCTGTTTGCCCATTTAAATAATCTATTTTCCCACTCTTTATTTTACACAGAAAAATAATTTTATTTTAATTTAAAACGAAAAACTACAATGTTTCATTTATAACTTATTTTCTAATATAACTTAATAATTAATAATTATTTTACTAAATAGACTCACACAATACTTTATTAGTTTTTTTAAGTACCACATATTTTAATATACTATGATTAATTAATCATGATTATAACATAAACATTTCATTCTTTTTACTTATAAAATAATATAAAAAAATCAACTTGCTGTTAAAATCTATTTACCTATTTATCTATTGTGTGGTCTAACTTATGTACCTTATTCAGACAAAATAATTTTCTTCAAAATTTAATTTAATTAAAAATTTTCAACTATAACTTATACTCTAGCATAAATAAAATAATAAAAATTATTTGAATAAAATAAATGATCCACACAAAACTTTTTGTTCTCAATATAATATAACTAAGTAGACCATAATTATTTAAACCTAATTCTGACCTAAATATTTCATCCCTTTTAATCAGAGATAGTAGAAAGAAATCTATTGTTCAGTAACAAAAACTAAAATCCAACCTACTGTTAAACATTATTGTCTACCCATTTAAAAAATCTAAGGTCCATCAATGTATCTTACCCAAACAAAATTAAAAAGTGACATGTCTAGATCCAATCCATACTGCGCACTTTCTTAACCCACATATTAATTCTCCATGATTACATAATTCTCAATTTTGATTGAACAATTTTGAAACACCTTATGCATTTCTTTCAATAACTATTCCCTAATTCTCTAAAAAACCGTAAATTCATCTTATATTTTCAAAAGAAATCATTGTTACCATTTATTTTAACACATCAGCTGAAGTAGAACAGTTTTGTTCTGAATTATGAAAATCTTTGTGTAGCGATATACTTTTATAAACCATTGTAATAACAAAATTACAATATTAAGTTCTACTCTGTATCGAGTACTCTGTATAAAAGTTAATGCTTGAACAGTGGGTTTTAATCTACGAGTTCTTTCACTTTCTTGTAATATATATATATATATATATATATATATATATATATATATATATTAAAGTTAGTGTATCGAAGCAGCAAATAATTTTCGAAACATGTACTTTTAAATATAAGAGACAATGAATGTCTATTATGTTTCATCATGAGCCGTTCTAAACGTCGTATGTTGGCTTTAATTTCAGTTGAAAATAAAGACAAAAATTCTCCAACATTTGGATAATTTTTTATTAATTTGGTTCTAAGCTTTCGGCTCACATGAGCCATCTTCAGAGATTGCCTAGCGTAGTTTTATGTCAACACAAAATAAAATCGTCGGTGATGGTGGATGTTATTGTGTTACCGTCTTGGTGACCTCTCTGAAGATGTCTCATTGCTAGTAATCATGTCGAGACTTCTCACTGCCGATATGCGCCTGATGCGTGTTGTTTGTGTACAGAACGTCAGTATCTCCATCAGGTTGTATGTTGGTATACAGTCTTTCACTAACTACTCATAGCGCCTCCTTAGTGGTTACTTTGGGGAACAACCTGAACATGTCCGGCTTTATGACCTGGTTGGATTGAAACAGTGAATTTTTTTAAATACTAGCCGGATGGCCCGGCGTCACTCGGGTGTAATGAAAGATTTAAAACTAATCCATGGTCCTGGAGCTCAGACTCAGCTAAAGAATATTTGAAATAATAAAATAATTGCGACAATTTAACAATCGCACCTAGTATATATATATACTAGCAGTATAGCCCGGGGTTGCTTGGGTGTAATGAAAGCTTTAAAACTAATCCATGGTCCTGGAACTCAGACTCTTTGGACGTTGGCAAGAAAGACTAAAAAGCAACAGTTGTTTCCAGTTAAAATGAAACCGTAGACTGAAAGAAAAATGCATGGATGTAAATCAAATTTTGATTTCCTGGTATCAATATCAAATTTTCTGCACTATTGTAAGAACTGCAACCTTGAAACATCTGAATATCGTTTCTTATGTCTTTGTCTATGAGTGTATCAAATTTGATTAAAATCGGACCATTCCTTCTATAACCCGATTTATCGGGGGTACTTCAACACAAAATCTAGCTAAGAACACTCGCAGACGCTTATAGTACAACTGTGTAAATTTTCAAGAAAATCAGTTCAGCCGTTTCGGAGTATATAGGTAACGGATACACACACAGACACACACACAGACACACGCACACACACACACAAAGTTCGATTTATATATAAGTTTAGATTAGATTTGTACGAAGTGGTCCTAATTTGGGACATATGATAGTAACTTTTTTTTATCGTTTCACCCCAAGCATGGCGGTACTGCTACTGATGTGCAGGGGGCTACATAAGGTTAAAAGTTTAAACAGGGAGAGTATGAAGAAAAAGACGGACCAGTTACAAGGTGTATCAGAGAAAGGGTAAAAGAAGGATAGGAAAACAGGTGTGAAAACAGTTGCGAAGGTAGAAAGAAAGGAAAAGATATACAGGTTGATGAAGGAAGAACTAGAGTCAAGTAGATAAGAGATGGGAATTGACATTGCATTTAAATTCCTGGAGGTTGAAGCCGTCAGAAAAGCAAGTATATGGAAGGGAATTTACACAAGCGGGATTGCGAGAAATGAAGCTGATGGAGTAGAAATGTCGGCTGCATTTGATTGAAATAACTGTAAATGGATGGGACTTTCTTGCCAGTCTGGTTGTAAGAGTAAATTCTTCTAGAGGGGCACCAGTGACCTAAGTTTGTCGGAGCAGAATCCATGAAAATATTCGTAGAAGAGAAAGAGGTAAGCCCCATCCCGCCTGTGAGAAAGTGGCTGGAGTCAAGCTGCCAGGTCTGAACAGATCACGTTACAGATTCTTCTTTGGAGCCTGTCGAGAATGACATGAGCAGCATGGGCGCCTGACCATATATGACAGCAGTATTCCATGCACTGGCAGATCCCACTAATGGTTAAGCTATATCCGCAATGAAGCGACTCATTGCGTGACAGCTAACAATTGGCCTGAGAGGAGTACCTCGGTAAAGTTTGAGAGGACTATATATGTGAGATGGGACGTTGTAACTACTGCCTGTATATTCTTGTTCTTGAATTGGATCTATGACAGCTTTTTTTCTGTTGCCATTGTTGTGTCTTTCTTTAGATATAAGGAAGGTCATAAAAAGTATCGACCGGAAATGTTGATGAATAGTGTATATAATTAGCTGATAATCTGCCAACTAAAAATCTATTTGTAATCATTCTATTTTTAGTCGCATGGTTGAACCAGAAATGTTAGATAAAACTCGTCAGCATGTCAAATATTTAAAGATTTGTGATAAACCGAAAGAACACACTGCAATGTTATCAGTCCGGAACTGTTATTTCTGTTATATCGCATTTTCAATGTTCTAATTTAACTTCCTTGAGCCTTTTCTATAAATGATAATAGTTCTGGTGAGCATTTCTCTTTGTCATATCAATTTTAAAAATTTAATTATAGTATTAGATTCCAGCCGAATTGATTGCATTCACTTACGCGCAAATACCATTGGGAAAGGTATTAATCCGTCTATTCCTTCCAGTTATGGGTTAAATAACAGGACAGATTGAGTTCTATAGCCTTGGTCGGCAACCAGTCTACCGCAGAAAGCAATGGCAACCTACTGCGGGATAATCTTCTGCCCAGTCAGTCATGTCTCTTTCAAGACATGATCGCCCAAGCGTGTATCACGTATGGCACTTAACTGACTAACTGAATATAATAGTTGGACTAATGATTAAGGCTTATATTGGTCATAAAGTCGGGGATCAGTTTATTACTTCATAACAATAGGAAACCGATCCCCCACTAATTACTACACAATAATATAATAGATTTATTTTCCCTTTACCTATGAGTCAAATAACAGGACAGATTGGGTTCTATAGCCTTGGTCGGCAACCAGTCTACCGCAGAAAGCAATGGCAACCTACTGCGGGATAATCTTCTGCCCAGTCAGTCATGTCTCTTTCGAGACATGATCGCCCAAGCACTTAACTGACTGATGTATCAGTTTATAGAAAAACGGTGACGCCTGAAGTTTTCATTATTAAGTGGGGAGGGATTTTTGTTGGTGGGTTTTTTATATGGTGAGATAGTGAACTTATTGCCATTAGTGTTGATTAGTATATCGAGGAAAGGAATTTTGTTGTCATTGCTGAGTTCATAGGTGAATTTTAGGACTGAGTTATCCTGAAAATATTTTTGAAATTGTAGGATTTTGTCAGTATTTTTAATTAACAGTAGGATATCGTCAACGTATCTAAGGTATATTGATGTTTTTTTTTTTTAACTGACTGACTGATTAGATGGCAGCAAAATTTGATTATTTTATAGTTGATATTGTTGGATGCAATCAAATGTTCACTGCTAATATTTTTTTTTTTGCATCAAAGTTTCTTTACAGCTCGTTGCTTCCCATTCATTTTTGGTCTTTAAAAGTTTTAATGTAATGTCCATCTTTATTTCTTTTAATTTAAAAATGTAACATAATGTCGCGGATGTTCGTTGTGGTGCAGTGGATATTGGCTCGGAACGAGAAATCGGGGAGCCGAGTTCAAATTCCAGTTGAATTCATTGCATTCACTTACGCGCCAATACCCTTGGGAAAGGTATTAATCTGTTTCTTCCTTCCAGTTATGGGTTAAATAACAGGACAGATTGGGTTCTATAGCCTTGGTTGGCAACCAGTCTACCGCAGAAAGAAATGGCAATCTTCTGTGGGATAATCTTCTGCCCAGTCAGTCATGTCTCTTTTGAGACATGATTACTGAAGCGTGTATAACGTATAGCACTTAAGTGACTGACTGAATATAATAGTTGGAAACATGATTTAGGCTTCTACTGGTCACAAAGTGGGGGACCTTTTTTATATTGTTGTTAAGTAATAAAGTGATCCATTACTATTTAATAATATAATGCATCTCTTCCCCCTCTATCTCGGAGTCAAATAACAGAACAGATTGGGTTCTATAGCCTTGGCTGGCAACCAGTCTACCGCAGAAAGAAATGGCAATCTACTGTGGGATAATCTTCTACTCAGTCAGTCATGTCTGTTTCGAGACATGATCGCCTAAAGCGTGTTTCACGTATGATACTTAACTGATTGACTGAAATTAATGTTGTTTGGATAAGTTCTAGATGTACCAAGTCTCACCTTGTGGTTGTTTCAGATGTTTTCTATCACAGCAACCCTCATAGACGAAACATACATTCTCATAGTCGACACGTCGGATCTTTTCTATTTCCTCAATTTCCATTCACCAGATGGTGATCCAAATCCGTGTTTACCATGCGCTCGTTTAGAAATAAAATAAATAGTTAAAATAGTTATTTTTTTTAATAAAGTGGTCTTGAAATAAAACATAACTGTTATTTAAATTACTTTCGTGCGAACTATTTTACTCATCTTTTTTGTCCTTCTTCTTCATCAATGTGCCCTGTCCTTTCAGGTCATAGGCGATCATGGCTTTCCACGTCTCCCTATCCATGGTGGCTCTTAGCACGCTTTCTCCTGTTGCACCACCCGAACCCCGTTCCGCCATCCACTAGCTCAAGCCCATAAATCACGAATATAAATGTATAGAAACTAGCATGGCAACAAAATGAGGGATCAGTTTATATATTGGTTATAATATAGATTTGATCCCCCACTTTATAATTTCTTATAAACTGTTGGCATAAATATTCTTTTTCTATGTGCCCTATCCTTTCAGGACGTAGGCGATCATGGCTTTTCACGTCTCCCTATCTTTTGTGGCTCTTATCACGCTTTCTTGTGTTACACCACCCGACCCCCTTTCTGCCATCCACTAGCTGAAGCCCATAAATCTAGAATATAAATGTATAGAAACTAGCATGGCAACAAAATGAGGGCTCAGTTTATATAAAGATTATAATATAGATTTGCTCCCCTACTTTATATCCACATTATCATTTCTTATAAACAGTTGGCATGTATATTCTTCTTCGATGTGCCCTATTCTTTCAAGTCGTAGGTGATCATGGCTTTCCACGTCTCCCTATCCCTGGTGGCTCTTAGCACGCTTTCTCCTATTACACCATGCTACCCTCGTTCTGCCATCTACGAGCTCAAGCCCACAAATCTAGAATATAAATGTATAGAAACTATAATGGCCACAAAATGAGGGCTCAGTTTATATAATGATTATAATATAGATTTGATCCCCCATTTTATATCCACATTATAATTTCTTGTAAACAGTTGGCATATATATTCTTCTTCTATGTGGCCTATTCTTTCAGGACTTAGGCGATCATGGCTTTCCACGTCTCCCTATCTTTTGTGGCTCTTATCACGCTTTCTTATGTTACACCACCCGACCCCCTTTCTGCCATCCACTAGCTGAAGCCCATAAATCTAGAATATAAATGTATAGAAACTAGCATGGCAACAAAATGAGGGATCAGTTTATATATTGATTATAATATAGATTTGATCCCCCACTTTATAATTTCTTATAAACTGCTGGCATAAATATTCTTCTTCTATGTGCAATATCCTTTCAGGTCATAGGCGATCGTATCTTTTCACGTCTCCCTATCCCAGGAGACTCTTAGCACGCTTTCTCCTGTTACACCATGCAACCCTCATTCCGCCATCCACCTGATTAGGTCCTTCAAATATGTTATCCGTTGCTTTTCCCTGTCTCTTTTCCCCTCTCTCTGGCCTGTTAATATCATGTTCTCTAAGCCCTCTTTCCTCGTTGCATGTCTCAGGAACTTCAGCTGTCTCATCCTGATGCTCAGTATTAATTTCCTTTTCGTTTCCATCCTTTCCAAAATCACATCATTGCTCGATCCATGGTATTCGCAGCATCCTTCTGTAGATTTACATTTCAGTTGCTTCAAGTCTTTCCTTAAGCTTTGCTGATATTGTCCAGCATTCACTGCCATATTGAAGAACTCATATCACACAGCAATCCAGTACTCCCTTCTTTGTTTCTAGCGAAATTGTCCTGATTCTTAACTCTTTACTAAACTTCTGGAATGTAAGGCCGTGGCAAGAAACAAGATGGGGAAAATATTTTTCATGTCATTAATGTAAATAATGATACTTTCGACTCCTAGAAATTAAAAATGAAACCATATATGTGCTAAGTTATAGGCTTTAAATGGAGAGGTTAATAGATTGAATATTGCCTGGTGATTCTAGTATTAATTTCGGTTCAGATGAAAGCTATGATTTTTAACACTAAAATAGGAACCCGGCTGAGACACCCTCCCAATTTAGAGAAGTAATATGTTTTTAACCGTTTACTCAACACTTGCTTGTTCTTATGTCGTAACGTTAAGAAATATAATACGCCTATATTTTTCATCTGCGTGCAAATGAAGTCGGCTACATTTTGAACCTGCACTGGATGAAGCATCACTCATTCGTGTTTTTTTTTAATTTTTATTGGTAAAATAGTGATGCTAAATAAGAACCAAAATTAGCATTATTCTTACAATAAATTGATGTTATTTTGTAGGTGTTTTTCCAGTAAAGTCAAGTACAGACTAATATCTGACCAATGAAATCACAGTGTCACATTTGCTCATCACGCAAAAGAAAAACAGCGTCCTGTTTTAAATTTTTTCTTTGAAAATAAAAATCTAATAAATTCACCGGAGATAGAGAAGAAAAATAAAACCCTGTTAAAAAAATGTTTTATTTAGTTTTTCTGTAATATATAAGTATTTAAACCTTTTTTCTGCCTTAAACACAAGTTTTCTAATATCTTCATTGATTTAAGTCCTTTGTTTGTTTGCTTGTCTTCTGTTTTTCAGAAACGATTTTAATAACAACAGAAGCGTCTAACAAACAACAAAACCAGAATAATAAAAGTTTCATAACAAAAACAACATTCCTCTCACTCGGCTACACGATAAATATTAAATAAAATTTGAATAAAACGTATAATAAACAAAAAGTTACCTCTCACAAAATCGCTGTCAAATCTATAAAAAAAAAAGTTAATGTCTGTAAGAGCAGTAAAGAAGAAGGGTCAGAGAGTTAACAAGCATACACAATGCGACATTATCGACTATCGCAAAGTAAAATACAAAAGGGAGGTGACAAAAGCCTCACCAGCAGTGAGAACGATTTCCCATTGGCTAAAATGGAAAAAACACAGACACAGTGAAGTGAAGATATTAATAAAAGAGTTCAAAGAAATAAAAAAAAAACACCAATGCAGTACTGGAAACAAAAAATAAAAATGGAAAGAATGAATACCAAAAGTCAGAAAAAATGTCAAATGCCACTTTTACGAAGACAAAAATAATATTGTAAACCACACGATGAAGGAATATAGTAAACTTGACAAAAGAAATTTAAAAACACGCACGAGAAAGAAGGAATATTCAACTACTGAGAACGATACAAAGAGCAGTATTATTCTATGCTAAATATTAGTCGAGAAACTAAAAAGAACATATGAGACATTCAGATGCAATGATTTAGTTTAATCTATTTTTATATTGATAATCTTCTTCTTCATGTTCCGTGTCCATTCAGGACTTCCACTTGGCTCTGTCTCTTGTCGCTCTCCGTAATTTTTCTCTTTGTATCTCTTTCAAGCCCCACTTTGTCAACCATTTGCTCAGACTTAACAAGTACGACTCGCGCTGCTTTCCCCTGTCTCTTCTTCCATTTGTCCGACCTGTGAGTATCAAGTTCTCCAGGCCCTCCTTCTTCATTACGTGTCCTAGGAACCTTATTTGTCTCTTCCTGATATTTATTATCAGTTTTCTTTTCGTTTGCCTCCTTTCCAACACCTCATCCTTGCACACGTGCTCTGTCAATAGTATCCTCAGCATCCTTCTGTAAAACCATATTTCTGCTGTTTCAAGCCTCTCCTTCAGATATCACATGGCAAGCAAGCAATCTTTTCTTTGTTTTTAATGAGATTTTCCTGTCTTTCAGTACTCTGGTTAGCTTCTGAAATGCGTCTTTGGCAATGCCAATGCGTCTTTGGATCTCCGTTTCGCATTTTCCATCCTCTGTCAAAACATTTCAGGAGGATTTGAATTTTTTACTTATATTGGAATGTTGGTCATAATTTTACGCTAAATATTAGTCGAGAAACTAAAAAGTACCTAGGAAACTTTCAGATGCAATGATTTTTAACATGTTTAGTTTAATCTATTTTATTTATAATGATAATACACTATTTTATAGATACCAGGTCAGTCGAGTATTTCCGGTAGCGAACCGGAAGTGTGGTATACACAGACTCTACGTCTTACTACTCTACGTGTTTACTAAACCATTGTTCCTGTACTCTACTAACAACTCTGTTGTACATACTATTTTCCGGTAATATATTTCATTTACTTTATTTCCGTTGTTTGTGATTATTTATTCAAATATTTCTGTTACTCACAACATAACAGTAGCTGACGTTGCATTTCAATTTTTGGAGATTGTAGCTATCAGGAAAGCAAGTAAACGTAGAGAGTTCCACAGGCGGAAACTGTGAGAAAATTAACTCTTGGGGTGAAAGTGGCAGTTGTGTTTCACTATAACAAAAGGTGAGACCTAGATGCCAATCTGGTAGAAAGCTTAAATTCACGTGGACGGGGCACTAGGATGAAAAGGTTGTCAGAGCAATTGGCAAAGAAATATTTGTAGATAAGACAGAGAGCAGCCACGTCATATTGGTGAGAAAGTGACAGAAGGCTAGCTAGATTTATACTAAATTGTTTTGTTAATACCTCTCACTAAGTAATCAATGTGTGTCGTGGTGCAGTGGATGTCACCTTGGAACAAAAAATCGGAGTTTTCATGTGAAGTGCTAATTAATATGTTTAGTGTTTATATTTTCTTTGCATTGATAATACGCTCCTGAGTAGATGAGCATTTTTTTAATTTTTTTTAAAAGAATTTTCCATGAATCATATTCTTATTTTTGGTAAAAAGACTTTCCAGGGACCATGTTTCTATTTTTTTTTTTTTTTTTAATAGAATGTTCTCCTTTTTTTACCATAATCTGGGCTTCAGTTATTATAGTTATAACGAAGATGTGCACAAAATACGACAGACTGGCAAGTGAAGGTTACCTGACTTAACTAATTAACATTTTGTGTTCTGCCGGAACTGAATCATTTCCTGTCAAGCATGCTCACCATATTTATTTTCTTTACAAAGGACAAGTCTATCTTTTTTGCTTATGTTGGGTGTGCCGTTTGAATTTCAAAGTCCCACAAAAATTTTTTTCATTTACAGAACAAATTATTGTCTGTGTTCTGTACCATTACCGTGTATTGTTGAAAATACAGTCGCCGTTTACATAGTTACCAGTAATTCCTGAAGTCATGTCTATTTATGGATGTTTTTGCCAGCTATGATTGCAACATTGTTATTTATTTATTTATTATTATTATTATTATTATTATTATTATTATTATTATTATTATTATTATTATTTTATCATTTTTCATTATAACTCGATTTTTGCCATGGTCACACTACCTACCAAGTCTGCGAGAAAGTCTAAGGTAGGTCGTGGTGTGTTGTTATGGCTCCATTTCATGTTTTTTTTATATCTCCCTTACACCCTAGCATTAGACAGAGTTCTCCTTAGTGTGTGAGCTGTTCTTAACAAGACAATTATTTGTATATCTCTTAAGCTGTGGTTTCCAGGGATTCTTTCAATGTGTTGTTTTGTTCCTTTGTTTATCATTCCAAGTGCACCTACTATCACTGGCACGATTCTTGTTTTCAATTTCCACATTTTTTTTTTCTATTTCAATTTCCAGGTTTTTATATTTTGACTGTTTTTCGAATTACTTGGTTGCTATGTTACAATCCGCTGGACAAGCCATATCAATTAATAGGCAAGTTTTTTCTTCCTGGTTTTTAACAACAGCAGCCAAAACGGTGCAGTCCATCAACGAGCTGGGCTCCCTCATCCCCCTTACAGTCAAGATCTTGTCTCTTTAGACTTTCACCTGTCTGATCCCTTGAAAGCGTTCACGAGAGGCACGAAGTTTGAAAGTGACGATGAAGTCAAAAGTGCTGTGATTTTTACAATCAGGGAATACGGAAGCTTGTGCACATATGGGAGACTACGTTGAAAAAAAAAAGAAGTAAGCTTCTATCTGTATTAGAAAAATTTACCTTAGAAAAATTCCCCTTATTTATTGAACGACCCTCGTCTATGATGATGTGGTGACATTTAGCTTTTTCAAAGGAAGTGCAACTCTGCAAACAAACAGCCTGGTTCTTGATCATGGTACTAAAAAATTCACTCCTCTCCTCTTTCTTCTTTGAACAATATTTTTAAACTGAATTGTCATACCTTAAATAATAATGTTAACGTCAAATTTTAACAATTGTTTTAATCGTATGTGGAACCGAATGGTTGAGTTTTAATATATTAAAACCAATTTTATTGTTATGAGTTAGTATGTTCTTCGTATTTTAGTAGTCTAGTGGTATGATTTTATTTCGCATACATAGAACCTGATTATTCAGTCCGCTCACATTGCTAACGTATGAGACACAGGCTCATTTTAAAGTGGGTTTGAAGCGCCCGGTTCACACTCCTTCTCGGTCTTTTGAACAGGAGGTTGGTTCCTTGTTTCCTGTTTTGGATTAAGTCTTAGTTTCCTTCAAAAAAATTTTAATTCTCGTTCACACTCCGCAGACACATGCGTCTTAGGGACATTATCACCTTGCTTGTGGTAAAGTGATTTTCAAAAATGATACAAAACCTACTTAAGTTAATTCTGTTACTAAATTTCTTTCACCAATGTGCATCAGATTTCAGATTTCTGTGGTGTGTACATTTTTATTTTTTTATTTTATTTTTTTTTTAACACAATTTATCATTGAATGATCCGTTAGTCGGAGATACACAACTTTGAAGTATATTTACTGCTTTTCGGCTTTTTAGGGCCAAGGTGGATATTTTCCAGCTGAATATTCTTCTCAGCTGCTGATATCTCAGTGCACTTAAAATAAGAGGTCCAGGGTTGATTCGTGAACTGTTTCTAAAAGCAACGTACTGAGGGAAATTGAAATCTAGTAACACCTTCTCTGTACGTTGACTGGTTGTGTGCAAAATTATTATCATCGCCTCTATGTAAAACAAAATATCTCTTTATTCAGTTGGTTGTATCTTCAATTTCTTCAAAGAATGTAAAAAATATTTTGTACAATTTGAAACTTCTAAAATATTTTTCTTATTCTTTATGGTTTTTCTTTGTCTCATATTTTGTTCTTTTGTTTTCTTATTAATGTACAATTTTTCAAGTACTTTTTAATGTATTTCTTATTAATGTACTTCTTTTTCTTGTACTTCTTTTTAATGTACTTCTAGTAATTCTTTTTAATGTACTTCTTTTAGTTGTACATCTTTTTAATGTACTTCTTGTACTTCTTAATGTACTTTTTTTATACTTTTAATGTACTTCTTTTTCTTTTACTTCTTTTTAATGTACATTACGAGTCGATATAAACTGCAATACAACGGACATCGCTAATAAAGAAAAGTACATTAAAAAGAAGTACAAGAAAAAGAAGTTCAGAAAATGAAGTACAAGAAAAAGAAGTTCAGAAAATAAAGTACATTAAAAAGAAGTACAAGAAAAAGAAGTACATTAAAAAGTATAAGAAAAAAGTACATCAAAAAGAAGTACAAGAAGTACATTAAAAAGAAGTACAAGAAAAAGAAGTACATTAAAAGTATGAGAAAAAAGTACATTAAAAAGAAGTACAGGAAGTACATTAAAAAGAAGTAAAAGAAACAGAAGTACATTAAAAAGTATAAGAAAAAGTACATTAAAAAGAAGTACAAGAAAAAGAAGAAGAATATCGACTCGTAAGTACATTTCTTGTACTTCTTTTTAATGTACTTCTTGTACTTTTTAATGTACTTTTTTCTTATACTTTTTAATGTACTTCTTTTTCTTTTACTTCTTTTTAATGTACTTCCTGTACTTCTTTTTAATGTACTTTTTTCTTATACTTTTTAATGTACTTCTTTTTCTTGTACTTCTTTTTAATGTACTTTATTTTCTGAACTTCTTTTTAATGTACTTCATTTTCTGAACTTCTTTTTCTTGTACTTCTTTTTAATGTACTTTTCTTTATTAGGGATGTCCGTTGTATTGCAGTTTATATCGACTCGGAGCGACAAATCAGGGAGTGGAGTTCGAATTCTAGTTCAATTCCTTGCATTTCGACAAGGTTTGACACTCTGGTCTCCTATGCAAACTACGGGGTTACGGTATTACCGGTCGCCTGCTTGACCTAATCCAATCTTTTCTAAATAACCGCAAAATGAAGGTCGTTTTGAATGGGCGTGCCTCTTCGTGCTACAGCACGAATGCTGGTGTCCCACAGGGCTCTATCCTGGGCCCAACGCACTTCCTTATTTTCATCAACGACCTCCCAGATGAGATCAAGTCCCAAGTAGGCATCTACTCAGATGACACTGCAATATACCCCCGCACCAGTAAGAAACCTGTCGTGGAGGACAGATATAATCTCGCTGCTGACCTTGAACGGGATCTACACTCTGTGGTGAACTGGGGCAAGAAGTGGCTTGTCAACTTCAATTCGTCTAAGACCAAGCTGTTGTCTGTCAACCATTACAGGCAACCTCTCCTGCCTCCCATAAGCATGGACCAAGCGATTCTCCCGGAGAGCAATACACTACGCCTCCTCGGACTTACCCTGTCCTCAGACCTCAAATGGAACCACTATATTGAATCCGTCTTCAACCTTATTCATTTATTTAATTTTTTTTTTTTTGGTGCCGTGTTTATTTTATTTTAACAACAAGTGTACACAAGTACCCGGTCTGGATCTGGTAGAAATACAACTACCGGATTTGCACAACGCGACTTTCTGAGATCAAATCACAACGTGGGCAGTGAGTCCGTAGTTTTAATAGACGTCTTGAGGACCTGCTTCTGTGACGAGATCAACACGACCAGCGGCGTCCGTAATCGTCTATGGAACAGCCCCCGAGTGTTACATATTTGGTGGCCCTAGCCAGCCGGCAAAAAGTGTTACACTTCATTCTTCTTCTCTTACTGAATCTTTTGTATATGTTCTCCTTATCGCTGATAATTAAACATTTTCTCAGTGACATTCTATCAACTGCAAATGAAGAAAATATTTGCCGAAATTCATGTGTTAATCGAGTATATTGTTTATTCAATGTTTTGTCATTGCTATTTGATATTGCTAGTTTATAATTATAATTATTATGAAATTAGTGATAATGATTTTTGTATTAACTTTAATAGTAAGAAGATTTATTAGTACTAGTGCTTATCAGTTTAATTATATTAATTTTGGTATTATCTTCTAACATTCTCATATAACATTTCACAAAGCTCCACCATTTTAAAAGTGCTGAAGAAGTAATGTGTTTGAAGAAAACAAACCTGAATTATTTTTTATTCATTCGTTTCTACAAATTTCCTTTTCTTTTCTTTTCGTTTTCGTTTAGTAGTTGGTGCTCACATGTTAGTCTGTGTAATATTTTTAGAGAACGTGCAATTACTAAACGAACCTGGAAACTCAAATAATGTTCTCATATGGATGTCATTCATAGCGCTATAGTAGTTGCTATGTTCTTCTTACCCACATTCGGCCCATGTAATTTACTCGTCTGCGATTGGTTAATAAATCACTACTGTTCTTGTATAGGACAATTTAGAAATCGCAGTCGCCTTTAACCTTACACCTCAACTTTCACGTGTGTTTTGTTGATTGGTTAATTTTTAGCCAATCACATATTTTTCTTATATAAACAAAGTTTCTCCCGCGCTTGCGCGTCCAGGCACTTTCTGCAGATAAATACGACAGGTTTTTGCAAGCTTATCAGTAGACCCACAGTCTGGTAAAAGACTACACTATACGTAAGTCTATCTCTGTACTCATCCCTCGTCTAACGCACACACAGACACAGAACTTTGTCTGAACATTTTCATCAAGAACTTTTGATCTTTGAACTTGTGGTGATACCGAGCAAAAGCGAGGGACCGGATGTTTGCTCTATAACGACCAGAAAGTAAAAGTTGTCTCTGCGCAGGTGTATTCGCGCAGATGTTCCGGTTGAAAAGTAAAAATTAATCAAATATCAAATTTCCATTTCGGGGGCTTTTCTGCGATTAAAGAACAAGAAGGAAAAGAAGAATATTTAGAAAAAGTACAAGAAAAATCGAACAAGAAGTAGAAACAAAAAAAAAATAAGAAAACGAAGGAGCACAAGCGGAAGAAGAAAAAAATACAAGAAAAAGAAGAATAAGTGCAAGAAGAAGACAAAAAAAGAAAGAGAAAAACAGTCATGCATCTGTGTACAGAAGAAGCTCTAACATTTTTAAACTTCTGTGACCGTACGAGAATCCGGGGTTTCACCGTGAATTATTTGTAAGCCTAGATGTATATATGAAACATTTTAGAGTATAAATAACTAAGACATAAACACAAAATGGGTATTTTATAAAACTCTAGAGGATTTTAGGTCCTTTACGATTTATATTACGACTCGTCCAACATACGATTCAAGAAAAATAAAGAAAACAACTCCAATTATATGAATTCCATGAAATACATGAACAAAACAAAGCATGTAATAGTAGTACACATAGAGAGGGACCAAAAAGTTGTTCCCCTTTGACTGCTCGTTGATCAAAGTCAACTGAGAGGGGAATGTTATTTACTTTGAAACGATTTTCTATAAGTTTTAGAAATGTTTGCATGTAGGAAGGAATAACACGAAGACTACAATTACTTTGAATGTGATTGTATATAACACAGGTTTTGGTCAAAAGTTCAAAAGAAGTTTTTGGTGAAATGTTCAGAGAGAAAATTGTGATTATAATGTTTTGTGTCTGTGTGTGCGTTAAAAATGTTTGAGTAACATTTACGTGGATTCTTTTCGCTGCCTGATGTCTTACTGACGAACTTGCGAAGTCACCGTATTTAAATAGGAGAGGTGGCTCCAGAATGAACCGCGGGAAAACTTGATTTTATATTAAAAATATGTGATTGGCTAAAAATAAACCAATCCCCGCACACATATAAAATTGCTGTTTCAGAGCCGAAAATTTCAAAGGCGACTGCGATTGCTAAATTTTCCTATACAAAAAAAAGTAGTGATTTATTACCAAATCGCAGACGAGTAAATGAATGTATGTGGCGTGAAAAACATAACTGCTATAAAACAATGTCCGATTGCATTTTCGGCTGAAGTCAGTTTTAATTAAAAGAGATAATAATTTATGAAATCTTAAATCTATAGAAAGTGTACTAATTTATTAATCTTAGTCGGTAAGCATACGTCTAAGTTCATACAGTATATTTTTAAAGGAAAATTCTAGTTCTATTAGAGAGTGGAATATTAAAAAAGCGAAATAATGGTAAAAACCGTTACTATAGAAGCTAGAGGAGTTTGACTAAGTTATGCATCTAGAACATAAGAAGACAAAATATTAATTTCAATTTCAACATTTGTCTCAATTTCTGAGATTAAGTATTTGTTGTGGACCCAGGAAATGTTCGGAAGCGAAACTCGAAATCGGGTATGAGTGAAACATATATATTTAACGAGAGAACAAATACAGAGTGTGTTACACGTCAGTCGGACTGCCAAGTATTAGACCGGGGGTGAATCAACCTCTCTCAACTCCACCCCGAGGGACATATTCACCTGGTATTCATAATAATAGAAAGAGTCCAGTATAGTCGAAAACGAGCAAGTCCCATAAATTATTGTAATTATTTATATTTTGTCGAGTGTTTTCCGCATCTTTGTTGCCGTATTCACAACGTTTCAGACGTTATACGCTCCGGTCTTCTTAAGGATCTGTCTATATTTCTGAGATGAGGTATTGTAATTATTTACATTGTTTAGAGTGTTGTCCCTGTCTTTGTTGCCATATTCACAACGTTTCAGACGTTATACGCTCCGGTCTTCTTAAGGATCTGTCTATATTTCTGAGATGAGGTATTGTAATTATTGACATTGTTTAGAGTGTTGTCCCTGTCTTTGTTGCCATATTCACAACGTTTCAGACGTAATACGCTCCGGTCTTCTTAAGGATCTGTCTATATTTCTGAGATGAGGTATTGTAATTATTTACATTGTTTAGAGTGGTGTCCTCATCTTTGTTGCCATATTCACGACTTTTCAGACGTTATACTCTCCGGTCTTCTTAAGGATCTGTCTATATTTCTGAGATGAAGTATTGTAATTATTTACATTGTTTAGAGTGGTGTCCTCATCTTTGTTGCCATATTCACGTCGTTTCAGACGTTATACGCTCCAGTCTTCTTCCGGATCTGTCTATATTTCTGAGATGAGGTATTGTAATTATTTATACTATTTACATTGTTCGGAGACATTGTTCAGCAGAATAAAAAAAGTTGGTTGGGTCTAGTGACTTGGCCCAAAATTTAAGAGTTCAGTACCTGGCTATGGCAAAAGTGAACAAAAGAACCTAGAGAGTTAAAGCTACTGAGTCATCTGAAAGAAGCATGACTCATGAAGCTAAAATAATTTACCCTGACGAAAGAAATAAAGATTTCAATTCGAAATTCAAATCACCTGAAGAGTGTCAGAGCGTACAACGGCCGAAAAGTCGTGTTTATAGCAACATAAATGAGGACAACAATCTGAACAATAAAAATAGTGTAAAATTCTAGTTTTTATCCCGCTGTTCAAACAGTTTGTTGTATTGCCCTACATATAGATTGTTCTCTCTGCAACAATATTATTTAATCTGAGATTCTGTGAAACGAATCATATATATTTGTTTGGTTTTAGTTAACCAATACAATATTTAATAACCACTTAAAGTAGAGATTTACTAAGTGAGATTGTAAGTAGTCATAGAAGGGAGTAATCGTAAAAAATGAAGACGTGTTAGACTGATATCGATTGATCCTTGACCTGAAGGTGTTAAGATTTTAATGGCTAGGAAAGCATACCTTGAGAGTATCATATACGAGAGTCATTTAGTAAATAAGGTGAATTTTTCTGTATGAGGACTTCTACGAGGGTCATTCAATAAATATGGGGAATTTTTCGGTATAAGCACTTCTACGAGGGTCATTCAGTAAATAAGGTGAATCTTTCCGTATAAGGACTTCTACGAGGGTCATTCAATAAATATGGGGAATTTTTCGGTATAACGACTTCTACGAGGGTCATTCAGTAAATAAGGTGAATCTTTCCGTATAAGGACTTCTACGAGGGTCATTCAATAAATATGGGGAATTTTTCGGTATAAGGACATCTACGATGGTCATTCAGTAAATAAGGTGAATCTTTCCGTATAAGGACTTCTACGAGGGTCATTCAATAAATATGGGGAATTTTTCGGTATAAGGACATCTACGAGGGTCATTCAATAAATAATACAGATAGAAGCTTACTTTTTTTTTTTATTCTTTTCCATTACTTCTTTTTCAAAGGGATTTAATTTTTTTTTTTTTTTTTTTGCCGATTGAAAAAAAAAACTTTGAGAGTTTTGGAGATTGACAAAGATGGCCGACCAAGAAGCATGCTCCAGGATTGAACAGAGGTCACTTATCAGGTTTTTGGTTGCTGAAGAGTGCAAAGCAGTTGAAATTCATAGGAGAATGTCATCTGTGTATGATAACACATGTTTCAGCCAAAAAAATGTTTACAAGGGGAATAAATTGTTTAAATAATTTTGAAAATGACGCTGAAGTCAAAAGTGCTGTGAGCGATTGGCTGAGACATCAGTCCAAAGATATTTGGGCTGAGGGAAAACGGAAGCTTGTGCACAGATGGGAAAAGTGTGTGACGCTGTTGGGAGACTACGTTGAAAACAAAAAAAATAATAAAATGTATGCTTCTATCTGTATTAGAAAAATTGACCTTATTTATTGAATGACCCTCGGACAAAGTGACAGTGCTGGAGAAAAAGGCTGGATGAAACTTCCTATTTACTAAAGGAACTAAAAGAAATTGTGGATGATTTGCCACCTGAATGTGGTCCTGACTGTAAAGGTTTGAACTGGTCAGACTAAGGAATATAACTCTTTAGAAAATTTTCGCATATTAATAGTGATAGAGATATAAGAGGCTTGCAAATTATTGTCTATGCGATAAGGCTTGCGGGGTGGAAAATACTTAATGCCTTACAAAGATATATAAATGTTTTTGAACTTTGTCAAAGCTGAGTACTGGGTAGAAGTTTTCACTTTTGAAACTTAATATTAAGTCATGCGTAAAGATTGACTGACCAAAGAGAATCAGACATCAGATTTGAAAACCCTAGTGATCAAACGAATAAGCAAAAGAATAATGTTTGGAACAATGATATTGCAACATGCATCTCTTTCAAAAGTCTTCAAGCACCATAAATTCCTTGTTTTATAAACGGCATGATTATCCAAGATTGATAAAAAGACCGTCCACATTTAGCGATCAAGAATGAAGAATGCAGCGCAAAATCGTGCCGACGAATAGGAGGGCACGGGTATGGATCACCTTCGGTGTAATCTCCGAACAGAAATTAAGCACGGAGCCGTAACACTAAAAGCATGTGCAGATAGGGAAGATAGAACCTATCCATGCGGACACAATAAGGGATTTGCTCCAACTAAGGAACAGTGAAATGTACATTAATTTTCCAAAGCGACATCTACTCAAAAAAAAAAAAAAGATTATTTCTCAGAAATCAGAAAAATATTCGGGCATTATACGCAACTAAATATCTCTTGGCTTAGTGGTGATCGATGCGATGGCATTGCATCAGCTATTGATTTTCCATAGACAAACTCGCATACCAATATATATATATATATATATATATATATATATATATATGTGTGTGTGTGTGTGTGTGTGTGTGTGTGTGTGTATTATATCACGTCAAAAACACAACGCAAAGTTTCATACCCTTCTCACTATAACCAAACATTAAGAAAAACCTTAAAACTCTACCTTTTTGGCATTAATATATATATATATATATATATATATATATATATATATATATATATTAAGGAAATTAACGAAGTTTGACGAAATTGGTTATAAACAACCGACAATTTTGAAATTAATTATTTGAATATTATTTTTGATCGATACTCGTATTTAAGTAGATATTCTGTTTAAAATCAATCAGTATTATATATTTATTTGTATCGGACTGATTTTATACACATTTTTGAAAAAAACACTTTCGTTAGTCACCTCAAAAATGTTCGCTTGAAGATGGAGTCATAGTAAAAATATAATTCTGAAACATGGGAAATTCTGTGTCGGGAAAATGTTAAATCTAAACTTATTTATAAATGGATTTGTGTCTGTATGTGTGTGTGTGTGTGTGTGTGTGTGTGTCCGTTACCTATAGACTCCGAAACGGCTGAACCGATTTTCTTGAAAATTTACACAGTTGTACTATAAGCGTCTGCGAGTGTTCTTAGCTAGGTTTTGTGTCGAGGTACCCCCTATAAATAAGGAAAATCGATAATCGAAAAAATCGGGTTATAGAAGGAGTGGTCCGATTTTAATCAAATTTGATACACTCATCGACAAAGACATAAGAAACGATATTCAGAAGTTTCAAGGTTGCAGTAAAGTAATATCTGCGAAAGTTTAGTTGTGTTGCTGCCCAAAACTTCCTCCCAAAAATGTTGTACTAGTGATAGTTTTTCTTAAGGTCGGCCAAAATTTTCACCACCAACATTTTGTGACGAAAATTTTAGTCACCAATGTTGTAACCCTAAAAGATTAGCCCATGTGTAATCAGCAAAACGGAGATTGGGAATAATAGTATATCAATAAGTTCAGACTTACGCGATGCCTGAAGTATATATCCTGCTAGTGAAGTGTTAGTCAGTATAGTCAATCTTCTCCACTACTCCAATAATTTCCACGCATTTAAGAGGATAGGAATATTTCATTGCTGTATATAGGTGGGTATAAATCATAAATGAACAAAAAGAAAAAATCAAACAATCACAAATAACATCACTTCCACAAAAATTACGACATACTCCATATCAACAAGAGAAAACCTGGACCCAAAGGAAAACCAGCAATGAGGAGTGAGAACATCGTAACGGTGTGCCCACAAAACTTCGAGGTCGGCATGAACCTGCTCAGTTAAAGTGACAGACTTTTTGAACTTTATCAACGTCCTTTTTACACTCTGATACCGATGATTTTACAATAAAAAAAAACGCTTTCTTTTTATAACCGTGTCGCCCCAAGTAAGGCATTTTACTGCCACTGTTGAGCAGGGGGTTACATAGGAAGTAACTTATGAGGAAGAGTGACAGGTTACAGGGGGTGTCAGGAATAGGGTCGGAGAATAATGAGAATACTAATGAGAGTGAAGTGGACGAAGAAAGAAGCATGAGAGAGAGAGGAAGCAAGTTAGAGCAAAACCATTTAAAGTCAGTAACTTTGCCGCTGAACATTATTATAAGTCAACTTCAGTGTAAAACAATTCCCTGTTTTATCTGGTTCACACTACGTTTCATTTGCAGGCATTGAAATCATTGTACATTAGATCTAAGAGGCCGTCTCTATGTAAACAGAGAGACTGCCTCCTTGGACTACACATTATTACAATCTAGTGCTTGCTATATATATATATATATATATGTATATAGTCTATAATAACCCAACAAGCACTAAACTAAATTCTTTACAAAAAACCGATGCAGTGTATCAATTTACATGCCCATTCAGAGATTGCATCTCTGATACTAATCAAAAACCTAGTATATATATTGGTTTTACCACAACCACGCTCTCCCGTAGACTTACATGTCATCTTTCTGATCAGAGTACTATTAAACAACATTTCTCTGAAAAACATAAACATGTAGGTAATATCAGGCAGATTTTGGTCAACAATACGGTGATCCTTACTCATACACACAGTAAGAGGAACCTGCAGATATTGGAGGCCATGTACATCAAATCAAAATAACCAACACTCAATAAAATCAACTTTAAAACAGGAAATAACATATTACATTGCATTTGACTACATGGTTTTGTTGTCATTTCGCGCTATCCCGCGGTGTGACGTCATAAAACCGCATCGCAAACTTGGTGGATTTTATAATATTTCAGTTTAAACTACCTCTCTGAAGATGGCTCATGTGAGCCGAAAGCTTAGAAGAAAACCAATAAATAATTATCCAAATGTTGGAGAATTTTTGTCTTTATTTTCAACTGAAATTAAAGCAAAAATACGACGTTTAGAACGGCTCATGATTAAACATAATAGACATTCATTGTCTCTTATATTTAATAGCATATGTCTAGAAAATTACTTGCTGCCTCGATATACTATATATATATATATATATATATATATATATATAACTGTTGTGGATCCCGGTAATGGGATTCCGTACAAAAAAAAATAGACAACGACCAGTAAATGAAATAGAAAATAAGTGTATTAACGTAAGGATACAAACTTGAATGAAGATCAGTAATCCAGGAATACGGGTTATTAAAAAGTATATGTACAACTCTCTGCAGGTGAAGCCGTGGTATATTGAGTATGTCCGCGTCGGAATATGAATGATACGGCGTATTAATCTTCTCGATGAGTGGAGGACATATTTACTATGAACCACTGTGTACTGACTGCTAATCTCTCTCTGGACTATCGTATTTTCCGGTTAACTATCGGTGAAAACGCGGTATTCGGTATTTATGCCCCCCCGCCACTAGGGCACAATGTGGTACAAGGCCTTTTTAAAGATAATATAAACTTTTATAGTAGATGTCTTTATGTTCACGTCCCTGTAAACTCTATGAAAATCGCTAATGTGAGCCCGATGCTTAGAAACTGCTTAATAAAAAATATCCAAATTTTGAACAACTTTCATCTGCAACTAAATACAAAATACGATGTTTACAACGGCACATGATTAAACTTAATAGATGTTCATTGACTGTTAAATTTAACAATATATGTTTAGATAATTATCTGCTGCCTCGATACACTATATATGCATATAAATATATCTATAAATATAGATAGATAGATAGATAGATAGATAGATAGATAGATAGATAGATAGATATGAACTGACTGAGATAGATAGATAGATAGATAGATAGATAGATAGATAGATAGATAGATATGAACTGACTGAGATAGATAGATAGATAGATAGATAGATAGAACTGAGATAGATAGATAGATAGATAGATAGATAGATAGATAGATAGATAGATAGATATGAACTGACTGAGATAGATAGATAGATAGATAGATAGATAGATAGATAGATAGATAGATATGAACTGACTGAGATAGATAGATAGATAGATAGATAGATAGATAGATAGATATGAACTGACTGAGATAGATAGATAGATAGATAGATAGATAGATAGATATGAACTGACTGAGATAGATAGATAGATAGATAGATAGATAGATAGATAGATAGATATGAACTGACTGAGATAGATAGATAGATAGATAGATAGATAGATAGATATGAACTGACTGAGATAGATAGATAGATAGATAGATAGATAGATAGATAGATGATGATATGAACTGACTGAGATAGATAGATAGATAGATAGATAGATAGATAGATAGATAGATATGAACTGACTGAGATAGATAGATAGATAGATAGATAGATAGATAGATAGATATGAACTGACTGAGATAGATAGATAGATAGATAGATAGATAGATAGATATGAACTGACTGAGATAGATAGATAGATAGATAGATAGATAGATAGATAGATAGATAGATAGATAGATAGAATGAACTGAGAGATAGATAGATAGATAGATAGATAGATAGATAGATAGATAGATAGATATGAACTGACTGAGATAGATAGATAGATAGATCGATAGATAGATAGATAGATAGATAGATAGATAGATAGATAGATAGATAGATAGATAAGATCAAGGTTATAATTATTTAACCTGATGATAAACATATGTATACATGATGGTAGATATAACATCAACAGATTCTCTCTTTTGCACTTCGAAAATAAAATTATAGTTCAAATTGCATCACATTTTGAATGAAATCCTTTGTGCCTGAAAAGAGAGACAAAAATGAACTTGCATGTGTATAAATTTGCAAATACACCAGTGGAAAAAATACTTCGAGTCATATTGAATGTTAAAAGTTTCTCATCATATTTTTTACTCTCAAATCTAACGTTTGTGAATCTAATTGAGAGAAAAAACACTTCCAACAGAATTCAGATCGACAACAAAACACGTGATCGATAAAAAGGATATGTGACCAGAATGCAGATGTCCTACTTTCGGTCAATACTTTTACTCAGTAAAGAAAAGAATATACATGCAGAAACGTACTTATAAATTGTAATATATATATATTTAATTCTATTCCCGACTTTAGCGAAAAAACGAATTTAAATCCACGTTATGTTCTCTAACTTTATTTTATAATATATTTTTTGTAATCTTTTCTCTTAAAGCAAGGTAGTACTGCCACTGGTACGCAGGGGACTATATGTGAAGGAAACGAAAGAAAACCGGAACAAGTTACAAGGGGTGTCGTAGAATGGAATAAAAGAATAAGCAGAATACTGGTGTGAACAGAGTTACCTGAGAGTAGATCGAAAAGAAAGAAAGACAAGATAGGGGGTTGGTGTTGGAGAAATGATAAGAGAACGATGAGATTCAAGAAGATAAGTGATTGCAAATAACGTTGCTCTTAAAATCTTGGAGTTCGTAGCTATCAGGGAAGTAAATATATGGAAGGGAATCCCGCAGGCAGGATGTGCGGAAAAAGAAGCTGAGAGAGTAGAAGTGAGTGTCTACATTTATAAATTAGATTAATTATAAAACAGTGCGTAAATACAAAAATATTCTATAGTTGTACAAATAAACATTAAAGATAGGTCCAATCCAATCCTTTCCAACCCTTTACACTTCCTTATTCTCCCCCTCTGATAAAACCAAAGAGTAAAGACTAGCCAGGCGGTCAAAAGACACACTTTCATGATCCAACTATATCCCCTACCTACCCCACTTTCTTCAAAATTCTAACGGACAATTTACAAGACTTATTCCTTTATCGCTAACCTCCGCTAAGATTCAAACACAACTCCCAAATATAAGAAAAGAGGCCTTCCATTTCTTTCCACATCACCTGATGAGACATTGTAAGTTTAATGTCGAAACAAAATGTACAATTTGTAGTGGATATATACAAAAAAAAATTGTACATATTCTATAGAATAATTGGAGTAGACAGACTGAACTATCACCCGGTTCACACTCCACCCACGTCTATTGAACAGGTGTAGAGGCTCATCCCTTGTTCTCTGTTTAGGACGTGGTTTCCGGCTTTCTCTTTTCCAATCTATTCACTCTTACGTACCCCCTGCACACCAGTGGCCTTACCGCCTTGCTCGGGGTGATATGATTAAAAATATATATATATATATATATATATATATATATATATATATATATTAATTAAATTATGAGTAATTTAACCTATGAATATTCGATAGCCTTTGAAACAAAGTAATATTCTCCACTCACTTGCTACCTCGGAATCAACCTCATAGATATAATTCGGTTGTAAATGCGCACCGTATTTCTTAAAGCAAAAAATGTAGCCGTTAACAAACACAGTTTGCACTTACTGCATGCTGAGACTTATATGGTTGAAACCTAGGTAGCAAGTAAGTGGATAATATTTCGATTTTTCAATATAATGTTGGTTCTGCACGTTCAGTTCTTTGGATTCTGCATTGAGCACTTTATATATATATATAATTTGGCCATAAATTATCTGTACAATTCTCAAAACTCATAATGAATGAAAAAATAAGATAACTTCAGAGTTTTTATTAGGACAACTCGGCAATCATATAAATTTTTATTTAAACACACCAGAATGCTTCAAATTACGCCCCATTGGTTACATGCAAAATATCTAGCCGTTGCTCAATTTCCGGTTTTTCGGGGAAACTTCCTGTTTCCATAAACTCTAGCGTCCAGGCACGAACTCCAACACAACTTGATTTTTTCATACTTGTCTTTTAATTCAGCTCAACCTGAATATTCGATTTGGTATCTATGGATACACAATGTGCTTTCTCTTGCGGTGTTATTATTTTTAATAAAATCCGGAATCAATACTAACCACTAAGATTTCTACTTGAAAACGAAAACGAAAGAGAATTAAAAGGAACTAACTATACATGAATTAAAACTATAATAACATTGCTTTAATATGCAAAAATAAAATGAATTCATGGATGATAAATCTAATGGTTACTCAACTCTGTAAAAATTATACAAATAGAATATGGGAAATCTACGTTTGGGTTCCACTAAAAACCCTTGAAAGTTTCCTTTTTAATCATCAACGAATGTCTTCAGACAATACATATACAGTACTGCTCTGTCAAAACATTTCTGGCAGTTAAAGAATGGTGGTAATTCACCCATTGTTACTTGGGATATTGTAACCATTAGTCAAATCTTAAAAATTAATTATTTAACACTTAAATAACTCTAGCTTATTAAACAAGAGAAATAAGTTAATGGTCATATCTAGGCATAGAAAAGACACCCAGTAAATCGCTGAAAAAACAGAATAGTATGAATAAAAAGGCCTCAAACTTAATACAAAAACTTTTCCATCAAAATACTAATGTTATTATTAAGAGGAAAGATCAAAATATTTTTTTAATTATTTTTTTAAATAAATATAATCTCTTCTCACATGTTCGAAATTTTGGTGAACATTTTGTTTTGGTTTTAGTTAGCGGGTTACCAAATCATTACGAGAATTTACAATGGAAAACTTAATATTTCATAACTTAGAATTAATTGATTTAATAAATAATATATATTATGGTTATTATAATCTAAAGAAAAGAATTTTTTGGATCAATAGTAAAATTCTCAAAGCAGTTATTTTAATTCATTTTTATTACAATAGTTTATAAAGATTCATAAATATTTTCAAAATACTTCAAAGATGTTTTGTGTTTAGTTAATAAACTCATTCAGTGAATATTATATTTATTAATCGTAAATAGAAATGCGTGATACAAACTGTCGTGTTTTTGTATATTTAAAATAATTTTTAATTCTTTTGTGCATTTGAAGTTTTGTTTTGCCATGGTAATTTCTATGCATACATTAAAAGGTCATGTGTCTCAGGCTTTCTTCCCTTACAAGAAAAAGTGTACAATTATGTCACTTGTGATCACCATACACTTATCTTATCTGGTATATCAAACTGTCAGCACATTTGAAATACGGTGGAAAAGTTAGAAAGTTCAACACTTTTTAAGAAATAATTTTATTCTAAATTTCATACTATAAATAAATAATAGTTGTGTAAATCAGACTAATTTAAAATTAAATTTGCTAATTTTCCAAGAAATAATATGTCACAGTTGTACATTTTATTTTTGCAAGATTTTTAAAACCGAAACTTAACTTTTGTTTACAAATGTGTCGATCGCCCAAAATAGTCGGAAAATTGAAAGATTTTAGATTCCAATTAATATAACTTCTGATTGAAATACACTAAAGTGTTTTTTACTAGAAATAGTAAATTTAATAATTAAGTTTTCAATTAAAACTAAAATGAAAGTTTCAAGAATTTATTTTAGTTTTTAATATTTCAATTTTACTGTTAGTTATAGAAAATGAATAAAGGTAATAAATACAAACCTACAAAAACGGAGAAGATAATGAAAAAAATTTATCTACTTAATATAAAATATTAAATAGATAAAACTAGAGAAATCGATGGATATTATCCAGTGTAATAAGAAATATAGAGAAAGAAAAATTCAAAACATAATTAAACAGTTATATCTCCTAAATTTATAACGGCATTTGTAAAAATACAAGTTGCTTTAAAAGACCTGAAAAATACATATCTGATTTTGAAGTTTCATTTTTCGGGTCTGATGAAGCAGTTCGTATTTTTACAACTGCCGAAATTAATTCTGAATTTATAACCGTTTAATGATCTGTTTCACTCTTTCTCTTTCTCTTTCTCATTCTCTCTCTCTGTCTCTCTTTCTATCTCTCTCTCTCTCTCTTTCTATATATATATATAATTTAGGCTAATTTTCTATATATATATATAATTTAGGCTAATTTCCCTGACGAGCCGTTAGGCAAAACTGTGGTCGGTTGTTGGCCCTTGCTTACATTTTCTGTCTTTGTTTGCTCTACTTTCGTATTGAGCGCTTTAGTGTTAGGGTTTTCGTCTTGGGTTTTTTCTTTCTTACGAGTGCTTGACGTTTTGTTCATGTAATTCGTTTGTTTCTTTTTTGCTTCCCCTTATTTTCCCTCCGAGTTTGTTCTCGGTGGGTTATACAAGATGATTTAAATTATTGCTTGATTAATACTAGTTTTGGTAGAGTTAATTCTCTTACTGTTGGTATTGTTGTTGCTATAGTTAATATTATTATTATATATATATATGCATATATACATATATAATACATGTATATATACATATATATATGTGTGTGTGTGTGTGTGTGTGTGTGTGTGTGTGTGTGTTCAACAAGAAACATACTCGAAACCTTAAGTTTTGAAATTCTCTATTTTGTTCGCTGAAATATTTTGTTTTCAGGTGACTAAATTCGTGATGATTGTGGAATTTCAAACCTGCAGAGGTCGTCAAGTAACATTTGTCCCTGGCGGCATTTCGTCGATAGGAGCAGTTATGGAAGGGGGAAAGAACGAATATTCAAGTCGGGTTAGTTACTGACCTTACATTCGTTTGCCAGTCCGAATAGTTGTCCATTACACACCTCGTTTCTACTAAGCTTACGTCACCTATCATTGCAAAGAGTTCACCCCTGAAGGTACTGACCATACTACGTCGAAAAAATGGCACAAAGATCTCAGAAACATCGTCAGAGAAATGAATAAGGAATATTATATTATTTTCCTACAGTCTCATCTCTTAGTAGATACGTTTTAATAATCATATCGCCCCAAGTAAGGTATTTTACTGCCACTGTTGTGCATGGGGTTACATAGGAGGAAAGTTATGAGAAAGAGTGACAGATTATAGGGGTGTCAGGAAGTGGGTAAGAGAAGGATGAGAATGCTGACGAGAGTAGAGTGGACAGAGAAAGGAGCATGGGAGAGAGGATGCAGGTTAGTGAGATAGAAGATGACTATTAACTTGACATTTAAATTCTTGGAGATTGTAGCTGTCGTGAAAGTAAGTAAATGTAAAAGAATTCCACTGGCGGGAAGTGCGAGAAAAGAAGCTGATGGAGTAGAATTTGCGTTTACATTTTATTGTTTTCACAGTAAAAGGGTGAGACCTAGTTGCTAATCTTGTGGCTCGAGTAAATTTATATGTAAGGGGCAACGGTGAGCTAAGTTCATCGGAGCAGAAACCGTGAAATTATTTGTACAAGAGACACAGGGAAGCTACATTGCGCCGGTGGGAAAGTGACTGTATCTGAGCTGCCAAGTTGGGATCTATCACATTACAGATTCTCCGTTGGATTTTGTCACGGACAGCTAGGTGGATAGCAGGAGCACTCGACCAGATATGACAGCAGTATTCACTGCACGGGCGGATGCTAAGTCGGGATCGATCACATTACAGATTCTTCGTTGGATTTTGTCAAGGAACCCTAGGCGGATAGCAGGAGCACCCGACCAAATATGGCAGCGGTATTCAATGTACGGGCGGATGCCAAGTCGGGATCGATCACATTACAGATTCTTCGTTAGATTCTATCAACGACCCCTAGGCGGATAGCAGGAGCACCCGACCAGATATGGCAGCAGTATTCACTGCACGGGCGGATGCTAAGTCGGGATTGATCACATTACAGATTCTTCGTTGGATTTTGTCAAGGAACCCTAGGCGGATAGCAGGAGCACCCGACCAAATATGGCAGCGGTATTCAATGTACGAGCGGATGCCAAGTCGGGATCGATCACATTACAGATTCTTCGTTAGATTCTATCAACGACCCCTAGGCGGATAGCAGGAGCACCCGACCAGATATGGCAGCAGTATTCACTGCACGGGCGGATGCTAAGTCGGGATTGATCACATTACAGATTCTTCGTTGGATTTTGTCAAGGAACCCTAGGCGGATAGCAGAAGCACCCGACCAAATATGGCAGCGGTATTCAATGTACGGGCGGATGCCAAGTCGGGATCGATCACATTACAGTTTCTTCGTTAGATTCTATCAACGACCCCTAGGCGGATAGCAGGAGCACCCGACCAGATATGGCAGCAATATTCAATGCACGGAATTGTTTCGGGCGGGAAAAACATCCTGGCCCTACACAGCTATTTTCCTTCATCTTCCAGAATCTCCGTGACAGGGTTATCTGGTATTTTTGACCTGGGTTCGAAAATCAATACCTGTGATTGTAATATCTCTGCTTAAAAGATCCCACGGACATACCAATATAAGTCCGGTAATTATTATTGTTGTCTGATAGTGAAATGTGGGCTTCATAAATACCTGTGTGGATTTACATTTGCCCTCCACCGGGCAGGCATTCACAGAGCTACAATTGCATTCATTTAAAAATACCAAAACTACCAGACAGCCTTTTCACAGAGATTCTGGAAGATGAAGGAAGAAGGGCTGGATCCCGTTATTAGCTGGAGACTAATAGGTTCAGCCCGTATTCCGAGGAATTTTCGTGATAGGTGCTGTTTGTGTCTGCTAGAAAAGATTTTAATATTAAAGTACCCAAAACAACACCTACTCCTGAATTTTAGAAAGGAATTCATTAGTAACTGCCGCCATAGAGCGAATTTGGTGAACATTTAAATTTTAAATTCTGATTTTAGGTTTTAGAAGATTAAATATAAATTTAATTGTTTTTGATAAATCAATTTAATTTTTAAATAGTAATTTTAACCCTTCTACCTTCCTCTCCCTGTCTCCTTTGATTATCTCCCTTTATAAAATATGGATTCTTTACTAATTTAACCCCCGATTTCTTCTGCCAGTAGATTTATCTTTTTCGCAACTTAATTTTTATAAATTTAAAAAAAAAATTTAAATTAATTTAAAAAATATTTAATTATATCTTTATTTAATTTTAATTTTTTATTTTTTTATTTTTTATTTCGTATTTTAGTTTATCTATATCTAGATTTATCTTTAATTAGATTAAATTAATTTTTAAAATCTTATATCTATTTTTTCCCCTAAATATTTTTAATAATAATAACAAAATCTATTTTCTAATACTTTAACCTATGTATAAATGCTAGTTTTGTTTGACACGTATTGAGCGTCTCTAAGATATGAATCTTTTCTTTTTTCTTTTCTTTTCTTTCCTTTTCTTTATACCTCTTACCCCTCCACCCTATTCCCTTCTGTTTTGTTTAACCCAATTCTCAGTTTAACAACACTTCCTATTCCATCTTTTAACCCTTTCAACTTGTAAAGCTAGAAGCCAGATTTTCAAATTTTTCCCTTACATCTAGAAGTAAAATCTTAAAAATAGACGTTAATTGCAATTCAAGATTTTTTGTGAAGTAAATTTCTTAGTTCTTACCGTCTTTTTTTTTATTTTTTTCATTTTGAAAAAGTGTTAGTTGCTGACGACATGTGAAATCTCTCTTAGGGATTTCATGTTGAAATGATCATACAACAACAATTTTGAACATTGAAAACTTACTTTATTTTATATTAGCTCTGTAATTTTAATTACATTGAGCTCTCCACCTGTATCATATTTTAATATTAAATAAATGTGTGTTGCCACACTGACGAACTGAAATACAGCGAAACAGACTTGTACGTGGATGACTAATATATTATATGCTCTCATTACGTGACTCTTCAGTAAATCAATTGAGTCCTTTCAGTGACTGGTATGTGTATGCACTGCTTATATACAACACGTTAAAATTTCCCTTCCGTGATTCCATCCTCCTATGGCTTAGTAGGTAGCGACTCCGACTGCCACCAAATCGGTCGATTTTCGATACCGGCCAGACGCAAGTGGATGTGTTTAGCCACACTGATGAGATGTGATACAGCTTAACAGGCTTGTATGTGGATGACTAATATATATATATTCGTTTTAATAGCATTTATTGATTTTTGAAATCATGCTGTCGAATACTTGGAGCTTCTCAGTAAAAATTAAGTAAATTAATTAATGTTTTTTCTAGGTATCTCAGTTCTGTTGCTCAACATTGTAGCTTCATATATTATGTGTGTATCTATTTACTCAATGCCATTTTCATCTACAGACATAATACCCCGTATAAAAATGCATTTGTATCCCAGTTTATAGTTAAAATATGTTATATGTGAGTGATTTAAACGCAAAATTGTTTCCCATGTGGTAATAAAATGATATCCGACGAATTTGCCTGCTTTCACACTTGGATTTAACCCGCTGTAACATAACACTTCTTAGTTAACTAAATCGTCTAAAATTGCCCGGTTATTTGCTTCGATCTTTTGACCAATGATGGGAAATGCGATTTTTACTAACGTTCTAATTTGGCTTCTTCTGATGTACAGAGATAACTTT
Organism: Ascarosepion bandense; assembly: GCA_037127315.1. Classification (NCBI taxonomy): domain Eukaryota; kingdom Metazoa; phylum Mollusca; class Cephalopoda; order Sepiida; family Sepiidae; genus Ascarosepion; species Ascarosepion bandense. The sequence goes on along the minus strand of JBBBDQ010001451.1, from coordinate 1,193,644 downwards.
GTTCTCTTAGTTTTTCGTCTGATGTCCGATTCATTAGGATTCAGCCGTGAGCGACGCCATATGTGGGTGGTGTAGTGACTTCAATCTTCTGCAATAGTTTGATCTTTTACGACACAGGGGACCCATAAATTAGTCTCCAATCCAGCTTATTCAAGTTAGGTGCTGATTGGAGAAAATTATCAAAACACAGACGTCAGTCTGTTTCGCAATTCATCGGCCAATAAGTAGAGAATGTTACACACTTGAACGTACAGATTAACACACATATTATTTGAAAACACAGATTCAAAAGTAAAGTTATAAGTAAACACGACTTGGTTTTGATCGCAGTCCCCACTCTCATATATATATAGTACTGATAGTGTGTAAAAGTATTAGAACAGGGGTGATTTTCCTAAGAACATCACTGAAATTCAAATACGACTGAAAAACCAATTAAATTGCTAATAAATATTGATTATTTATAAAAGAAATGTATTAAAACGAAGTTATACTTAGTTTTTCCTATTTTCTATTAAACACGTTATTTTGAAAACTACTCATTATTCCATTATCCTTGAATATGACAGACTTTTTTCTTATTCCTCCACCTCTCGAATTGATAAATCTAATGTCAGTTCGCAAGACACACTTTGAGAACAAATACAATCTGCTTGACAGGAGATACACTCTTGATTAAAATTTTAAGACCACGTAAAAATTTTTAAAAGAAATATATTTTTTTACAGATAGATTTTAAAGTCCTCCCACTTAAGGTTACCAATACTACAATCTAAAAGGTTATGGAAACAAAAAGCTATATTCCAAACATTTAATTCAGAAATTTACATTTTTATAAAATGAGGCGATTTACACATGATCAAAATTATAAGACCAGAGACAAAAATTCTACGAGATTGTACAAAAAGTGTATGAAAACATTCAACAACTAAATTTAATAATTAGTTCTACCTCCACTGCTTTTGATGACTTCAAAAATTCTGTCGGACATGCTAGAAATAAGCGTTTCCATTAAGTTGCGGGGGATGTTGGTCCAGCTTCTGATCAGGCTTCACGAAGTTCATTTTTTGTTGAATATTGTTTGCCATTTCGATAAATATCTCTTGTCATCCATCCTCAAACATTTTCATTTGGGTTCAAGTCTGGTGAGCATGCAGGATGTCCCAAGAGATGGACCCCATTTTCTTGTAGAAAGGTCAAGATCCGTCTTGCAGCGTGGATTGCAGCATTATTCTGTTGGAATAACCATCCATCCACACACAAACGATGGCCCTCCATCATCAGTGATGCTTTTTGTAGCATGCTAACATAACCAGCCTCTGTTTGACAACCCTGCACCACCTGGAGCTCCATCTGTAAGAAAAGGTACCCCTTACCATTAGGGACTCTCTACCACTATGACGTGTGGAGAAAATTTCAGGAGGCATGTTTTTGTTATGCCAATATCGTTGGAAGCCATCAGGACCATCTAGATTGAATTTTTTCTCATCAGAAAACAGGACTTTCTTCCACTTCTCAACGTCCCATGTTTGGTATTCACAACCAAACTGTAAATAGTCCACATTGTGACGTGGAAGCAGCCGAGGAATTTGTTTACGCTTTTTATTTACCATGCCATTTTGTCGTAAGTGTTGTCTGATGGTTACAGGACTGCAATCAGCATCTGTGACTGCCTTAATTTGACTAGAAGAAAGTCCCGCCACTTTCACAACAACCCGTCTTATTCTCTTCCTCAATTCAGGAGAAATTTTTGGGGGCCTACCAGAGGATTTTGCTTTTCCATAATTCTCACTGTTCTCTAGAAAGTTGCAAATCACAGTTTTACTGCGATTTACCTTAGCTGCGATCGCCCGCTGTGACAAACCTTGCTTATGGAATTCTAGAATTCGAGAACACTGAACTTTGGTAAGTTTGCTTGCTTTAGGCATGGTAACACCTTTACGCAGTGATTGCTAATCTCTAACTGAACTAAAAACATTGGAATTGCGATAGATCTAACAATTTATACCCCTGGTCTTATAATTTTGATCATGCGTAAATCGCCTCATTTTATAAAAATGTAAATTTCTAAATAAAATGTTTGGAATGTAGCTTTTTTTTCCATAACCTTTTAGATTGTAGTATTGGTAACCTTAAGTGGGAGGAGTTTAAAATCTATCTGTAAAAAAAAAATATTTTTAAAGATTTTTCAGTGGTCTTAAATTTTTGATCAGGAGTGTACCATTAAACACATTGAAGTAGCTTGTGATGTCAATGCCGGACAGAATGAAGGTTGTGATCAAAGCAAAAGGCTATTATACTAAATATTAAATTTATTTTGTAGCAACTAATTTTTTCTTAGCAAAGTATCTTTTGAGTAAATCAAATGAAATCACTTTAATTAACTTGTTTAATTTTTGTTAATATGCCTCATAAAAGATAAAATAGTTCTTGTCCTAATATTTTTACACAGTACTATATATCTGCCTAATGTTTAATAGTACTGATGACCTGTGATACAGCCAAACATATCTATCTGCGGTTGACTATTTACACTCTCACACCCCGATTGAGCACTATGGAGGAATGTTATACTTTATAAAAAACAGTGGCATCAACCACATCGTTCGATCAGTAATGAATATGAACGCTTTCGACTACTGGCGTGTGTTTACATTGTATATAACACGCTAAAGTCCGCCTCCCGTTCAAAGCTCAGATGTAGAATCGCTGAATGATGCCAATTCGGTTGGGTTTCAAACTTGGCTAGAAGCAATCAGATGACCTGTGATACAGCGAAACAGATCTGTTTGCGGATGACTCGGTATATATATATATATATATATATAGAGAGAGAGAGAGAGAGAGAGAGAGAGAGAACCAAGTTTTATCAAACACCACAGGAAAGTCTCTCTTTTTGCTTTTTTATAATATTTAACAATTTACAGATAAAGGAGAGCCTGTAATGTGATAGGTACTGATCTGGCGACACGACTGCAGCCACTTCGCCATCGTCGAAATGTGGCCTCCCTTTGTCTGTTCTATAAATAATTTCTTGGCTTCTGCTCGGACGAACTTAAGTCACTGGTGCCTCCTCAATAGGTGTTTACTCGTGAAACCAGACTGGCAATTGGGTCCCACCCATTCACAGTCAGGTTAGCCAAATGTAGACGACAATTCTACTCCTGCAGCTTCCTCTCTCGCACTTCCCGCCTGTGGAACTCGCTCCCGTATTCTTGCTTTCCTGACGGCTACGACCTCCAGAAATTTAAATGCAAAGTCAATACTCATCTACTAACCACTGGACTCTAGCTCTCTCCCCTCCCCTGTATAACCTTCCCTTTCTCTCCACCTATGTATCTGTCATCGCACCTGCTTTCTATTGTTCCTTTCTAACTAGTTTGTACTCCTCACTCTTTTCTAATTAATCTTTTTACATTTATGTAACCCCTTGCACATCAGTGGCGTTTCCGCCTTGCTCGGGGTGAAATGATTAAAAAAATTAAAAAAAAAGTTGTTCCGTACTGTAATCCAAGCTCCGGATAAAGGTTATATTTTGTTCAAGTAATTAAAACTTTCACCGCTTGCTGTTCATTTCATTGCCCCCCCCCTCTCTCTCTCTCACTATATATATATATGTATATATATATATATATATATATATATAACGAATTTTTTTAAAAGAACTAATTAAAAATGAAATTAACTTAAACTGAAAAGAAAAAAGGTCATCAAATGAGATTAATACATCGGGATGCAAGATAAATAATGTTTTGCCAGAGAAGAATAGACGTGTGAAAGTTTTAAACCGGAAAAAGGACAGTAGCGTAGAATATAAAAAAACAGAGTTGGAAAAAGTATTAAACCATAAATATCATAAAAATGTAAAAAATTAAAAAATTACATAAACGGTTTTGTTGGTATGAAAAACCCAGATAGATAAGAATATAGATAAGTAAAGTTTAAGGAGCATAAGTATTATAAGATGATATAATATCAGTTAAATAAGTTAAAGTTTAAGGTATATAATTAAAAAATGATAAATTTTATAGATACGAGCAAATAGTAAATATATTGTGATACTTTTAGATATATTTAAGAATATCGAAAATTCTATGGTGGTAAAAATAATTGAATTCATTGAAATGGTTCAACAAGCTAGCATTTGGGAACCTAATAATATAGATTTGTTCTTGTAAGCAAAGAAAAACTGTTTCCTTTATCGATTAACATGTTTTAGCTTCTGTTAATATTTTCCTTTTAACTCTAGGAGTATTATTAGCATCTTTCAATTGCCAGTACTAATTAGATAGAGAGATGAAATTACTATATATTCTATTATTAAAATATGTCATGCTGGTAAAAAAAAACCTTTTCTTAATACTGTTCTTAGGACAAACCTCATATTGTTTGTTAAAATTACAATTTTCAGTAGTGGAAATGTTATCTTGGTATAATAGGAAATTTGCAGAGGACATGATTTAGGTTTCTGACAATTGCAAGGATTAGTGTTATTATCATTATTTATAATAAGCTGGTTGTCATTAATATCATTATATTGTTTTAGGATTTTATTATTGTGTGGTACTCTACGATTACCAAATCGTTGGTACTCAAAGATTGATTCCAGCCATTGTTAGACTTTTACGAGCTCTGAAACTATCAAATCTTTTTCTGTAATCGGCGAATCAACCTGACGACTTATTTTCAAGTTTCAAATTCTGTGTAGATATTTACTGTAGGCTTTAATGTTCAGAATTTTTTTTTCGTTTTTTCGGAGGAGGCGCCATGTAATATACAGGGTGTTGCCGCAAAAACTTGACAAAAAGAAAACGAAATAGGCAATAAAAACAAAAAATTTATATACAGGGACCCGACAGTTTATCTAGCAAAAGTTAGAGTTACATACTACACTATTTTTCAATGTAACCACCAGCGGTGGCGACGACCATCTCATGAAGGGCGCGAAATGAGTCCCACGCTTTGGCGACAATGTTCTTGTTCATAGCGGTGAACGCCTCCATGATGGCAGTGTGTTGTGGACTCGATCACGCCCCAGAAGAAACAGTCAAGCGGTTTGCAGTCGAATGATGAAGGTGGCCACAAGTCCGGCGACCAGTTGTGAGGAACATTGTTGAGCAGCCTCTCCTAGGTTGTCTTGGCCTTGTGTGCAGAAGCGGAGTCTTGCAGGAATATGAAGGGACATCCAGCGGCGATCTCGTCCACCCGGGCTTCACCACACTCCTCAGCACCTCCTGGTAGATCTCAGCAGTGACTCTCGGGCCTTTTTGATCAAAAGAATTTCATCCAGGACCAGACGAGCAAAAATCAGAAAAATAAGTGTATCTGCAAAGACACTGAGGTTGTTCCCGCCGTGAAGCATATGAAGTTTCCCTCCTCCATCAAGGTCCTTGGCTTAATCTCCAGCGAAGGTGTCGTCATGCCTCCGTTCTTCTTTAAATGTAACCACCTCTAGCATATTATATATTATAAATTATCGTTTGTCTGTGGATATAATATATAATGTAATTTGACATCTTTGAAAATGGCTTATGTAAGCCTAAACCTTAGATTTAATTATGAAAACATCATTGTAATTTTCTTTCTTCGTTTAATGATAATGTTATTAAGTTTATCAGAGAGTATAAAACAATTCATATAAAATAGACAACACTTGTCTGTATTATTTAATGAAACATGCATTAATATATATATATATATATACACACACACATATATATATATATATATATATATATATATATATATATATATATATAATGTAAAGGAAGAAATTAAACGACTAAAGAATTTATTATTCTCAGACGATGTACAGTAAAGTCCGTAAATTACAAAAGAGAGACCTTATGCACCCCAGGTCATGCAGGGAGAAGAGGAACTAAATATGTAACTTCTCAATAATATCAAACTCAACATAAATTGAGTCTCGACAATTGCCCACCCTTAATAACATACAATAGTCCCTAGTATAAAGATAGTTTTCTTTCAATATATCTGCTTTCATTTTCTTTTTGTCTGTCTTTTATAGACCGTAACGAAAAAAACAAGGGAAAAAAAAATCCTTATGAGGGGTACATGTAAATGTGGCTGGAGAATTGCCAGTCTTTTTCGTCGGCATTTCTATTTGGTGCTAATGAATCAAGAACACGAAGCGTTGTAACAAATTACAGGCTATAACAAAAGATGGCCGCACTCTCATCTTTCTTTAGGCCACTTCCTAATTATTACCACCTCAAATTGCTTTTGACCCTTCTTCTCTTGCTCCCCCTCTCACTCTCGTTAAAATGGCCTGCTCCCTCTCACTCTCTCTTTACTCACGCTCTCACTGTTAATATTTATCTATCTCAAACTATTCTTTATTCTTATCTATCTATCTATCTATCTATCTATCTCAAACTATTCTTTATTCTTATCTATCTATCTATCTATCTATCTATCTCAAACTATTCTTTATTCTTATCTATCTATCTATCTATCTATCTATCTCAAACTGTTTCTTTATTCTTATCTATCTATCTATCTATCTATCTATCTCAAGCATTTCTTTATTCTTATCTATCTATCTATCTATCTATCTCAAACTATTCTTTATTCTTTATCTATCTATCTATCTATCTATCTATCTCAAACTATTCTTTATTCTTATCTATCTATCTATCTATCTATCTATCTCAAACTATTCTTTATTCTTATCTATCTATCTATCTATCTATCTATCTCAAACTATTCTTTATTCTTATCTATCTATCTATCTATCTATCTATCTCAAACTATTCTTTATTCTTATCTATCTATCTATCTATCTATCTCAAACTATTCTTTATTCTTATCTATCTATCTATCTATCTATCTATCTCAAACTATTCTTTATTCTTATCTATCTATCTATCTATCTATCTATCTCAAACTATTCTTTATTCTTATCTATCTATCTATCTATCTATCTATCTCAAACTATTCTTTATTCTTATCTATCTATCTATCTATCTATCTCAAACTATTCTTATCTATCTATCTATCTATCTATCTCAAACTAATACTTATCTATCTATCTATCTATCTATCTATCTCAAACTATTCTTATCTATCTATCTATCTATCTATCTATCTCAAACTATTCTTATCTATCTATCTATCTATCTATCTATCTCAAACTATTCTTATCTATCTATCTATCTATCTATCTATCTATCTCAAACTATTCTTATCTATCTATCTATCTATCTATCTATCTCAAACTATTCTTATCTATCTATCTATCTATCTATCTATCTCAAACTATTCTTATCTATCTATCTATCTATCTATCTATCTCAAGCAATATTCTTATCTATCTATCTATCTATCTATCTCAAACTATTCTTATCTATCTATCTATCTATCTATCTATCTCAAACTATTCTATCTATCTATCTATCTATCTATCTCAAACTATTCTATCTATCTATCTATCTATCTATCTATCTCAAACTATTCTTATCTATCTATCTATCTATCTATCTCAAACTAGCTAACTTATCTATCTATCTATCTATCTCAAACTATTCTTATCTATCTATCTATCTATCTATCTCAAACTATTCTTATCTATCTATCTATCTATCTATCTCAGCTTATTCTTATCTATCTATCTATCTATCTATCTCAAACTATTCTTATCTATCTATCTATCTATCTATCTCAAACTATTCTTATCTATCTATCTATCTATCTCAAACTATTCTTATCTATCTATCTATCTATCTATCTCAAACTATTCTTATCTATCTATCTATCTATCTATCTCAAACTATTCTTATCTATCTATCTATCTATCTATCTCAAACTATTCTTATCTATCTATCTATCTATCTATCTCAAACTATTCTTATCTATCTATCTATCTATCTATCTATCTCAAACTATTCTTATCTATCTATCTATCTATCTATCTCAAACTATTCTTATCTATCTCTATCTATCTATCTATCTATCTATCTATCTATCTCCAAACTATTCTTATCTATCTATCTATCTATCTATCTATCTATCTATCTATCTATTCTTATCTATCTATCTATCTATCTATCTATCTCAAACTATTCTTATCTATCTATCTATCTATCTATCTCAAACTATTCTATCTATCTATCTATCTATCTCAAACTATTCTTATCTATCTATCTATCTATCTCAAACTATTCTTATCTATCTATCTATCTATCTCAAACTATTCTTATCTATCTATCTATCTATCTCAAACTATTCTTATCTATCTATCTATCTATCTCAAGCTAGCTATTATCTATCTATCTATCTATCTCAAACTATTCTTATCTATCTATCTATCTATCTCCAAACTATTCTTATCTATCTATCTATCTATCTCCAAACTATTCTTATCTATCTATCTATCTATCTCAAACTATTCTTATCTATCTATCTATCTATCTCCAAACTATTCTTATCTATCTATCTATCTATCTCAAACTATTCTTATCTATCTATCTATCTATCTCAGTCGGTTCATATCTATCTATCTATCTATCTCAGTCGGTTCATATCTATCTATCTATCTATCTCAGTCGGTTCATATCTATCTATCTATCTATCTCAGTCAGTTCATATCTATCTATCTATCTATCTCAGTCAGTTCCATATCTATCTATCTATCTATCTCAGTCAGTTCCTATCTATCTATCTATCTATCTCAGTCAGTTCATATCTATCTATCTATCTATCTCAGTCGGTTCATATCTATCTATCTATCTATCTCAGTCGGTTCATATCTATCTATCTATCTATCTCAGTCGGTTCATATCTATCTATCTATCTATCTCAGTCGGTTCATATCTATCTATCTATCTCAGTCGGTTCATATCTATCTATCTATCTATCTCAGTCGGTTCATATCTATCTATCTATCTATCTCAGTCGGTTCATATCTATCTATCTATCTATCTCAGTCAGTTCATATCTATCTATCTATCTATCTCAGTCAGTTCATATCTATCTATCTATCTATCTATCTCAGTCAGTTCATATCTATCTATCTATCTATCTCAGTCGGTTCATATCTATCTATCTATCTATCTATCTCAGTCGGTTCATATCTATCTATCTATCTATCTCAGTCGGTTCATATCTATCTATCTATCTATCTCCAGTCGGTTCATATCTATCTATCTATCTATCTCAAGTCGGTTCATATCTATCTATCTATCTATCTCAGTCGGTTCATATCTATCTATCTATCTATCTCAGTCAGTTTCATATCTATCTATCTATCTATCTCAGTCGGTTCATATCTATCTATCTATCTATCTATCTCAGTCAGTTACTATCTATCTATCTATCTATCTCAGTCAGTTCATATCTATCTATCTATCTATCTCAGTCGGTTCATATCTATCTATCTATCTATCTCAGTCGGTTCATATCTATCTATCTATCTATCTCAGTCGGTTCATATCTATCTATCTATCTATCTCAGTCGGTTCATATCTATCTATCTATCTATCTCAGTCAGTTCATATCTATCTATCTATCTATCTATCTCAGTCGGTTCATATCTATCTATCTATCTATCTATCTCAGTCAGTTCATATCTATCTATCTATCTATCTATCTCAGTCAGTTCATATCTATCTATCTATCTATCTATCTCAGTCAGTTCATATCTATCTATCTATCTATCTATCTCAGTCAGTTCATATCTATCTATCTATCTATCTCAGTCAGTTTCTATCTATCTATCTATCTATCTATCTCAGTCGGTTCATATCTATCTATCTATCTATCTCAGTCGGTTCATATCTATCTATCTATCTATCTCAGTCGGTTCATATCTATCTATCTATCTATCTCAGTCGGTTCATATCTATCTATCTATCTATCTCAGTCGGTTCATATCTATCTATCTATCTATCTCAGTCGGTTCCATATCTATCTATCTATCTATCTCAGTCAGTTCATATCTATCTATCTATCTATCTCAGTCGGTTCATATCTATCTATCTATCTATCTCAGTCGGTTCATATCTATCTATCTATCTATCTCAGTCAGTTCATATCTATCTATCTATCTATCTCAGTCGGTTCATATCTATCTATCTATCTATCTCAGTCGGTTCATATCTATCTATCTATCTCAGTCGGTTCATATCTATCTATCTATCTCAGTCGGTTCATTATCTATCTATCTATCTCAGTCTGTTCATATCTATCTATCTCAGTCTGTTCATATCTATCTATCTATCTATCTATCTATCTTAGTCTGTTCATATCTATCTATCTATCTATCTATCTTAGTCTGTTCATATCTATCTATCTATCTATCTATCTATCTATCTTAGTCTGTTCATATCTATCTATCTATCTATCTATCTATCTCTATCAGTCTGTTTGCTAATATCTATCTATTTATCTATTTTGTGTTTTCTTTTATCTCTCTCTCTATATATATATTTCTGTCTTTGCTAATATACATATACCTAGCTTGCTATTCCAGGTTTAATTTTTTATAATCGTTTCACCCCATGAAAAGCAGTACTTCCACTGGTGTTCAGAGAATTTCAATGACAGCAGAGGAAAGACAGAAACGAAAAGAGTACAGGTTATGTTTCTAGAGAAGGTAAGAGAGAGAGAGGGGTGGGAGTCACGCAGATAGAAGATGGCAATTGACATTACATTTAAACTTTTTGAGATTGTAGGCTTTAGAGAAGCGAACATGCAAAAGAGAGTTCCACAGGTGGAAAATGAGAGAAAAGAAACTGATGGAGTAGAATTGGTGGTTAAATTTGCCTATTTTGACAGTAAAAGGGAAGAACCTAGTTGCCAATCTAACTGCATAGGAAAAATCATGATGGCGGATCACCAGAGAATGAAGCTCATCAAACCAGAAGCCGTAGAAGTAGCACAAAGGGAAGCCACATTTTGTCGATGAGAAGGAGGCTGAAGACGAGCAGCCAAATCCGGATCAACTACATTGCAGATCTTCCTCTGGATATTGTCAAGACCTCAAGATGAACAGCAGAAGCACTTGACCAGATATAACAACAATACCCAAAGAAAGGACGAAATGTGCAAGATGTTTTTTACGATAAAAACGTCCTGTTTGTTCTGTTATATTGGATCCACATGAAGTCGGCTAAAAGAGTGCAGCCGAAAAGGCTCAGTGTATTGTTTTCTGGGAGACTAGTGTTGCCCATAGTGTTGCCCATATTAATAGTGGGAGATATTCTCTATGGTGGTTAAAGGAGAGGAGTTTTGTTTTGGAAGCATTAAATTTTACGAGTCATTTTTTACGCCAATATATCAAAGATTAGATGTCTTTTTAAAGAGCAGAAGCGAGATCAACTTATTCAACTTTGGCAGGTTTTATATTGAGACGGTGGTGTCATCTGCATAGATGCCAACTTGGGAACTAATTAAATCAGAAACGTCATTGATGAATATCAGGAAAAGCGTAGGACCTTGGATAGAGCCTTGAGGGAACCCGTGTTTACATGAAATAATTTGGAAGTACGCCCATTCAGAACACCCATCATTTTACAGACAGGAACGATTGGATTAAATCGAACAGTCGTCCAGTTATAGCGTAACCCTGAAGCGTTTGTGAAAGGCTATCATGCCAAACCCTATCAAATGCTTTCTTGATATCCAAGCAATAGCCCCTGCTTCGTCGTTCATATCAAGGGCCTGATATATGTATTCAATGATGATCGTTAACACGTCAGCAGTAGACTTAGAGAAGCAAAAAAATATTGCCTATCAGAAAATAATTTGTGGGATGTGATTTGCTAAATTATTTCGGCATTGATAATAGCCTCGAACTTGCCAAAATGAGTCAATAGTTAAAAAGGGCGGAAGGTTTTACAGACAGAACATAGCTCAGAGGTAGAACCGCCGACTGATGTCAATTCATTCCGGTTTCAATCCTGACGAAAAGCAATCAGGTGTCTAACCATACTGATCAGCTGTGATACAGCGGAACAGATCTGCCTGAGGATGACTATATATATATATATATATATTCATTTGACATTGATTCATACGCGACTTCGGTTTCTACAATGTGGTGTTTTCAGGTGATTTGCAATAACTAGTTTTCACAGTTTTTTTTACAAACGCTCTCGTAACGGGGATCTTTCTGAACGCTCACGTAACGAAGAATGTTTGAACGCGCAATTTTCAAAATTAGAAGACGTTATAACGTATTCATCCATGCTTGTACCTAATAGATATTTTATAATATGGTTACACTTAGTCATAATTTCTGTTCTTTCATTCAGTAATTACGTTTTGTTTGGGAATAACATTATAGCTAAATTTTCTTCCTGGAATGGTCTACATATGTTGCCACCGTTGTATGGCTAGGCTGTTTTCACTATACTCTGCGTTATTACTGTTTTTTTTCAATATTTTAACTTTAATTTCCACACGTGGCTAGCTAATTTTGTACAATTTTTAAAGTTTTCTATTGTTAAGATTCAATATTTCAAATATTTCAAAGATGGTAGAAACCTAGGTTGCGTAACAACTCATTTACAAATTAGCAATATTCAAAACTTCTACAATATTATAGCATTGAACACTTTTTAATACAATTGCGTACAGGTCTAATTTTACTATAACCAAACACTAAATAATTATATATATATATATATATATATATATATATATCCGAGTGAGTATAGAATGAGGAGAGAAAAAAGAAAATTTTTTTCTGTCCAAAACATTAATTTAAAACAGTGCTCGATATATGGTGTATAGAACAGTGAATATTTATTATAAATTATGTTTTAGAACATGTACATAATTTCTTCTATATATGTCCTCTTCCCTACAATCATATGTTTGTTTCAGTGTTTGGATTTAAACACTTCCTCAGGGGAAATATATATATATATCAAGAATTATATATATATATATATATATATATATATAGAGAGAGAGAGAGAGAGAACGGTTTTTATTATAATAGGATATTTTATTCACTACTCGACTACATAACTATGGTAAAAAATTAAATATCAAGACAGTGTTAAAGAGTAAACAAGCGGCAAGAGCTTTCATAAGTGGGAGTAAAATTTAATAGGTCGTAACAAAGAGGATGTGCGTTGTGGTACAGTGGATATCGGCTCGGAACGAGAAACCGGGGAGCCGAGTTCAAATTCCAGCTGAATCCATTGTATTCACTTACGCGCAAATACCCTTGGGAAAGGTATTAATCCGTCTCTTCCTTCCAGTTATGGGTTAAATAACAGGACAGATTGGGTTCTATAGCCTTGGTCGGCAACCAGTCTACCGCAGAAAGCAATGGCAACCTACTGCGGGATAATCTTCTGCCCAGTTAGTCATGTCTCTTTCGAGACATGATCGCCCAAGCGTGTATCACGTATGGCACCTAAACTGACTGAACAAAGAGAATGAACTGAGCCGACGCTGCCTCGCGATTGTATCTCTCTCTCCATGAACATGAAGAGCAGGGATATATATATATACGCAATATTTATTAATGAATGGAGTTCTCCCCGCGGCTGGCGTGAGTAAGCACCGCATATATAAAAAAAAACACGTTAGAATTTTCTCTTCTATCAGCCATTCGCCGATAGCTTAGGCAGTAAGCACTCGACTGACACCAAATAGGTCGAGTTTTAATCCCGGCTGGAAGCAAGTGGCTGTCTAGGCACGCGGATGAACTGTAATTCATCCAATGTATATATATATATACACACATATATATATATATATATATATATAGTAAGCAATCATTCATTTAGAGATGTTACCTTAAAAAAGACCGACACGTTTAAATTTTTCCACAAATTTCAAGAATATTATTTTTTCAATGTTGTTATTATGTCCTCATATTTTACTATAATATAATTTTTGAGTTGTAATAGTTTTTGAAAAAGAGAGTTCTTTAATGTTATCACGTGATATGTGTATCTAGGCTTCGTGTGAGCGCCTGCCTGTTTTGTTAAATACTTTTCAAATTTCATTTACACTGTTAAATAGTGTAAGGGAGATGGTAGAAAATTGATTGATATATAGCACTCCTATATATATATATATATATATATATATATATATACATATATATATCTCTAAAGAGTGAAGACGTCATTTTAATTAACCCGAGGAACCTTTCGGCCAACACTTTTCAAGGGTCACGCTGGCACAATTACATGAATAGGTAAATAAGAGGACAAAACAGAATGGAATATTTGCGACACTGGGAGCAGATGGAATCCGCTTAAAAATAAATTTATTAAAAAAAAATATTAAAAAGTGAGGGGGGTGTAAACATTAATTCCACAAGAGTGAAAATAAAAAAGAAAAAAGGTTACACTCATAAACTCACCAGTAGTCGCAAAGAGCGTAAAAACTGCTCTTTCTGCCTGCACAGGCTCGGCTGTTGGATTTTAAGGCAAATGGCCTCCAAGATGCGTAAATGATGTGACGAACGAGCACTGTGCAGGACAGAAAACCAACTGTCCTCATAAGAGGAGGCACAAACCGGATTGTCCAACAGGTGTTGGCCAATCGCTGAATCAAGCACAGATTGAGTAGTCCTTATATTACTATTGGAATCACCCATGCGTAAACTCGCGGGGACATGTTGCGCAACCCGTGTCTCCAATCTCAGATCGGTTCGTCCTATGTATGCTGCATCGCAACAGCATTTAAATTTGTATACAACTGAATTTTTACGAAAATAGGACAACCGATCCTTAACAAAGGATGGAAACACAGGTCTTGTTTTGTAAACGACACGCAACTTTACTGCAAAATAGCCCGACGAAATATTAGTCGAAACTCTATCAGTGATGGAAAGACATTGTCTACCAAGCCAAGGTAGTTTTAGGTATAAAGGACAGCGACTTGGCCCTTCAACTTTTGGTTCTTTAAACCGTTTAATTTTACGGGCGATAACCCGTCTCACAAAATTAATAGGATACCCGTTCTCCTCAAAAATGTGATGCAGGCGTGTTAACTCACTAGCCAAGCAATCAGGAGAACATATATGCAGGGCACGGTGGACCAAAGTTTCAATTAGGCCAATTTTTCGGGACTTAGGGACGAAAGAGTTCCAATTTGTATACAGGCCTGTAAAGGTCGGTTTACGAAACACAGATGTTAGAAAGACATTGTCCCTACGCTGAACAAAGACATCCAAAAACGGAAGACCTCCGTCATTCTCCAACTCCATAGTGAATTGTAGAGAAGGATGCAAAGAATTCAGCTGAACCAAAAACTGTTCAGCTTCAGTTGTGCTATTAAATATTGAGAAGGTATCATCAACATAACGACAATAAACTAAAGGTTCATTGACCTTCTCAAACAGCACACGTTCATAAAATCCCACGAAGATGTTAGATAGGAAAGGACCCAAAGGACTCCCCATAGCGACGCCGTCCGTCTGTGCATACATAATCCCATTGAAACTGAACTCGACTCCTTCAGTAGCCAGCCGCATACATTCCAAGAAAATTTCCTCGGGAATAGTCACAGGGCCAAAACCGCCTCGGTATAATAAGTCAGCACAGATATTTATACACTCCAATAAAGGAACATTAGTATATAAGCTGACAATATCAAACGAAACCATACACTTTTCGTTTGAAGAAAAATTCAAATTTCTAACCAATTTGGAAAAACTAAAGGAGTCAGGGATATTATAAGTGGACAAAGCAACAGACAGTGGTTGAATGATCTCGGCCAACCACTTGGCCAACTCATGTTGAATAGACCCCACCATAGAAAGTATGGGTCTAAGAGGAACCCCTTCCTTATGGATTTTAGGAAGGCCATACATTCGGGGTCGCTGAGAGCCCGCAGGCCTAATCCTATTGTAGATGTCTTTGGAAAAAATACCTTGTTTATATAAAGAAAGAAGCCAACGTTGAATTCTAGCCTCTGTCTTAGCAGTGTTATCAAATTTATCAACTGGACCGATAACGGTGAACTTTGAACGGTCATTCAAAATTATATTCATTTTAGAATGGTAATCATCCAAATTAAGTATGACAACACCAGCACCTTTATCAGGCTTGGTAATATAAATATCACCACGAGCACGCAGGGCACCAATTGTGCGATAATGTACACCGCGCCAGTCAAGAGAGTCCTTCTCACAACTGAGCGAAGTGTACTCGATAGCAGATTCAAGTAAACTGGCCTTAACCTCGGAGCACTTCTCTGAAGAAATTGGAACATGGTGACAAATTTGTGAGTACAGCAACTCAAACTCAGAATATATTTCTTCCTTATTGATCTTAGTAGGAGGAATGCAAAAATCCAATCCACGGGAAATAACGGAGAGTTCAATCCCAGTGAGAGTTGCGCTCGACAAATTGAAAATGTGGCGGTGTAGATCACCAGAGACTGAACCATATCTCTTTGTTATTAGGTATTCCAAGTGCTTGTTGTTTCTCTCACCACATGATCTATCCTGGCGAAGCCTAAGATTAACCAGGTAACGCGAGAAACGAAAGAAATCAAAGAAATTTAATTTAGTTTTAATTTCATTAAAACTAGAACGAAAAACACATAAAGACCTGGTTGAGCTATCAAATAACTTGTCTAACTCATACCTAATTAGAGAACGCTCAATAGAGGCGCCATTGGATTTGATTTTAATTAATCTGTGCTGGATAAATGGGGGAACAACACCACAGGACAAACAGGATTTGAGAAAAGATCGTCTGATTCTCAAACTATTTACCCTATGCCAAAGTTTTAAGACCTGATTTAATTGACCAATTAACTGACTGGGGTACCTTAGACGGAAGTATATGAAAAGAGAATTGTACCCGCAGAAATAACTAATGGCTCTAAAGAGTGAAGACGTCATTTTAATTAACCCGAGGAACCTTTCGGCCAACACTTTTCAAGGGTCACGCTGGCACAATTACATGAATAGGTAAATAAGAGGACAAAACAGAATGGAATATTTGCGACACTGGGAGCAGATGGAATCCGCTTAAAAATAAATTTATTAAAAAAATATTAAAAAGTGAGGGGGGTGTAAACATTAATTCCACAAGAGTGAAAATAAAAAAGAAAAAGGTTACACTCATAAACTCACCAGTAGTCGCAAACGGGTTGCGCAACATGTCCCCGCGAGTTTACGCATGGGTGATTCCAATAGTAATATAAGGACTACTCAATCTGTGCTTGATTCAGCGATTGGCCAACACCTGTTGGACAATCCGGTTTGTGCCTCCTCTTATGAGGACAGTTGGTTTTCTGTCCTGCACAGTGCTCGTTCGTCACATCATTTACGCATCTTGGAGGCCATTTGCCTTAAAATCCAACAGCCGAGCCTGTGCAGGCAGAAAGAGCAGTTTTTACGCTCTTTGCGACTACTGGTGAGTTTATGAGTGTAACCTTTTTCTTTTTTATTTTCACTCTTGTGGAATTAATGTTTACACCCCCCTCACTTTTTAATATTTTTTTAATAAATTTATTTTTAAGCGGATTCCATCTGCTCCCAGTGTCGCAAATATTCCATTCTGTTTTGTCCTCTTATTTACCTATTCATGTAATTGTGCCAGCGTGACCCTTGAAAAGTGTTGGCCGAAAGGTTCCTCGGGTTAATTAAAATGACGTCTTCACTCTTTAGAGCCATTAGTTATTTCTGCGGGTACAATTCTCTTTTCACATATATATATGTATATAAAGTGACGTGAATTTATAAATATACATATGAGGGTCCACTTATGCATAGTTTTATTATTCAGGTGAAAAATCAGTGGTCTATCCATGAATCCAGCTGTATATATTAATAAATATATATATTATCATACGTATATATATATATATATATATATATATATATATATATATATAGTCTAGAAAATTTTTATATATTTTACAATTTTATGGGTATCACATATTTTGCAGCAAAAAATATTGCTGTTCGTCAGACCACAATGATACAACAGCTATGTATTCAATTCATATATTCAAGTAAAGAAAACCAACAATAAAGAATTCCTAGTTAGTCAGCATTAACTTTTTACAGAAAGTGCTCAATACAACATATATCGTAAAACATGAAATAAGTTTTGATTTTTGTTTTTAATGAATTTAATTTACATTGCGAACGGATATTTTTATGTTTCAAGATTTTACCTCGTGGATGGGGAAAGACAGAAATATTTATAGGTTTTTAATTTAACTGATCAGGTTGTCTTTCTACAGAACTATTCCGGAAACTTTCTGGTACTACTTCATATAGCTAAGATTGTTACTTCCTTTTTTATCATAAAAGATACGTATTCAGGTAAGGGTAAAAGCTAACATTTAAACTTATTACGATAAATAGAGAAATTTGGTCATTTCGGATCTGCCATAACGTCATCTTCTAACCACGATTGTTCTTTCCCAGAAGCAATTAAGTTCAAGTTAATCTCAAAGAGTGATCAAACTTGCTGGTTTATCGCTCTTGGATCTCGATTGAAATCAGAATACAACGATCTGATTTTGAATGGAACCTAACCACCCCATCCCAAACATGTACAATGTTGACGAAACACTTGTGGGTAACCCACATAGCTGCGTCTAGAAGCTGTTAGATGTCAGCGTCAAACAGCTATAAAATTTGGACACCATCCGTCTTTCTTTCATTCTTTCATCGTAGCAAGCTAGAATGACAATGCCAGACAGGGCCTAACAGGCGTACGGAAGTGTTTCCCACTTAGTGAGTGACTGAGCTTAACACACACACACACACACACACACACACACACACACGAACTCACGCACACATACTTCCTAATAATGTGTTCTTTTCTAAACAATCTCTCTTAATTCGTATATCAGTCAGTCAGTTAAGTGCCAAACATGAAACACGCTTGGGCGATCATGTCTCGAAAGAGACATGACTGACTGTGCAGAAGATTATCCCGCAGTAGGTTGCCATTTCTTTCTGCGGTAGATTGGTTGCCGACCAAGGCTATAGAACCCAATCTGTCCTATTATTTAACCCATAACTGGAGGGAAGAGACGGATTAATACCTTTCCCAAGGGTATTTACGCGTAAGTGAATGCAATGAATTCAGCTGGAATTCGAACACGGCTCACCGATTTCTCGTTCCGAGCCGATATCCAAGGCACCACAACGCACATCCTATTCGTATATACAAAACCCAAAATACAGGGTGCACCAAAAAGGTAGGTGAACAGTAAATGATAAAATTTATTTTGAGAGTTCATACGACAATTTTATTCCTGCAGCTTCTTTTCTCGCACTTCCCGCCTGTGGAATTCGCATCCATATTCTTGCTTTCCTGACGACTACAACCTCCAGGAATTTAAATGCAATGTCAATACCCATCTCTTAACCACTTGACTTTAGTTCTTTCTACACTACCCTGTATATTTTTTCCTTTCTCTCCACCTTTGCAACTGTCATCACACTTGTATTCTCATCCTTATCTGGTTCGTCTTTCTTTTACTCTCCTCTTATGTAATTTTCCTCTTATGTAGCCCCCTGCACATCAGTAGGCGTTCCCGCCTTGATCAGGATGATATGATTAAAAAAACAATTATATTTACTAATATTACACTGAAAAATAAATTTCATTGTGTACAATACTCAGACGGTTAAGTGCCATACGTGAAACACGCTTGGGCGATCATGTCTCTTTCGAGACATGACTGACTGGGCAGAGATTATCTTGCAGTAGGTTGCCATTGCTTTGTGCGGTAGAGTGGTTGCCAGCCAAGGCTATAGAACCCAATCCGTCCTGCAATTTACCCGATAACTGGAGGGAAGAGACGGATTAATACCTTTCTCAAGGTAAGTGAATGCAGTGGATTCAACTGGAATTCGAACTCGGCTCCCCGATTTTTCGTTCCGGGCCGATATCCACTGCACCATAACGCACATAAACGCTTAAATGTTATCAACGCAATTATGAGTTGCCCATCACAATTCACACAGATTTTAAGTATACTACTCACACTTCGAAAAATATTTTTTCACAAGTCTTTTTGTGCGTTAATCTATTGATATGGATTTCTGAGTACCAAATTTTTGAGTATCAAATGTTTCAACCTATATTTTTTTAACCCAGTTTTAGTTTAACAGTTTTGAGTTGGCTAACCCTGACAGCTGAATTTAATAAACTTTGTTTAAAATAAAATATTCCCGCCTAAGTTTACATACGCTGTCTGATAAACGTAAAACACACCGTTTAATAAATACAAATAGGAAGTCTATTTTAAATATCAGCTGTCCTCTATAAAAAAATATTTGAAGCAATATAAATGTCGGATGAAAAATATCCCATTAATTTTGTATACATAAGTTTTATCTTAATATACTGATAAATAAGGATATATATATTGTCATCCGCAGACAGATCTGTTTCGCTGTATCACAGCTCATGAGTAAGGTTAGATTCTGATTGCTGCACAACCCAGGCTCGAAACCCGACCGATTTAACGTCATTCGGCGACTCTACCCGTGGGCCACGGGGCGTTCGGTGGAAGAAGGCATTCTTTTTAGCGCATATCATATTACGCGCCCAATAGCTAGCGTTCATTTTTACTGAATGAGCGATGCGTACACGCTATAGTGGCTACTGTTTTTCAAAGTCTACCTTTCTTCTAGAGTGCTCAATCAGGGTGTGAGAGCGTAATTATTATATATATATATATATATATATATAGAGAGAGAGAGTAAAGTTTTGTAATTTGCTTGGAGCATTATGTAAAATAGTTATATGGGTTATGTCTTGAAGGCTGTCACAGTGTGTTGAGTAAAATAAAGGAAGGTAAAGAAGTGTTTGGGTATTCAGTCAGTTAGTTAAGTGCCATACGTGATACAAGCTAGGGCGATCATGTCTCGAAAGATACATGACTGACTGGGCAGAATATTAACCCGCAGTAGGTTGCCATTGCTTTTTGCGGTAGACTGGTTGCCGACCAAGGCTATAAAACCCAATTTGTCCTGCTATTTAACCCATAACTGGAAGGAATAGTAGGATTAATATCTTTCCCAAGGGTATTTGCGCGTAAGTGAATGCAATGAAGTCAGCTGGAATTTGAACTCGGCTCCCCGATTTCTCGTTCCGAGACGATATCCAATTCACCACAACGCACATGCTTTGGGTATTACTTATTTATTAAACATTAATTAACCTATTTATTAATCATTAATATTTCGAGATCAAAATCTCATCTTCAGAATGGCAGAGAAGCTTTTGTCTGTCCGAGTGTCTGCACGGCCTTTCTTATATATATATAGCGACACCAAAACAAAAGCAAGTGGATGTCTAGACACACAGATGAGCTGTGATACAGCGAAACAGGCTTGTATGTGGATGACGAATATATTATGCTGTCATTACGATTGCGCTCTCTAGAAAGGAAATGTAAAAAAATAAACAATTACCCCTTTTGCGATTTACGCATTACTCTTTAGCAATGAATTGAGTTCTTTCGGTGACTGGCCTTTATATACACCGCTTATTTGTAACACGCTAAAATTTTCCTTGTCTGGTCCCATGCACCTATGGCGTGGGGGTTAGCGACTCCAACTGACACCAAGTCGATCGAGTTCCGATTCCGGCCAGATGAAAGTGAATGTCAAGCCAAACTGATGGGCTGTGATAGTGCGAAACAGGCTTGTATGTGAATGACGAACACACACACACACACACACACACACACACACATATATATATATATACATATGTATATGTGTGTGTGTGTGTGTGTGTAGGGTGGCTCAAAAGTACCTGGTTAGTAAATGATAACATTTATTTTGAGATTACATGTACAATTATATTTACTAATGCCTTTATAACATTTACAATCAAATTTTATTGCGTAACATGATACGAAATTCCTTCAATTTTATCAATGTAGGTGGACAAATTGTTGTCCAGCCCAAATTTCACAGTGTGAAGTCTACCTCTCATGCTTCGACAAACATTTTTGCACAAGTCACTTTGCGTATTAATTTCTTTAAATGCATCTTTTGTACCTTTTTTCAGGTCACCAACATTTCTTAGTTTTCGACCATAAATTTGTCTTTGAGAAGAAACCCATTGGGATCAGTTCAGGTGAAAGTGCTGGCCAATCAATTGGACCTTTTTGGAGAATCCATTTCTCATGAAATGATTTATCAAGATACACACGGACTTGAAATTTCAAATAAATTATTACAAACACCACAGTTATAATGAACACCATTACAATAATTTTCCCGATACGCAAACTATTCCATATACTGTCGACCTACTTTTGCACAATCTTGCATAAATTATCGTCTCCGTGAAATTCATTCCGTTTAATTACATTTTTTGCCATTGATTTTTAGTTAAACAATGACTAAGCACCGAAACAATTATCGTAACGACTTTCTAAGCGCCGTTTAGATGTGGCACAAGGCCGGAAAAATGAGGTTAGCATTGCGAATCGAAATCACTACATAGTTGCAACAGATACTTGCGAGGCAACCATTACACCACTAATTATCTTAACCGTAACAGTTATCCCTACTGACCCCGTGCTTTCAACATAAATCTTCGTCCTGTATATAAACAAAAACAAAACATTATGAAAGTATAGAAATATATTTTGTATTGTAAAAATAATAGCAATACACTTTATAGTAAAATTGCCAACAATACCTATTTATAGTAAAGTCTCTAGCACTATATTTTATAGCAAAATGATCAAGGATAGTTTTTTTTTCTGTAATTGAATGCAGGCAATTTACTTTGACAATGCATTTTATTGACGCCATAAAATTGTGAAAAAAATATTTAAATTTCAGTCTGGAATTATCCAAACTAACTGATAAGCTGCTAAACAAAATTAACCAATATAGAATCAGTTGGTACCCCAATACTCCAATACACTATCTTCGTGTTATATACTACCGCCAAATCTAGAAAAACAACGAGGGACACGTACATATATAAATATAATAATATATATTTTTATTCTTCGTCGGTGACGCTTGTGTAGAGCAGGAGGACACCCGGAGAGAGTTTGCACATAAGAGGGAGCCGACGGGAGGGCAGCTGGATTGGGATCACGCACACAAAGGAGTCATCGTGAGCGGAGTTTCTGTTTCTTTCTCTCTCCCTCTTTCTCTTTCTGTCCCCTCTCTCTCTCTCTCTCTCTCTCTCTCTCTCTCTCTCTCTCTCTCTCTCCCTCTCCCTCTCCCTCTCCCTCCAGCCAAAAACCCCAGATTTTCTCTAGCCGCAAACTACTACGCATTTCTGCATTTTCGAGTTGTCTCTCTGTTGACGTAATCTACTGCTGGATATATCTGTCAACTACTCTTGTCCCCGTTTGAGTTTTATCTATGGTTGGATGTATCTGTCACATATATATTTCAAGTATGTTGAACGACGTGACTTGCCCTTGATTTAAATACATTAAAATTAAAACCATCATTAATCCGGCAACTACTGACTCAGTATATGTTACTTATTACATTGGATCTTGAGAAACGACGAAGAACACGTATATAAAATATAATCTTATATTTTTATTCTTCGTCGGTGAAGCTTGTGTGGAGCAGGAGGGCAGCCGGAGAGAGTTTGCACATAAGAGGGAGCTGGCGGGAGATCTCTGTCTTCAGCCAGAAATTCTAGGTTTTATATAGTCTAAAGACACCCACGCGTTATTGCTTTCTTCAGATTGTCGCTTTTTTTTTTATATCATCCAAAGCCGGATGTATCTGTCAATCATCTTTGGCTTAGTCGACTTTTATCTATGGATATATCTGACAATTATATCCTTTCTAGACATTGCTTTTAAAGCTGATTGTCGTTTATGTTTTTTCTTTTGATGTTGCACTTGTTGACATCATTCACAAGCGGATATATTTCAACCACGCTCGTCCTTTGTTGACCTCACCCATAGCCAAAATTACCTGTCAATAACCTCTGACATTAAAGGTAATATATTACATTCGTATCTTCTTGTTTTGATCCTATGCTGGATAAATTACGTTCTTTCTACGTTTGTTATAAAGCAGATAAAACGGTATAGGGACATATTTCAAAGAATATCAAAACTGTATTTTAAGACGGGTATGAAAAAGAAAAAAATGTCAGGTGTCTGATGGTCGATTCATAAATAAACGAATGGCCCGAGGATAAACGGGAAGACGCGACAAAATACGAAGCTCTTAGTTTTACTCTGAACTCGAAAGTGAAAAGTTTTTAATTGTTGAGACGTCCTCCGGTAGAGAGGCAAAACATTCTAAGCACTTTAGTGATAATTTAATCTACAAAACATAAAGCATTAAAACGCGTCTTTATCTGCCAAAGGCAACGAACAAAGAAGAAGAAAGAAGTTGTGAAATTTATTATAGAAAAGTGACAAAACAGAAAAATTAAAGATTCATTGACCCTAAGAAGATTTTAAAGTTCTCATACATGATTTAAAGAACACAAACATACACACTCAAATAGACATATGCGTGTACGAGTGTGTGTTTGTGTGTATGAACAAAGTGAAACTAAAACAAGAAAAACATAAACCGTATAAAACAAAAACTGAACACCAATAAAGTCTTAGATTTAAAAAGCAAGATACTAAATGTATATCATACATGAAAAAAAAAACAAAAACGAAAAGGGCATATTCTCTCACTTGATGTCATGATGCTTTGAAATACACTGATATGTCGCGTGAAAATGAGATATTCGAAACAAATGAAACTGACATAGCAAAAAACACTTACTATAATTATAGGAAGTGATACACATGATACACCCTTGGACGATCATAAGTCGAAAGAGACATGGTTACTCTAGAAGATATTTCCTCAATAGGTTGGCGTAGACTGACGTAGACTTGTAATCAACAAAGTCTATAGAACGAGATCTGTTCTGCTATTTAACCCATACCCGGAGTGAGATAAGACGGATTAATACCTTTCCCAATAATATTTGCGCGTAAGTGAAAGCAACGAATTCAACTGGAACTCGAACTCCGCTCTCGTTCCATGACGATATACACTAAACCACAATGCATATCCTATACCACAACTCACATCTTATTAAAGTACTTATGAAAGCCGAAAATACTCAGGCAGTTGGGGAAAATACTCAGGCATTTGGGGAAAATATAGAGAAATACTATTAAATATCTTTAACAAATTTTGTTAGCCTTTGCATAAATGAAAGATTGTTGGAGAAATACACACACAATATATATATATATATATATATATATATATATAGAGAGAGAGAGAGAGAGAGAGAGAGATAGTTATCCGCAGACAGATCTGTTTCGTTGTATCACAGCTCATCAGTAGGGTTAGACACCCGATTGCTTTTAACCCAGGAGTGAAATCCGACCGAACTGGCGTCAGTCGGCGATTCTACCTCTGAACTATGGGTGCTCGGTAGAAGGAGGCAGACTTTTAGCGTATGATGCATAATAAGTCAGTAACCAGTGCTCTAATTCATTGCTGAATGAACGATGAGTAGATGCTAGAGTAGCTACTGTTTTTCAAAGTCTACCATTCTTCCAGAGTGCTCAATCAGGGTGTGAGAGCGTAAATAGTCATCCGCAGACAGATCTGTTTCGCAGCTCATCAGTACGGTTAGACATCAGATTGTTTTTAACCCAAGATTGAAACCCGACCGAATTGGCGTCAGTCGGCAATTTTACCTCTGAGCTATGACAGACTTATTGATGCATGTTTCATTAAGTAATATAGACAAGTTTTGTCGATTTATTTTATGTAAATCTTTTTCATACCGTCTGATAAGCTTAATAGCATTATCGTTGATAGAGGAAAGAAAATCACAATATTGATACATGTTTTTATTTGATCCTTTCTGAGCTTTCGGCTTACATCAGCCATTATCAAAGATAAAAATCGCTTCCTCAGCAACGATCAGCATTTATGTATATATATATACTTTGAACATTATTTTAAATAGATAATCGTATTTAAGTAGATACTCTGTTTTTAATTAAACAGTACATTTGTGTATATACATATGTATATATATATCTACCACTCTGAATATTTTAGAGTAATGTTCTCAGGAAAATATATGTCATTCGGTAAGATTCGAACCAGCGACCCATCACAAGAAATTGAAAATACTCTGTTTAGTAGAGATTTATAATAAATATACTGTTTAATTAAAAACAGAGTATCTGCCCCAGTACGAGTATATATTAAAAATAATGTTTGAACAAATTAAATGATGTCCATTGTTAAATTATTTCGTAATTCTCCGGAAATTTCCGTAAGTACATATATACCGCCTGAAAACACCGAAAACTATTCAGCCGCACAAGGCTGATTAAAACAAAACGACAAGGTCTGTCGGTTTTACGTTTTATTGTGTTTTTCTAATCTTCAGATGAATCCCCACCATTTACTCCCGCATCAGTAAGTAATCTGACGAGAGGGACAAACATAACCTCGCTGCTGATCTTGAGAAAGACCTCCAATCAGTGGTGGACTGGGGTAAGAAGTGGCTTGTTTATTTCAATGCCTCTAAAACAAAACTATCTGTAAACCATCACATACAATCTCTCCTGCCACCAATAAGCATAGACCAAGCAAGTTTTTCTGAAAGCCTCCTCGGCCTCACCCTATCTTCCGACCTCAAGTGGAATCATTACATTGAATCAATAGGTAAATCCACTGATAGGAAGGTTGGATCACAGTGTCGGTCCAGGAAGTTTTTTTCCGTCTAATTCCATTTTGCACAATTCAATCATCCGACCATGCATGGAATGCTCTTGTCATATATGGTCAGGCGCCCCTACAGTTCATCGCAGTTATCTCGACAGGCTCCAAAAGAGAATCTGCAATGTGACTGGTCCCGACCTGGCAGCTCGACTCCAGCCATTTTCTCATCGTCGAGAAGTGACTTCCCTCTGTCTGTTCTATAAATATTTTCATGGCTTCTTCTCTGACAAACATACTTCACTGATACCCACTCCACAAGAATTTACTTGGGTAACCAGACTGGCAACAAGGTCTCACCCTTTTACAGTTAGATCAACCAAATGCAGGCGACAATTCTATTCCATCAGCTTATTTTCTTGTGATTCCCGTCCGTGGAACTCCCTTCCATATACTTTTTTTCCTTAGGGCTAAAACCTCTAAGAATTTAAATGCAAAGTTCTTTCCACTTAACTACAGCCCTTTCCACATCACTCCGTCTATCTTGTTCTTTTCCTTTCGCTCTAGTTTCGCAACTGCCTTCACTCCTGTGTTCACAGCCTTCTCTTGCCCTTTCTCTTTCTCCCTCTGTAGCTGGTTTCTCTTTGTCGTCACTCACCTTCTGCTAATCCCTCAAATATCTTATGTAACCCCCTGAACATTAGTGGCGTTAACGCCTTGCTTGGGGTGAAAATAATCTTTTCTTTTAAGAATTGCGCCAGATGTTGTGGATAATATGTCTGAATCTCTTATTTTGTTATATTTGTCCCAGTAATTCCAATTTTCGCAGTTATTACCAAGAACCGATGTGGTGTCTGTGTGGCAGTTCTAATTTCTGTGATTATATTCTGGTATTTATTTGTAAGCTAAACGGTTAAAATGATCCATTGACGTGACGTCATATGTAAGGGCTTTTGGGAATGAGGCCGCACAAATCCTTTTTCAATGTGTTACGTGTTAACTGAAACAAAAGAAAAAAATGATTGACCAAAACTCAGAGATAAATAACAGACATATTTAATTTACAAAACACACCAAATAAAATATTTACATATATACAATTTTTATTGCATTCAAAACAAGAAACATAGTTTACTACTGGCGAGTGTTACGAGGAGAGAAGGGGAAGGTAAGGTGTCAAATATCTTTACCCCGTTGAGCGGGCGAAGAAGTTAAGTGCTATACTTTTTGGAAATCCTTAAATGAGTATATAAAAAATAATTATTAATTTCATCAATGTAAGAGTCAAAAATATTTATTTACCCATATAGTTCCATGAGGTTCTCTTTCAGGTTTTAGTTGGTCGGCAACTTTTCTTATAGATTCTTTGGGCTGGATATAAATCCTTGAATCAAAACCGGAGTTGATAATGTCAGCAAATCCTTTTAACAACTAACTCCTCACTGCCCAGAACCTAACTTTATAGGAGCTAACACCTAGTTTGCATATTTCTAAAATCTTTCGAATTCTCTCGAATCTACTGGAACATTCTGGCATCTTCCAAAACGTTCCATTCCTAATTTCATTATTTTTATCGACTACTTAATGAATTAAAACTTTATTGTAATAACAAGTAGGATTCAATAGAGTTCATTACTACAGCTTTTTAGACATTATTAATATTATTTTCTATATAAATGCATCCTCTTAACAATTGTGATTTATTATTTATTATTATTATTTATTTCTAATTGCTATAATTAAGATGTTGACATTCCGCACTACTTCAAATGAAATGTTAGGAAGGAAACCTTGATCAGTATAGGAAAGACGTAAGACACCCCGACGTGGTGTAATGGTTAGAAAGCTTGTCTTGCTAGCACCTATTACAACTGAGTAGTGAGTTCGATCCTCACTGGGTAGCCAATATTTTCGTGCGATTTCCAAGCAATACAGTATACAGTTTCCAAATATCTGGCTAAGTGAATTGCTTCTTTGTTCGCTTCTTATCACAGGCGGTACCCAACCCAGCCTACAATACTGTAAAGTCAACAAAATAAAAAAAAAAAAAAACGAGACACATGTGCAAAATTAAAAATATAAAATTGCGACTATTTACCCACTGCATATAGTTTATACAAAAGACGACTAATAGCTATGAAGTGATTGGAGTCGATTGACGCATATGAATCAATTGTAATCGATTGACGCATATGAAGCCATTGGAAAAGAAAGAATGAGTGTGATCGTTATTTGGTTGAGGTGACTTGTGGGAATAAATGATTAACAGCAACAATATGGGAAAATCGATAAAGTTAAGCAAATCTAAATCAATAAGTATCGATCAATAATCAAACTAGGGGTGGGTTTAGAAGTAAGAGAATTTGAGTTTGAATTTTAGTTTTGTTTAACGGCATATAAACCTCTGTGGGTTATTTAATGCCAAAAAGGTAAGGTTTTAAGGTAATTTTTTTAATGTTCGATTACAGTGAGAAGGTTGATTTAGTCAGATTTTAATGAAAAACTTTTTAAATTCTTTTTTTATTTTAGAAAATTGATGATATCTTCTAGTTTTGTATTCAAAAATGTATATGTGGTAATTTTTTCTTCAAAAATATGTTATGTTAACAATTTTCTTTCAAAACTGTATATTTTTCTATAAAAGTCTTTCATATTGTTTTTACCCCAGTTTAAAGGTTAACTATTTGGTCATAGCTGGGACCCTAACAGGTGCTACCACTCCGGGTCAGGGTGGACCTGGGAACAACAGCAATTGAGAGGTAGTTCCATGCTCCTCACAACCTCCCAACCAGAGGCCTTGTTGCCGGATGCAGTTTACCGTCATACCCAGGACCGAGTAAGAGAGAACCGTGAGTTATTCTATCAGTAAAATGAAGAATAAGAGGTGGGTCTATGTTTAGAAATGGGGAAAGTGTGTGATATTGTTAAAAAAGATGACAGTGTTGGTCTCTGAGAAGAAAATGAGAACAGCAAGGTGTTTCCTCAGCAGTAGGAAAGTGTCCTTGAGTCTAGGGTCAGAAATGGAGCCCAAATGGACAAATCAATAATATATAAGGATAAAAATAAGTTGATAAGTTTATTAGTTGCAATTTACAAGCGTGGATTTGCGAGATGACAATTTGTCTAATGAAGGAATTGGCGTTATTCCGCCGGAATGGAATTTCAAACAGGAAAATCACATTTAATATTGAAGTTGCAATTTGAGGAATTTAGTAAATTATGTCGTTTTTCGGATTTTACCATAACTGTAGAGGGAATAGTTAGTAATTTATTGAGTAATAATGTTTAGATTTAAAGAGCATTCTGACAGACATAATCTATCTATTTCACTCTGTTTATTTCTCTCGCTCACTCTCTATATATCTATCTCAGTCTTTTCATCTCTATCTCACTCTCTCTCTCTCTCACTATCTATCTATCTATGTTCACACATCTATCTATTTATCTATCTATCTTCACACATCTATCTATCTATCTATCTTCACACATCTATCTATCTATCTTCACACATCTATCTATCTATCTATCTATCTATCTATCTATCTTCACACATCTATCTATCTATCTTCACGCATCTATCTATTTTCACACATCTATCTATCTATCTATCTATCTATCTATCTATCTATCTAAATCCGTTCATCTTTCTGTGTCTCAGACCTGTTCTCTTCCTATCTCAGTCTGTTCATCTCTCTCTCTTTTTCTATCTATCTATCTATCTATCTATCTATCTATCTATCTATCTATCTATCTAATTCAGTCTTTGTTTCTAACCATCTATCTCATTCTGTTCATGTGTGTCTTTCAGTTCATTTTTTATCTATCCTTTTTCTGTCTGTTTATTTCAATCTTTGCTGTTATCTATCTATCTATCTATCTATCTATCTATCTATCTATCTATCTCACTCTGTTTATTTCTCTCGCTCACTCTCTATATATCTATCTCAGTCTTTTCATCTCTATCTCACTCTCTCTCTCACTATCTATGTTCACACATCTATCTATCTATCTATCTATCTATCTATCTATCTTCACACATCTATCTATCTATCTATCTATCTTCACACATCTATCTATCTTCACACATCTATCTATCTTCACACACCTATCTATCTATCTTCACACATCTATCTATCTATCTATCGATCTATCTTCACACATCTATCTATCTATCTTCACACATCTATCTATCTATCTTCACACATCTATCTATCTATCTTCACACATCTATCTATCTATCTATCTATCTATCTATCTATCTAAATCCGTTCATCTTTCTGTGTCTCAGACCTGTTCTCTTCCTATCTCAGTCTGTTCATCTCTCTCTCTTTTTCTATCTATCTATCTATCTATCTATCTATCTATCTATCTATCTATCTATCTATCTATCTATCTCTCTAATTCAGTCTTTGTTTCTAACCATCTATCTCATTCTGTTCATGTGTGTCTTTCAGTTCATTTTTATATCTATCCTTTTTCTGTCTGTTTATTTCAATCTTTGCTGTTATCTATCTATCTATCTATCTATCTATCTATCTATCTATCTATCTATCTATCTATCTGTCAGACTGGCAAAAACGTTTTACTATTTTACAGTCAAAACAACCAAATCCAGCCGACACTTCGGTTCTTTCAGTGTGTTCGTGAAGAGTTACAATTTTTGTACGCTTTCTTGGAGTAACGGCCATCGCAGACAATCGCCGTAAAACAACTAATCGACAGTCGAGACAATAGTGTCTAGCTTGATAAACATCTGATAAAATCACGGATGACGAAATATAGTACAAACGCAAACGAATTTCAACATTATTATAGTAACTTACCCATATGACACATGAACTCTTCCAAATTATATATAAGTAGCAGTTCAACTTTGTAGAGAGCAAAGAATGAGAGCGGAATCTATTCTAGCATATAACTCAGACAGCCGGACTAACAGTATGTGATAATTCAGACATGGTTTTTTCGAGAAAAAATGCACTCTAAGTGAGTAAGAAATTGAAGTTGTTCACTTTCAATTCATTTTTATTTTGTTACTGAGTGAGTTGGTTTTTCTTTTGTTATTCAAAGAGAAAAATCATTTGAACTTAATTTGTATTCGGGCCATCCCAAACAAAGAAACGGATAAACATGAGCGAATTTCAAACCACCATGATCGAAATACTTAAGTTCCAAATTGAACAGAATAATATAACGGGAACTTAAATGGCAAAAGAAGCAAAGCCAACTGGAACTTAAATGGCAAAAGAAGCAAAATCAACGGGAACTTAAATGGCAAAAGAAGCAAAATCAACGGGAACTTAAATGGCAAGAGAAGCAAAACCAACGGGAACTTAAATGGCAAGAGAAGCAAAATCAACGGGAACTTAAATGGCTGAAAAAAGCAACTCGAGCAGCATAAAAATCATAGAGCAATTCCAGTTGGATATACAAAAAAGAACTTGAAAGTCAAAAGCAAACTGAGAAAAACGACTTGAAATGCTAAAGCAAGTTGAAAAAGAACAGCTTGAATTTCAATAAAAAACTGAACTCAGACATTAGAAACTCAAAGAAAATCTACTTCAAACTCAACAAGAGCAAATAAACTTGCTTAAGCTGGCAAACTGGGGACAAATTAGTGAAAACAAAAATGCGTTCTCACAAAACCTGAACTGGGGCGTAACAGACACTTTCACATATTCTCTGAACGAGGATATAATTTTCGCCCCCTACTTTATAACATTCGAGGATTTCTACACCACAGATTGCATAAGCTGGTTATACTGTAATAAGGTGCGACTTTTTCTTCGAAAACTGGGCACCACAGAGCACAATAATTGTTTTAATTATGTTTTATCTAGTAAAACAAGCAAATTAACATTCCCTGAAGCGGGTAAACTTCTTACAGAACTTTTTAGTCATAAAACTTCACTTTTTCATAAGCGATAGAAGTGCATGAATTTAACCAGAAAGTATAGTGAAGATTTTATTACGTTTGTGTCGGTGGTGAACAAGCATTGTGACGATTTCAAGCTGTCAGAATTAAGTGCAAATAATTTCAAGTATCTGATATTTGTTCAGGGACTCGTTTTAGCTAAAGTCTCTGACATTAGGCGAAGAGTTCGAAATAAATTGGAAAATGAGCCAAACGTCACTCTCCAACAAATAGCGGAAAGCTGTCAGAGATTCGTAAGCGTACGCCAATATTTGAAAAATATCGAGGCATCTGGCTCACATGAGTAAAGTACGCTGAAATAAAAAATAAACTGATTCTCCCTTAAATCAAAGCAATCAAAGAAGAAGCAAACAAATTGGTTCCTAACCCTTATTTTGGATTGTTATATTGGTATTCAAGCCGATTTCATTGCATTCACTTACGCGCAAATACCCTTGGGAAAGGTATTAATCCGTCTATTCCTTCAAGTTATGGGTTAAATAACAGGACAGATTGGGTTCTAGAGCCTTGGTCGGCCACCAGTCTACTGCAGAAAGCAATGGCAACCTACTGTGGGATAATCTTCTGCACAGTCAGTCATGTCTCTTTCGAGACATGATCGCCCAAGCGTGTATCACGTATGGCACTTAACTGACTGACTGAATATAATAGTTGGAAACATGATTAAGGTTTCTACTAGACATAAAGTGGGGATCATTTTTATATTGTTTTGAAGTAATAAACTGATCCCCCACTAATTATTACTTAATAATATAATACATATCTTCCCTATCTAGCTATGATTTGAAATAACATGACAGATTGGGTTCTATAGCCTTGGATGGCAACCAGTCTAACGCAGAAAGCAATGACAACCTACTTCGGGATAATCTTTTGCCCAGTCAGTCATGTCTCTTTCGAGACATGATCGCCCAAGCGTGTATCACGTATGGCACTTAACTGACTGATATTGGCATAAAAAATGCTCTTACCGGAATAAAAGAAAATGCCTAAATTGTAGCTGTATCGGGCACGACTGCTTACATTGTGGAGCGAGAGGAAAAAGTTTATTAGCTACGTGAAAACGCAAAAGCAGATGAACAAGACGGGTTAAACTTTAAGAAGTTCTCTCAAGTAAAGATTCTAAGTAATTCAAACATGCGCACCGTAGTATTGGCGCTAGACAGTGTCGTCACTGATGTCTTTACGTGGATCACTAGGGGCTTCGGGTCTATCAACAACATACTCCCTAACCACGCCGATCCGACCAGAGATGATCAGTCTCTGGTTCACCCTCAATAAGCGCTTTCAAACACTGGAAAAATTTATAACGTTTGGGCCCGGTACGAAGTCTTGAAAATGCTTCCGACTGGCGACAGACAGAACCACTTTACATTAAAAATCGAACCGTTTTTATAACTACATTAAGTAAAAATATTAAACTTCAGTAAGATTCTAGTTCAGATTTAACAATCATAAATCTACACACTTGTAAAATTTTGGAAAACAAACTTTCCTAAGAACTAATAAAATGGCTAGGTCTGTGACATAGGAGAAAATCAATTTTACGGGAGAACACAAAACGAATGCAATATTGCAAAGAAAGATGTTAAAACTAAACACTTTTGTATCAAAAAATATAGAAAATTTATTTGGCAACGACTGGAGGGAGAAATATAAGTTGTGTGACATAAGTTGTGGGACATACCAATTAATTCTTTCCAGAAGTTTCTTTTTTCTGTGGAGGTCTTGGTCCTTCGAGTAAGATGACGGCAAAATTCCAGTTGAAAGATGACATTCAGCCATTCTTTAAAAACGGAATGCACCTTTCCCCTTTTTACCATAAATAAGTGAAAAACTCAACAGTCTAAAAAACAACCGGTGTCTTGTCGAAAACTGTGTACAGTCAATGGTCTTCACCGACCGTCTATGTGAAGAAGAAGTCAAACGAAACCCGGGTTTGCGCTGATTTCCTGACGGGGCTTAATGCGGCACTCAAAAACTACTATTATGCTTTACCTGGACAGGATGAAACTTTCGTGAAACTAAACGGGAGAAATTTTTTAATAAAATCGACCCCCGTGACGTGTATTTTTAAATACCGATGGAGGAAAAATTGTTTTAATTTGCTATGTATCGACACCCATCGTGGGTTGTACAAGTTCAAACGTCTACCACTTTGACTTCGCGCCTCCATATTTAGAGGACATATTAATGATCAGTCGAAAGGTAGAAGAGCATAAGGAACATGTTCCTAAAGTCTTCCCAAAAATTCAGGAATACGGGTTCAAATTGAAAGAATCTAGATGCAACTTCTTTATGAAAAAAATTAAATACTTTGGTCACATTATCAATAAAGAGGGCATAAAACCAGATTCATAACGAGCTACAATAACCAAGGACATATTAGCTACAAAAAATGTCTCTACCATAAAAATCTTCTTAGGATTTTTTTTAATCATTTCACCCCGAGCAAGGCGGAAATGCAACTGATGTGCAGGGGGCTACATAAATGTAAAACGATTAATTAAAAAAGAGTGAGGAGTACAAACTAGTTAGAAAGGAGCAATAGAAAGCTGAGAAAGCAGGTGCGATGTCAGATGCATAGGTGGAGAGAAGGGAACGTTATACGGAGGTGGGGAGAGAGCTAGAGTCCAGTGGTTAGTAGATGAGTATTGACTTTGCATTTACATTTCTAGAGGTTGTAGCCGTCAGGAAAGCAAGAATACGGGAGTGAGTTCCACAGGCGGGAAGTGTGAGAGAAGAAGCTGCAGGAGTAGAATTGTCGTCTGCATTTGGCTAACCTGACTGTGAATGGGTGGGACCCAGTTGCCAGTCTGGTTGCACGAGTAAACACCTGTTGAGGAGGTACCAGTGACTTAAGTTCGTCCGAGCAGAAGCCAAGAAAGTATTTATAGAACAGACAAAGGGAGGCCACATTTCGACGGTGGGGAAGTGGCTGCAGTCGAGATTGGCAAACTATTTGTGTTTATACCGAATAAGCACAACTTATGTGCTCCATTAAAAGAACTTTTGATAAAAGACAAGAAATGGGAGTGAACAACTTAGTACCAAGAAGCATTCGAAAAAAATAAGAAGTCTTAACGTCGTACTTTTTTCTCACCAATTATCACTGAGATTTGAACATTATGGTTGCCAGCGACGCTAGCTCGTATGGCATTAGCGCATGTAGTCTGCATAAGATGCCTGATGGATCTCAAAAACTAATAGCTTATGCGTCGAAAACACTTCTTCCTCAGATTGAGAAGAAGTCGTTAGGGATTATTTTCTCAGTAACGAAGTTTCATCGACACCTTCACGGTAGACGCTTTACTTTGCAGACAAACCATAAACAGTTACTCACAATCTTCGGTTCTAAAAAAGGACTGCCTGTGCATACAGCATATAGACAGCGGAGATGGGGATCAATTATTTTAAATAATAACTTTAAAATGAAGTTCCTACCGTCTAAAAACTCCGTCATGTAGACGGAATGTCCAGATTAATCCCGAAACACAGTGAACCGCTTGAAATTACTGCGATTGCTTCTCTCCGAACTGCTGCATAATGTAAAACTATGCAACACAGTAAGGGAACTCCCTGCATCCCTCAACAAAATCAAACAAGAAGCTCTAAATAATGAGTTTTCTAGACAAACCAAAACCAAAATTCCTGAAAAGGATAGACTTCAGATATTTTTCTTAATGCGACGAAGTCCTGCTATATAGTCAGCGAGTCGTCGTTCCCACAAAACTGAAAAGAATTTTGAAGATTGCCGTAACGGTAATCCAGGGATTACAAGGATGAAAAGCTTTATGTGCAGTTATGTATACTGGTCAAACATAGATAAAGATATTGAAAATATGGTAAAATTCTGTAAAGGTTGTGTCTTGGCAGCTAAAGCACCTCCAATCAAATATAGTCTTTGGCCCATGTTTTCGAATTCATGTAGATTTTGCAAGTCCGCTAGACAGATTCTACTATCTTATAGTAGTAGATAGTTTCTCTAAATAGTCTAAAGTTCTTAGACGTAGGAATCTCTCTACAAATGTAATATTTAGTTTCCTATACGAAATCTTTGCCTGATTTGGGGTAGTCGACAATAGGGCACAATTTACATCCGGCGAATTTTTGAGACCTTTCAGATCAATCATGTTACGATTGCTCCATATCACTCAAGGTAAAATAGACAGGTCGACCGTTTTGTTGACATGCTATAAAAGAGATCTGAAGAAAGCAAGGAGCAAACCGACAGAAAAAAGCCTGCAGCAGTTCCTTCAGGTGTATAGAATTACGCCCAACGACAACAAACCATCATCATTACCCCTAGCCGAGGTAATGATTGCGCGTAAAATCAGGTCTGTGTTCGACATGCTACGTCCCAAACAAACAAAATCTGAACAAACAAACACGGTACCTTCAAAACGATACAAACCCGTAGGGACTGTTTTTTTCCAGATGTTCTGGGATAATAATTTTTTTTCTGGGAAATGAGAACAATTGACAAAACAGTAGGAAATATGGTCTTTATAATTAAATGTCTCCAGTTAACTCACACAAGACATTTAAATCAAATCAGGAAACGCCTCTCGAACGATGCTGACAGCAGTCCTCCTGAAGAAAAAGAAGGGATAGATGTCATTTATGATGCTTTTGACATGCCAATACCGCAAGCGGCCCCCCAAAACAGAGACGCTTACGTAGGAAAATAAAAACGCCGGACTTCCTCGTCGTGAATCCCAAAAGAAAAAAATATTACGACTCCTGCAGAGTTATTACTAAGGAGGGGGGATTATGGTGACTTACCCATATGACACATGAACTCTTCCAAACAGTATATAGGCAGCAGTTCTGCTTTGTAGAGAATAGAGAGTGAGAGCAGAATCTATTCCATCCGATAAGTCTGACAGCCGGACTAAGTCATACTAATAAATTTTCATTGGTATGTATTTGTACTGCTGTTTTTGTTAAATATATTTGTTTACTCTGTTTCTTCTTTGTGTCGTTATTTCTGGGCCCAACATGGCTAAAACAAACATACACCACGAAAAGAGATTTATATTCCAAAATATCTAACCTGAGGTAAAAATAGAAATTGATTACAATCTTTCACTTAATCTGGACTAAAACTGACCGTATGAAAAGTAACTAAAGCAGTTTTTTCAATTAAGTCACAGAATGGTGTATATTTGAAAACGTTTATGAATGTT
Source organism: Ascarosepion bandense (assembly GCA_037127315.1). Taxonomy (NCBI): domain Eukaryota; kingdom Metazoa; phylum Mollusca; class Cephalopoda; order Sepiida; family Sepiidae; genus Ascarosepion; species Ascarosepion bandense. The sequence goes on along the minus strand of JBBBDQ010001451.1, from coordinate 1,155,900 downwards.
CACTATTTGATTGAACGGTTAGTCATAGCATAGTGGGTGAAACAAAATGTTATAATTCGAATTCTGTTAAAACGTTGTGTCTTTGACCTTGAATGTCCGTCCTCTAATAATATCCTTGCCTATCAATATTAATGCCTCCCAATATAAACTCTATATGACATTGATAAAGTCTCTCATATGATGAAAAGCGTTGGTTAAGTGTAATTTTTCTTCTTATCTCTTGTTATTCATTCTGCCTCTTGATGAATGGTTAATGCAATTCCGATTTTGGGTAATGATTCGAAGAAAGATGATTTTCAGCATATTTCCTGGGGTTTCTGTAAAATTATCCAACCGGGAGGTCTTTCTATAAAATGATATTTCTTTGCTCATTAGATCAGATTCGATTTAACCAGTCCTTAATATGTGTGTGTATGTCAGGCAAATATCATGACAAATTATTGTATATGATTGTAGCGACCTTTGAAATCAACTTTTGTTATCTTGTATAAATGTTGACGAGAATACTGAATATTTATGATGGCGTCAATTTAGTCTTTTATTTAAATGTCGGAAAAAATGATATGCAATCGTAAACAAAAGCAATGAATACACAAGTGCTTTTATCTCATCAGTATATTTTCACAAGTTAATAAGCAAAACTTACTAGTAAAATGTTCAGGTACACGTAAAATAATTCAGATTATAAATGTGCAGTATTATCTGTTTTGTGCGAAATTTTATTAGGCAATTAGAATTTTTTAAAAGAAATAAAATAAATAAATGCATATATATATATATATATATATATATATATATATATATATATATATATATATATATCTTTTTTCAAGGAATTGTTTTTTGTAAATTACCGTAACCAATGTCTATTCTTAATATGGACACGTGAGCGTCTGTGCGTAATGATTTTCGGGAATATTTTGAGGATTAACTGTGTATCATTCGAGTCTTACGAGCCTCAAGGTCAGCAGCGGCGAAATACGTATTACCCGTGAAATTGTAGAATATCTAAATTTTTTCTAAATTATATTACTCTGTTAAATTAAATAAATGAAATTCTTTTGAGTTCTTTTGGGTTCGTCTCTATCAGAACTTACCTGACTAATATACCAAGTATTCTACGTTATATATATATATATATATATATATATATATATATTATAAAAAAGTGAAAGAACACGTAGAGTAAAATCCACTGTTCAAGATTTAACTTTTATAAAGAGTGCAAAGTAGAGCTTAATATTGTAATTTTGTTATTACAATGGTTTATAAAAGCATAGTATCACTACACAAAATTTTTCATGTTTCAGAACAATACTGTTGTATATCTCTAAAATATATCATATCCCCTGTAGAAGAACAGTAATGTTCTGAAACATGAACATTTTTGCGTAGTGATATTATGCTTGTATAAAATATTGTAATAACAAAATTACAATATATATATTAATACACCATCAGCACAACTCAACTATATATATATATATGTTGTCATCCGCAGACAGATCTGTTTCGCCGTATCACAGCTCAGCAGTACGGTTAGACTCCGATTGCTTTTTTACCCAAGATGGAAACCCGACCGAAATGGCGTCACTCGGCGACTCTACCCCTGGGCTATGGACGTTCGGTAGAAGTAGCCAGACCTTTTAGCGCATATATATATATATATATATATATATATATATATAAGGAAAAGTATGTGATAGAGAGAAGATTCGTTCAATAATATAATTTCTTATCATAGACGTTACCGATTTGTTACCAGAGTAAGTCATAAATTTTCCCGTGTTCAGCAAAAAGAAACAATTTTCTGTTTCTTTGTCACAAACGTGAATCTCACTCTGTCATCACGACTTGATAGTCGTTGAAGTTTTCAGTCTCTCCACTTTGTAAAAAATAAGCGGACCAGATATAGCAGTAATATTAGATGTAGGGAAAACGTTAGACTTATAAATATGCGAGATAGATTATGGGTAGAAAAATTGTCTAACATCACACAGTGATCCAATTTTCCTAGCAGCAGAAGTACCAATCGATTCAACATGATTTTTCCACTTCAAGAATCTAAAGCTTAGAAAAGCAAACTGTTTATTTTCATGGAGGTTAGCATGGAAAGCTGGAAAAGGTCCTCTCAGCCGATTAACAGAAAGAAGATTTTTTTTTTGGAGACTTCGGAATTAACAAGGATTCCTTACCCCGGTTAACAACAGCATGTGCGCCATTTGTATGTTCAGTGGATATCGAATCGGAACGACAAATCGGGGAGCCGAGTTCGAATTTCAGTTGAATTCCTTGGATTCACTTATGCACAAATACTCTTAGGGAAAGGTATTAATCCATCTCTTGCCTTCAGTTATGGGTTAAATAATAGAACAGATTGAGGTCTATAGCCTTGGACGGCAACCAGTGGACCGCAGAAAGTAATGGCAACCTACTGCGGGATAATCTTCTGACCAGTCAATCATGTCTCTTTACAGACATGATAGCCGAAGAGTGTATCACGTATGGCACTTAACTGACTGACTGAATATAATAGTTGAAAACATGATTAAGGCTTCTACTGGGCATAAAATAGGGTATCATTTTTCTATTGTTATGAAGTAATAACATGATCCCCTACTAATTACTAATTAATAATATATCTTCCCCCTCTAGCTATGAGTCAAATAACAGGATAGATTGGGTTCTATAGCCTTGGTTGGGAAGCAGTCTACCGCAGAAAGCAATGGCAACCTACTGGGGGATAATCTTCTGCCCAGGCAGTCATGTCATTTTCGAGACATCATCGCTTAAAGTGGAGGATCAGTTTTTTATTGTTATGAATTAATAAAATGATCCCCCTTTAATTAGTAATTAATGATATAATATATTTACCCCCTTTAGCTATGAATCAAATAACAAGATAGATTGGGTTCTATAGCCTTGGTTGGGAACCAGTCTACCGCAGAAAGCAATGGCAACCTATTGTGGGATAATCTTCTGCCCAGTCAGTTATGTCTTTTTCGAGACATGATCGCCCAATGTGTATCACGTATGACACTTAACTGAATGACTGATTTAGTGTGGTTCCTGTTTCCGGTGTGTTTTCATGAATTCTTCTATATTTTCGAATATGCGCTAAGCAGACTCTCATTTCTTTTTCAATTGAGTGTAGTCATTCACGCTTATTGGTTTTATTTTATTTAAGATTGAGAAGCTTAATTCAAATAAACAAGAAGTAGAAATAAAACTGTTAAAGCCTTTTTAACTAATGTGGGAGAAAAAAAATAAAATTATTTTTTATTCAAATACTAACGCTGAATTATTACTATTTCTATATACACATGTATGCATGCTGTGATAATATTTTGTGGCAAATTAGTTTAGCGCGTCATGGCGTTTGAAAATAATCTGAACTAATACACCTTTGATTCACGACGATTATGCCATTCAAACGTAAAATTTAACTTGCTTCATACCTTGTCATCTCCATTTACAGTAAATTGCAAACTTATTTAAAATAGATTTCTTAAAAGACCTCGACTTTGAGTTGCTGTCTTTAACAATGTAAGATCAAAATCTAATCATTTATGCACACTGTCGATCGAAAGCTTCGACTTTCTAATAATTTTGAGAATTACTATTTAAACGTTATTTAAATAGAAACTATATTAGCATAACAAGTACTACCTTAATTAAGAATCTCTAAGATTTTGATATGAACTCAAAATCTATTTTTTTACGAAATTCGCAATATGAACGTTTCTCAGTTATCTATTTAAATAAAAGGCAACATGTTTGAGTGTCTGTCTGTTGCTCTGTATGTCGTTTATACAAATTCACAATTTTATCCGATTCTCACCGAACTTCACACAAATATTTTTTAGGCTGGTGGTCAGGTCATGGGCTACTTATTTTTTCCGATTCCCTCCCGATATGAAAAATCAATACCCCGATATCCGATCAGGTCTGATCAATATCAGGATTTCAGCCATAATATTATGGTTCTTGATGCAGAATTTGCTCTAACTTGGTAAAATTATAGTTTTTAGTCTCAAACATAAGTAGATTGTCTCAGACGAATCATTTTCCCCGATATCGGAAATCAATACCTACGATATTCTATCAAATCTGATCAAAAACCGATATTCAGCCATCAATATTACTCATTTTCTCCGATTTTAATCCTGATGGGCATGATAATTTTTAATGGACTTTCTTGGATGACTTATTTGACTCCGATAGTGGAAATTGATAACCCGATATGCTCTCGGATCTGATCAAAATCAGGTTTTCAGCCATTTTATTTTGGTGTTTGCTTCAGGTTTAGCTCTAAGTAGGTATAATTGTAGTTCTTAGTCTCTGCCATGATAGCATTTACTCATAGAACTTATTTAGCCTTCAAAATTCAGTTTGCGACGGAAAACTTATTTGACATTTTTTTGATACCAGAAATAAGAATTTGACTTGCATCCATTCGTTTTTCTTTCAGTCTACGGTTTCGCTTTAACTAGAAACAACTATTGCTTTTTAGCCTTTCGTGTCAACGTCCAAAGAGTCTTAGCTCCAGGAACATGGATTAGTCTTAAAGCTTTCATTACACTCCAGCAACACCGGGCTATACCACTAGTTTCGCATAAACCTGAGGTTTAATTTAAAAACTCGATTCCATAAAGAACGAAAAAAAAACATGTAGATCTTATGGATCTTACTTTTTAGCTTATATGTTATCCAATGAGATATAAGAAAGTTCTTATTATTCTGAAATGCGGTCCACGCTAAGCGTATTTCATGTTGAACTGTAAAATAATTTAGAGCGGCTCCTATGTCGACATTTAAAAACTGGTTCCTTCCTCAGATTCAGCAAGTCCAATTGATTTTTGTGTTTGATAATGGTGATTTATTTCATCAAGGCATAAGTTACAGAAATTTTTGAAATTGGTGTGGGTGCTAGATTTTTTAACAATTTTTCATTTAATCACAGGGTTTAAGTTATATATATACATGGTGAGTGAAAATAGCATCCCATTTTAAAATCGTTTATTTATTAACTATAATATTTACGAGAAAGGGATATGAGAGAAAAACTTTTATCATGAGGCATTATGGGAAATTCGATATGGGTCCCAGATTTTGCTACCAGAACCAGGAATTCTTCATGTATTCGCCCTTCAAGTTCTTTTAAAATCTTCAACAAACCACAAGTTAAAAGTCACAACATGTTCAGTTAGTCTTCTGGCTGGCCACTCAACCATGAAATAAAAATTTACTTTTTAATCACTCTCTCTCTCTCTCTCTCTCTCTCTCTATATATATATATATATATATATATATATATATATATATATATAGCACCGCTCATTCGATAATGAATTGGAGCACTCTAGCTATTGGGCGTGTTTATACGCGCTAAAAAACCTGCCTTCTTTTACTGGACGCTCGTGGCCTAGGTGTAGAATCGCCGACTGAAGCCAATTCGGTCGGGTTTCTAATACTGGGTTAGAAAGCGACCAGAGTCTAAGCTGTACTTATGAGCTGCAATACAGCAAAACAGATCTGTCTGCGGATGACTATAGTATATATATATATATATATGGAGGTGTGTTAGTGAAGTTCAGTAAATATCTGTTTAATTCAGATACTAATTTACATTTGCCAAACTCTTAATTCGGACTGATTCACTAAGAGTTGGTTGTTTAGATTTAATGTAGATGGTCTCAAATATATGAAATTTCTTTTTACTGTGTGTGTGATTAAGGATTATTGTATTGTTGACTAAAATCTGTCTGATATTACCTACATGTTTATGTTTTTCTGAGAAATGTTGTTTAATTGTACTCTGATCAGAAAGCTGACATGTAATTCTACAGGAGAGCGTGGTTGTAGTATATATATATATATATATATATAATATATATATATATTATATATATATATACGAACTGGTCAAAATTTGGAATCACCGCACAACTTACAGTCTAAAGTGCATAATTGTTACAGGTTCAAATCTAGCTAGACATGTTTTCATTACCATGGTAACGTAATCGGCTGATCTCCCCAGCCTATATATGTGTATGGATACTCTCTCTTTTTCTTTCTCGTTCTCTCTCTCTCTCTCTCTCTCTCTTTATATATATATATATATATATATATATATATATATATATATGGGGGTGTGTTAGTAAAGTTCAGTAAATATCTGTTTAATTCAGAGACTAATTTCCATTTGCCAAACTCTTATCTCGGACTGATTCACTTGGTAGTAAATCTAATCTTGTCTATTTTGTAAATGCGCCAGATTAAATTCCTCCCAATAAATAATTAAGGATTTTGTAATTATAAAAAAAAGAGTTTCTCCTACTAACGGGAAACTCAGATTTCAACTGACTATTTGTAATTGAAAGACTTGCGTACTTTTCTTTGATAGTAACAATTTTCGTTTTGATTCTAATTAAAAACTAGTATATCTGAAGATGATTTCCAGTTTTTCTAAAGGGGAAATTTGCCTCAACACAGTCTTATTTAATCTTCTCCATCTGATGTTATAAGAGGAATAATTACTGAGAAATAAAGTCACGTAAATAAAGTTAAAAAGGCATATAAGCAAAGATGCGTTGCTAAAATGTGAATTTGTTGATTAAGTGAATATAACTTTTTTTTAATCTTATCACCCCAAGCAAGGCATTCTGCTTCCACTATAGTGCAGGGGGTTACATAGAGCGATTGGGTATAGAAAATGTCAGAAGGAGGGTGATAGACGGGTAAGGAGGTAAATAGGATGAGTGTTGGGGAGAATGGGTGCGAGTTAGTGTGTTAGGAGGTGTCTATTGACTTTACATTTAAATTCTGTGTGGATTCAATAAACATTCTTTAATGTTTAATAAACGAGATAAGGTCTACATAGTGATATATTTATATAAACATAGCTTCATATATATATATATATATATATATATAGAGAGAGAGAGAGAGAAAGAGAAAGAGAGAGAGAGAAAGTGTAATTGAAAAGTAACTCTTAAGAAAAACAGTAGCTAATCTAGCATCTACGCATCGCTCATTCAATAATGAATTAGAGCTCTCGGAGAGACATCTCGAAATTTAATGTCTGCATCTATGAACATAATAGAAGTTTACTTAAGTCTCATTTTTTTTCATCTTCATAAGAACGAAAGCGCTACTCAGCAAGGACAGGCTTACGGCCATATCACGTTGAATACACCGCTTCTCGCTCAATGACCAAAGTTAAGCAACGTTGAGCCTGGTCAGTACTTAGATGTGTGACCGCTTGGGAATACCAGGTGCTGTAAGCGTATAGTGACGGATGTGCGTGCTTACGGCCATATCACGTTGAATACACCGGTTCTCGCTCGATCACCGAAGTTGAGCAACGTTTAACCTGGTCAGTACTTGGATTGGTGACCACTTGGGAATATCAGGTGCTGTAAGCGTTTAGTGACGGATATGCGTCGTGGTGCAGTGGATATCGGCTCGGAAAGAAATCGGTGAGCCGAGTTCGAATTCCAGTTGAATACCCTGCATTCAATTATGCACTGGTACCCTTGGGAAAGGTATTGATCCGTCCCTTCCCTCCACTTATGGGTTAAATAACAGGGTAGGTCTTGGAAACCCTGTCCTTAAAAAAACAAAACCCAATGAATCTTGATACTCGAAAAGAAAAAAGTATTACTAGACACAAAACTTATATAAAAAACAACAATAAATTGTTGAAAAAGAAAATGTATTACCAGCAATAAATAAATAAAAATTTAGTTGGTAATAAATGACCCGCCAAAGTTGTTATGCCATAAAATAAACCAACCAACCAACAGCAAGAACATTTGGTAATGATGTGAACAAGGATACAGGGCAATGTCTGATGAACACAGTGAGTTGGATAAGACTACACATTTAAGCGTTTCCAAGCAGGTCTTTACCAGTTTTTGCAACCTGTGGCCCAGCGTTATGTTGCAACATTACTTCGTCATCCCTCTTCTTGTATAGCGGCCGTTTCATCTTTAATGCTCGGCTGAAAAGAATCAGTTGTAGTCGATCGAAATCTCCCACGATGATTTCAGTTGGTATGAGCAGCTATTAATAATTTACACCCTGCTGATTCCACAAAATGCAGACCAGAATCTTTTCTTATTCGGGTTTGCCGCTGATGTTGTTGCATGACCTGGCTTACCCCACGATCTTCTACGCTTAGGGTTGTTATAGTGTATCCACTTTTTATCGTAGGTCACAATACAATGCAGAAATTCTTTCCATTCCTGCTCTTGAAGCAGCTGTTTACACGTGACAAGTCGTCGTTCGACGTCTCTAGGCTTCAATTCGTACCCAATGTCATTTCTTTTGAAACTGTTGTGTAATAGGCTCCTAATGATTCTGAAAGTTCAGTTAGCGTCTAAAATAAGTTTTCATGAAGTAATGTCTCCAAATCTCCGCCTTCAGAATTTTTTCGGTGGGATGGAGTGTTCTTTCTACACTCCTGATCAAAAATTTAAGACCACTTAAAAATCTTTAAAAAGAAATTTTTTTTACAGATAGATTTTAAACTCCTACCACTTAAGGTTACCAACACTACAATCTAAAAGGTTATGGAAACAAAAAGCTACATTCCAAACATTTTATTTAGAAATTTACATTTTTATAAAATGAGGCGATTTACACATGATCAAAATTATAAGACCAGGGGTATAAATTGTTATATCTATGGCAATTCCAATGTTTTTAGTTAAGTTTTTAGTTCGATTTACGCATGATAACAATTATATAACATCAAAATCACTATTTATCAACCGTCTAAACCAATCTCTGCATGCTGTTTCGGGAGTGCATGATCGCCGTAAATCTCAAGAAGTATTCTGTGCGCTTCAGCTAAAGATTTTCTTTGAATAAAGTAGTGCAGCAGAATTTCCCGCAAATATACTTTTCTTTGTACATGCTTAATGCTATGAAAAACAAAGGTGCTTACACTTCGGCAAAATGACAAACTGATTTTCAAAGTTGTTTAAAGTACTTCCATATAATTGTGCTACCATCTGAAATAACACACAGTGAGGTTCTGAGAACGCCATCTTTTGGAAAACAGCGGGAACTTATTCAATATTCTAATATAATCAAAACCGACATTCAGAGTAGAAAACCTTAGAAATTGTACCAAACTAGCTAACCACGCATGGAAGTGTTTTATGTAACTTGAAGCATATTAAAAAAAAAAACAGACATTGCAACGTTGGGGATGCCAGCAGATTGTGTCAAGAAGAGAAGTTGGCCATAATATTATTTCCAGAATGAGAAAGGTTACTAAATGAAATGTCCAAATTAATGTCCGGATTCTGGAGTGTGTTCAAAAAAGTGTTGGATGATGTATTAATATTAATATGAAACGCCGGGAGAAGTCGAAAGATTGAAACTAAAGGAGCGTAGCTGACTGACCTTCCAAATTATAATATTTAAAAGCTCTACATTAAAAATGTATTAAGCATTTTGGGTACGACTGCTTAATCTGATCAATAATTATATATATATATATATATATATATATATATATATATATATATAGAAATGTTTAGATATTCTACAATTTCATGGATAATACGTATTTCGCAGCTGCTTTTCAGACCCAAAAGATACAGCAGTTAATAATAATAAGATTATTAACTGCTATATCTTTTGGGTCTGAAAAGCAGCTGCGAAATACGTATTATCCATGAAATTGTAGAATATCTAAACATTTCTAATATATATATATATATATATATATATATATATAATAACAATAATAATAATAATAACAATAATAATGATAATTACAGAAGAAGATGTTAAATTTGCATTAAAAAAGCACACAATTGGAAATTTCGGTATAGTTAAAATTCCTGAATTTTGGCTATATTATTTAAATACAGCACATAAAAAACTAGCCAAAGAACTTCAAGAAATGGTTGACGATCCCAGTAATGTTCTTGCATGGATGACCAAAGTAATTACATTTCTTCTACCCAAGAATAGTGACACAAACAACCCGAAAAATTACAGACCAATTACATGCCTTCCGACAACATATAGACTATTAACATCAATTTCAACAAAACAGACATATTTATTCTTGGAAAGAAACGACCTGATACCGCTTGAACAAAAAGGGTGCAAATGTGGCTGTTATGGACGTAAAGATCAATTGCTTATTAACAAAATGATCCTGAAAATCTGCCACAGTACAAAGAATAATCTGAGTACTGCCTGGATAGATTATCGTAAGGCATGCGATAGTGTGCCTTATTCTTGGATTTTAAAGACTTTAAATATATACAAGATATCACCCGTCATCATCAATTTCATCAAACAGTGCATGTCGATATGGAAAACAACCCTTTACCTCAATCATATAAATGGAACCTCTAAGGCTGGTGAAATAAACATCAAAAGAGGTATATTTCAAGGTGATTCTTTGTCTCCCTTACTATTCTGCATATCATAAATAGCACCAACCAGTCAACTTAATAAGACAGAATGTGGTTATAAAATAGGCCTAAAGAAAATAAGCTATCTAAAGTTGTATGCTAAGATGATAATGAGCTGGAAGGTCTTCTGCAAACAGTAAAATGCTTCAAAGAAGACTTTAGAATGAAATTCAATTTGAATAAATGTGCTAAATCTGCAGTTTTACTTGGACCATTACAAGGAACATCCTCAATTACCTGCTGTAAAAATAAAAGAATTAAAGCCAGACAAAGCTTATAAATATCTAGGTGTAAATGAGTTTGAAAAAATTCACCATATAAAATGAAAGGAATAGTGCGTAAAGACTACTATAGAAGGCTATGAATGATATTAAAAACTGAATTGAATTCTCAGAACAGAATTATGGCCTTGCAATCCCAGGTGTCCAATATAGTTTCAACATCTTAAACTGGACTCTAAACGACATCAGGCGAATGGATTCTAAAACAAGAAAGCTCCTTTCTAAGCATAAGATGCATCATCCAAAGGCTGATGTAGACTGTCTATACATACCCCGTAAAGAAGGTGGAAGAGATCTTATTCAGCTAGAATTGTCATGCAAGACAACAACTATTGGCTTATTAACATACACAGAAACAACAAAGGACTGAAAAATAAAATTAGTAAGGCAACATGAAGGAAGAAAGAAAGAAAAGATATTCAATAACAAAAGAAGGCACTAAATACGAACAAGATTTACATTTAGTAGATTCTGTAGAAAAGCAAAACAGAAGCCAAGAACCAACTATTGCGACAGAAAATATGAAAATGAAAGCCAAAGATAAAGCTCTTGAACAGATGAAACAACGCTGGCAAGACAAACCTCTGCATGGCCAATATCCAGAACGTGCCAATAAATCCAATGTTGATAAAGTTAATACTCATCGATGGTTTCATGCATCTGGATTAAAGTCTGAGACTGAAGGCTTTATTCTTGCAGCGCAAGACCAAAGTTTTTTCACTAGAGACTTTCAGGCAAATATTATACATAATAATATGGATCCAAAATGCAGGTTTTATGATAAACACCAAGAAACAATAGACCATTTTAATCCCAGGCTGTTCTGTACTTGCTCCAAATGAAAATAAAAATCGCCACGATAGTGTTGGGCAATATTTACATTGGACAATGTGCAAACACTACGAAAAGTGTGTAAACAAACACTGGTATGAACATCACCCAGCACCGGTTACAGAAATAGAAGATGTCACCATTCTATGGGATTACACCATCTTCACAGACTGAAAAATTGAAGCAAATAGGCCGGACATTATAGTTAAAAACCAGAAAAAAATACTTGTGTATTAATTGATATGGCTTGTCCAGCGGATTGTAACATACCAACCAAGGAATTTGAAAAACTGTCAAAGCTGGACATTGAAATAGAAAAAATGTGGAAATTGAAAACAAGAGTTGTGCCAGTGATAGTAGGGTGCACTTGGAATGATAAAAAATGGAACAAAACAACACATTGAAAGAATCCCTGGAAACCCCAGGTTAAGAGATGTACAAAAATATCTTATTAAGTACAGCCCACACACTAATGAGAACTTTTTCTATTTAACGCTATGGATGATAGGGAAGATAGAAAAACATGAAATGGAGCCATAACAACACGCCACGACCTGCCTTAGGTCTTTTCGCAGACTTGGTTGGTAGTGCGATCATAGCAGAAATCGAAATATGATGAAAAATGACATAATGATACTATTAATAATTGTTATATATTTCAGTCCGTCTCGAAAAACTCACCGAGAATAATCGCGGAGGGGAAAAAAGGGAAAATAAAAAAAATAAACCAAGGAACATACTTCAAAATACTCGTAGAAAAGAAAAAACCCCGAGACGAGAACCCTAGCACTAAGGCGCTCAATACAATAGTAGATCAGCAACTAAGAATAAATCTAACTGAGAGTCAACAGACCTACCTAGGTTTCACCTAACGGCTCGTCAGTGCAAGTCGGCCTTACCCTGACGAGCCGTTAGGTTAAACCTAGGTAGGTCTGTTGGTTCTTAGATTTATTCTTATATATATATATATATATATATATATGTGTGTGTGTGTGTGTGTGTGTGTGTGTGTGTGTGTGTGTGTGTGTGTGAAAAAGAGGTCTCTTATAATCTTTTAGCCTCAGTTTCTTTTAACTTCTCTTTTTCTGGTGTTCCTAAACTTTTTCTCGCTATTTCTTTCTGAATTTACTCGACAGCGACCGATTACTGCTAATTTGAGTTAATTAGAATTGCTTAGAATTGTTATGACGTTGATTGCTAATGACAAGGCAAAAGTGATTCCGATTAGATGATGAAAGAAAGAAAATGTCAAATACCTTGAATTCTTTCTTAAATGAGATCCTTTACTTTTGAAAATGGAAAGTAAGATTAAACTCAAAGATATCTGTGGTACCAATTTAGAAACTAAATATAAACAGACATTGATTTCCATGAACTAAAAGAAAGAAAATCATCCAAGCCTTAAACGTAAAGCACGTGATACAAGGCATCGCTGCCATCCGATGAACATCAGGGAAGCCATAATGGTAAATACAGCACAGTGGTATAGATTTTTGTGTTTCAGATTACCTTTCTATTGATGACATTTGTTCTATCATTTCAAACCTTATCTCTACAGAAACAAACACTTACGTGAACTGACTCTATTACTTAAATGTATGTATTACTTGGAAGAATTTCAGAAACATAATTTTATTCTTTAAACATTAAAGTCGTAATTAGTCAAAATACGAGCCTTGAGCATCTATGCACCTCTGCCATCGATCGACGAGATTATTTATTAATAAAAAGTTCTTGGCTGTGATGCAATAAAATCATTGAAAGCTGATTTCACCTCTGGTTTAGACCTTAAAGTTTCATTCATTTAAATATGTTTAACTACTTAAAAATGACAATCTATGCGTGAAAGTGAAAGAGAGTCTAGAGGATAGGGTAAACTCTCTTATACCGAAATCTGCCAATACGTTTGCCAATACACTGCTAATCGCGTGAGACTGTTGCTTTGCTGATCCCAAAAAAAAAAAAAAGATGGAAAATCGAAGAATAAGAAGCGAATAAGTGATAAAAGAAAAAGATGAAAAAGAATCAAAGAAAAGGTACAAGAAGAAAAAAAAAACGAAATATAAAATTAATAAAAGATTCGGAAGAAGAATCAAAAGAATTGAAAATATTATTTAAACTGCGCTAAAGACAACAGAGTAATCAAGAATCTCTACTGCCTACATACGGGCAGATAAAGATTTTGGCACATTTACAAAGATAGAAAGGGGCGTTAGACAAGGATGTGTCTTTTCACCGGATCTGTTTAACTTGTACAGCGAGAATATTTTGAGGACCCTAGATGCTATGCCAGGATTTGTTATCGGAGGTCACAGCTTGAACAACATAAGATACGCAGATGATACAGTGCTAATTGCAGACACGGAAAGGAAACTACAAGACCTCCTACAGAAGGTAGCTGAAGAGAGTGACAAAAAAGGACCACAAATAAACTGCAAGAAAACTAAATGCATGGTCATCAGCAAAAAAAGCAACCAAAAATCCCGAATACAGGTCGGGGATACTAGAATCAAGCAAGTACAAAAATTTAAATGCCTAAGAGTTGTTCCAACAGGAGATGATAAGTGCGACACAGAGATCAGAAGGCGAATTGGCATGGCAAAGGACGCGTTCCAGAAGCTGAATAAAGTACTAAGATACAGGAAAATTTCACTAGAAACAAAGAAGAAAGTGCTAGATTGCTATATGATGTCAGTTCTTTAATGCGATAGTAGATGTTGGACAATGTCATCGAAAATGAAGGAAATACATGAAGCAGCAGAAATGTGGTTCTACAGAAGGATGCCGTGGATATCATGGACCGAGCATGTGAGCAATGAAGTGTTGGAAAGAATGGAAACGAAAAGGAAATTAATACTGAGCATCAGGAAGAGACAACTGAAGTTCCTGGGACATGCAAAGATGAAGGAGAGCTTGGAGAACCTGATACTGACAGGCCAGATAGAAGGAAAAAGAGACAGAGTAAAGCAGCGGATAACATATTTGCAGGGTCTGATCAGATGGATGACAGAACGGGGGTTGCTGGTGTAACAGGAGAAAACGTACTAAGAGTCACCAGGGATAGGGAGACGTGGAAAGCCATGATCGCCTAAGTCCTGAAAGACAATCACATAGAAGAAGAAGAATCTTTTTAAACAATTTCGATGAAAATAAATACAAAATTAAAATTCACAATCTTTCTTCAATGTTGGCTGATTTCTGGGATAAAATAGCAACATTCAAATGTTCATGTGTCGTTTCCTAATAAGATGTAGGCCTTCCACAATTTCCTGTCTCTTGCAGATCTAAATAAGTTTCGTTTTTTTCTGCTATTTTTCCTAAATCCTGTTCCGCCGTCCATTTACACAAGTTCACTAAGTATGTTATATTGTTTTCGTCAGCCTCTTTTACCTTTAAACATTTCCTGTAAGTATCAGATTCTCCAAGCCTCTCTTCCTCATCAGGTGCTTCACAAACCTCCATTGTCTCTTCCTGATATTAAGTTTGTTTCTATTTTATTTCTATTTTCTCTAAAACTTTATCATTACTTATGTTCAGATTATAATATCCTCAGCATCCTTCTGTAGAACCTGATTTTTTTTAAATTCACATTTCGCGTTCATCTTAAAGCCAGTAAGATAGGTAACCACATTTCTTGTTCTTAGCGAAGTTTTTCTGGCTCTTAGCACTCGGCTTCAATTTTGGAATACATATTTGACTATCTCAATACGCCTTTGGATTTCCGTGTCACACTTTCTGTTCTCTGTTAAAACATTTCCAATATTTGTTTTTTTTACTTGTTTGTTTTTGGTATCTTCGAATGGTAACTGACATTCTGTGTTCATCATTTAGCTAACTACCGTTCATTCTGTCATTTGTCGTTGATATATAGTCCTTTCTTCACGTTTTTCATTTACTCTTTTCTGTAGGAAATATTGTAGTTTTCATTCTATGTCTGTTATCACAAATCAGAGATAAAATCGACGACTAATATCAAGTCAGTCGGGTTTGAATCCTGAGCAAAAGCAACCGGATATCTAACTGTAGTGGTGAGCTGTGATACAACGAATCATGTCTAATGCGAATGACTCTGGATGTGCCTTGTGGTTCAATGGATATCGGCCCAGAACGAAAAATAAGGGGGCTAAGTTCGAATTCTAATTGAATTCCTTGCAAATACCCTTGGGAAAGGTATTAATCCGTCTCTTCCCTTCTACTTATGGGTCAAGTAACAGGACAGATTGGATTCCATAGCCTTGACTGGCAACCAGTCTACTGCAGAAAATAATGGCAACCTACTGCGGTAGGCTATAGAACCCAAACTGTCCTGTTAAATAACAGGACAGATTGGGTTCTATAGCCTTGGTCGGCAACCAGTCTACCACAGAAACCAATGGCAAACTACTGTAGGATAATCTTCAGCCCAGTCAGTCATGTCTCTTTCAAGACATGATCACCCAAGCATGTATCGCGTGTAGCACTTAACTGACTGACTATCAACACTGTTTTGGGTTTTTTATGTTAAGATTTTGTCCGCCAATACTGGACCCTGGTAAGAATTCTAATTCACTCAGAATCGTCTCGCTTCATAAGTTGAATGAGTCTGGTGAGAAGGCACACCCTTGTCTTACATATTTCATTCTCAAAAGAATCTACACACAACATTCAACACGCATTGCAATATGCACACATTTTGAACGTATGACAGATGAAGTAAATCTAAAAAAAAATACTGACGAACAAATACGATATTGAACAAATGATGAACAAATACGATATTTTCTTAAAAAGCTTAACATGGAAAAACCAACGCATGATACTAGCCCAACCAATCCCAAACATATCACTCTCTTATATCGTAGCCAGATGCACTCCAACTACCAACTAGATGAAAATATCCTAAAAATCTCATGACAAATGACACTTTAAGTAGACTTTTTTTTCCTGTAAAGTCGAAACGAAAACTAATTGACACCCTTCCACGAGAGAATTCTCTAGTAACCTCAGGAAGCAAGATTTGAAAAACAATGACTGAAAACTATTTAAAGATTAGGATGTCAGTGGGTTGTCAATATGCTTGACAGGGAATTGAAATAAATACAACGGACTTGCTGTTTGCACCGGTGTTACATATTTCTTCATTAACAAAGTCAAAGTGCGTCTTATATAAAATATAGAAAATGAATGCTTAAGTTTTATCTTGACAAAGAGCGACTTGGAATGATATTTTGCTGACCTTGACTTTGTGTCATCTGATTCTAAATGAGGGAAAGAAACATTGGCGGATTTGGTTGCGTTAATCTTCTGGTCGAAAAAGCCGGCCTACTTGCAAAATAAGAATTCGATTTTACTTCGGCTCGAACCTTGAAACTTGACATAAGTCAAATGAGTAACTACGAGGGTAGCGCCCATAAAACCAATATTTTCGGTATCAATCAGTTAAGTGCCATACGTGATACACGCTTGAGTGATCATGTCTCGAAAGAGACATGAGTGACTGGGCAGAAGATTATCTCGCAGTAGCTTGCCATGACTTTCTGCAGTAGACTGGTTGCCAGCCAACGCTATAGAACCCAATCAGTCCTGTCATTTGACTCATGGCTCGAGGGGGAAGAGGTGTATTATATTATTACGTAGTAGTTAGTGGGGGACCAGTTTAATACTTCATAACAATAGAAAACCAATCCCCCACTTTATGACCTGGCGAAGCCTTAATCATGATTCCAACTATTATATTCAGTCAGTGAGTCAGTTAAGTGCCATACGTGACACACGCTTAAACGATCATGTCTCGAAAGATACATGACTGACTGGTCAGAAGATTATGCCGCAATAGGTTGCCAATGCTTTCTGCGGTAGACTGGTTGCCGACCAAGGCTATAGAACCCAATCTGTCCTGTTATTTAACCCATAACTGGAAGGAATAGACGGATTAATACCTTTCCTAATGAATTCAGCTGGAATTCGAACTCGGCTCCCCGATTTCTCGTTCCGAGCCGATATCCACTGCACCACAACGCACATCCGAATTTTCGGTATAGACAAAGAATTTAAATTATTTTTATTCTCATGACTCGGCATGAATTTCTGATATTTGGCATTATAAGAAATCAATATTTAAAGTTTTTTTCATTGAAGTTTCGTTGTGTATGATAGAAACAGATCCGGTTCAATATACTTGCAACTCGTGTAGTCGCCCGGGGAGTCAGTTGAGAGTGTCATCATAGCGCCATGTCATGTGTTCGGGATCATCGAACGAAAATCGTATAAAAACGTACGTGCAGCTGTCTATGACTCAAGTGAGATTAAATTATTTGGATATTTTGTCAAAGGAAAATGATTTTGTAAAGAAAGTAGGTGTAGAAAGTGCGCTGGGAATATTTACAGATCTAAAGTTTAGAAAATGTTTTAGGTAGTAAAAAGAAGGTTTTCTTTGGCTTGTATTAAACTGACTATAGTAATCAAGACGTTAGTTTAAAATTTCGGTTTTAATCCTTCTCAAAAAATTATATACATGTAAGATCAGCTTGTCCGAGGTGCCAGCAAATCTAGAACCGTCATGCATACTAAATGTAAGACACACACACACACACACACACACACACACACACACACACACACACACACACACGGCACATAGGATCTCATAGAATATATCACATAGGATATATATATATATATTATATATATATATATATATATATATATATTTTATATATATATATATAGATATATACATACATATATATATATATATATATATATATATATATATTTACATATATATAGTCAACTGCAGACAGATCTATTTCGCTGTATCACAGCTCATCAGTACGGTTAGATATACGATTGCTTCTAGCCAGAATTGAAACCCGACCAAACTGACATCAGTCGGTGATTCTACCACTGAACTCTGGGTGCTCGGTAAAGGAAAGCAGATTTTAGCGTATTATATACAATGTAAACACACGCCGGGAGCCGTGAGTGTTCAAATTCATTACTGAATGCACGATGCGTAGACATGAGTAGCTACTGTTTTTTCAAAGTCATGCTACTCCTCCGTATATATATATATATATATATATATATATATATATATATATATATACATTGAGCCAGCAGATAATTATCTAAATATATGTTGTTAAATAAAACAGACAATGAATGTCTATTATGTTTCATCATAAACCGTTCTAAACATTGTATTGTGGCTTTAGTTTCTGGTGGAAACAATGACAAAAGTTGTCAAACATTTGGATATTTTTCGACTTTCGACTCTTATGAGCCATCTTCAGAATGATTCCAGGGACGTTAACATAAAGACATGAAACCTTGCTATGCTACGATAAAAGTCACCGAACAGCACACGCAGGTTGTAAATTAGTAATGCAGTCATATCGCATCACACTACGTGAGAGACCGAAATGTTAACAACAGAACCATATGTTTGATTGCAATGTAATGTGTTGACGAGATTGAAAATAATTTTATTGAGTATGGGTTGCTTTGATTTAATGTAGATGGCTTCCTCTACCTGAAGGTTCTATTTACTGTGTGTATGTGTGAGAATTACTGTTTTAATATTTTAATATTTGAAATATGCACCTGATAATTGAATAACGCATGAAAATCCGAGCCGTGCCATCAATGTAGGACAATGTGTATATTTAATAATAATAATAATAATAATAATAATAATAATAATAATAATAAGGACTCTAAATGACATCAGGTGAATGGATTCTAAAACAAAAAAAGTTTCTTTCTAAGCATAAGATGCATCATCCAAAGGCTGATGTAGACCGTCTATACATACCCCGTAAAGAAGGTGGAAGAGGTCTTATTCAGCTGGAATTGTCATACAAGACAACAACTATTGGCCTACTAACATACATAGAAACAACAAAGGACTGGATGATACAATTAGTAAGGCAACATGAAGAAAGAAAGAAAAGATATTCAATAACAAAACAAGGCACTAAATACGAACAAGATTTACATTTAGTAGATTCTGTAGAAAAGCAAAACAGAAGCCAAGAACCAACTATTGCGGCAAAAAATATGAAAATGAAAGCCAAAGATAAAGCTCTTGAACAGATAAAACAACGCTGGCAAGAAAAATTCTGCATGGTCAATATCCAGAACGTGCCAATAAATCCAATGTTGATAAAGTTAATACTCATCGATGGTTACGTGCATCTGGATTAAAGTCTGAGACTGAAGGCTTTATTCTTGCAGCGCAAGCCCAAAGTCTTTTTACTAGAAACTTTCAGACAAATATTATGCATAATAATATGGATTCAGAATGCGGGTTTTGTGATAAATCTCAGGCTGTTCTGTACTTATAAAAAATATTAAATAGCCATTATAAAAAATCTATTATATCGTGCAAAAACCAATTCATCTACAAATCAGATCTTCCACAGTGAACTAAAGAACATAAAACAGACAATCATCAACAATAATTTTCCCAACTACATACTTGATGAACAAATACGATATTTTCTTAAAAAGCTTAACATGGAAAAACCAACGTATGATACTAGCCCAACCAATCCCAAACATATCACTCTCTTATACCGTAGCCAGATGCACTCCAACTACCACTTGGATGAAAATATCCTAAAAATCTCATAAATACTAATATTTCTCCGACAGACTCTAATAAAATAATTAAGTTTAATGTATATTACACTAAATCCACTACATCCAATTCATTCGTCCGCAACGACTCTTCCCCCCAACGTTAGTGATTTGCAAAAAACCAATGTAGTTTATAAATTCAAATGTCCATTTAGAGAATGTATCTCTAACAACCTAAATAATATCGACATTGGCCATACTACAAATTCGCTCTCACGGCGTCTGACGTTGCACTTAAATGAAAATACAAATATATTCCGTCATTTAGAACAACACGGTTATCAACGCACAATTCTGAGAAAAACGCTTGTTGATAACACGTACATACTTAAACAAGAAAATAATAAACAGAAACTAAAAATCCTCGAAGCAATCTACATTAAACAATTTAAACCTGGTTTGAATACAATCAATTTTGATATTTCCAATAACGTTCTCAAATGTCTGTAATCAGATCAGGGATCACAACGCCATTATTTAGTCACTGTCTTCGGCTATCCGCCACGGTAGGGATGGACTTATATTTTCAATTTAATTCTCTTTATTGTTAATAACTTAAATGTTCTATGTTTACTGTGTGTTAATATTTACTCTTTGATAATGGCTTATGTGAGCCGAAAGCTTAGACCCGATAAAAAATCAACAATGACTGTGATTTTTTGTTGTCTTTCAACGATATTACCATCAAGTATATCAGACGGTACGAACGGATCCTACACAAAGTTAATAGACAAAACTTGTCTATATTAGTCAATGAAACCTGCATTAATATATATATATATATATATATATATATATATATATATATAGCACTGTTTGCACATTGAGAACTGAGCACAGTTTTATTAACACCTGAATAATAATAATAACAATAATATTAATAATAATATACGTATGTTATGTTCATATGCCCACTCATACGTATATCTAGGTTTTGTGTCGAGGTAACCCAAATAAATATCGAAAATCGACAATGGAAAAAATCGGGTTATAGAAGGAGCGTTCCGATTTTAATCAAATTTGATGCACTCATAGACAGAGACATAAGAAACGATAAGGAGAAGTTTCAAGGTTGTAGTTCTTACAATAGTGCAGAAAATTCGATATCGATACCAGGAAATCAAAATTTGACTTTATAGCATTTACTCATAGAACTTATTTAGCCTTCAAAATTCAGTTTGCGACGGAAAACTTATTTGACATCGATACCAGAAATAAGAATTTGACTTACATCCATTCATTTTTCTTTCAATCTACGGTTTCGCTTAAACTGGAAACAACTATTGCGTTTTAGTCTTTCGTGCCAACGTCCAAAGAGTCTGAGCTCCAGGACCATGTATTAGTTTTAAAGCTTTCATTACACCCGAGCAACGCCGGGCTATACTGCTAGTATATAATAAAACGAAGTAGCAGCAAAGATAGACAATGCGATCAGGAGAAAGAGAAAGAAAGAAATGTAGAAACCGTGTAACCGAAAGTAAAGAAATATAAGCGACACCAGATGAAAGGCGAAAAAACCCACCCAAAACTCAAGTAGAATATATACGAGAGAAAAAAAGGCATATGTCGTGTCTCTTCAGGACGTAGGCGATCATGGATTTTCACTTGGCTCTGTCTGTTGTTATTCTCAAAATTCTTCTTCTTAGTCAGTCAGTCAGTTAAGTGCCATACGTGATACACACTTGGGCGATCATGTCTCTTTCGAGACATGACTGACTGGGCAGAAGATTATCCCGCAGTAGGTTGCCATTGCTTTCTGCGGTAGACTGGTTGCCAGTCAAGGCTATAGAACCCAATCTGTCCTATTATTTGACTCATAGGTAAAGGGAAAAGAAATCTATTATATTATTGTGCAGTAATTAGTGGGGGATCGGTTTCCTATTGTTATGAAGTAATAAACTGATCCACGATTTTATGACCAATATAAGCCTTAATCATTAGTCCAACTATTATATTCAGTCAGTAAGTTAAGTGCCATACGTGATACACGCTTGGGCGATCATGTCTCGAAAGAGACATGACTGACTGGGCAGAAGATTATCCCGCAGTAGGTTGCCATTGCTTTTTGCGGTAGACTGGTTGCCGACGAAGGCTATAGAACCCAATCTGTCCTGTTATTTAACCCATAACTGGAAGAAAGAGACGGATTAATACCTTTCCCAAGGGTATTTGCGCGTAAGTGAATGCAATGAATTCAACTGGAATTCGAACTCGACTCCACGATTTCTCGTTCCGAGCCGATATCCACTGGACCACAACGCACATTCTTCTTAGTATCTCTCCCAAAACTCCGCTCTGCCACCAATTTGCTCAGGGCTGTCACGTAGGTCTCTCGCTGTTTTCCTCTATCTCCATTACCCTCTATCCGTACTGTGAGTATTAAACTTTCCAGGCCCTCCTTTCTTATTACATGTCCCAAAAATACCATCTGCCTCTTCTTTATATTAAGTAAGAATTTTCACCTCGTTTCCATTATTTCTAACATCCCATCGTTAGTCACGTGCTCAGATTATGGTATCCTCAGCATCCTTCTCGAAAACCACATTTCTGCTGCCTCAAGCCTCTTCTTCATCCTTTAAGAGATCGTCCAACATTCACTGTTTTACAGAAGAGACATCACATAACAAACCAGCACTCTCTTCTTTCTTTCCAATGAGATTTTCCTCTCTTTCAGTATTCTGGTTAGTTTTCCAAATGCGTCATTGGCAATGCTAATGCGTCTTTCGATCTCAACATCGCCCTTTCCATCCTCTGTCAGAACGCTTCCCAGGTATTTCAATTTCTTTACTTTTTTTTTCACCCCGAGCAAGGCGGAAACGCCACTGATATGCAGGGGGCTACATAAATGTAAAAATATTAATTAGAAAAGAGTGAGGAGTACAAACTAGTTAGAAAGGAACAATAGAAAGCAGGTGCGATGACAGATACATAGGTGGAGAGAAAGGGGTGGGAAGAGAGCTAGAGTCCAGTGGTTAGTAGATGAGTATTGACTCTGCATTTAAATTTCTAGAGGTTGTAGCTGTCAGGAAAGCAAGAGTACGGGAGCGAGTTCCACAGGCGGGAAGTGCGAGAGAAGAAGCTGCAGGAGTAGAATTGTCGTCTGCATTTGGCTAACCTGACTGTGAATGGGTCGGATCCAGTTGCCAGTCTGGTTGCACGAGTAAACACCTGTTGAGGAGGCATCAGTGACTTAAGCTCATCCGAGCAGAAGCCATGAAAGTATTTATAGAAGAGGCAAAGGGAGGCCACATTTCGACGATGGGGAAGTGGCTGCAGTCGAGTCGCTAGGTCAGTACCTATCACGTTACAGACTCTCCTTTGGAGCTTGTCAAGAACACAGAGGAGAACGGCAGGGGCACCTGACCATAAATGGCAGCAGTACTCCGGACGGACGGTTGACTTGTATATATGCAGGATGGATTCAGGTGGAAAAAACATCCTGGATCGACATAGTGACCCAACCTTCTTAGCAGTAGATTTTGCTATGGATTCAATATCGTGGTTCCATTTGAGGTCTGAGGACAGGGTAAATCCGAGGAGGCGTAGTGTATTACGCTCAGGGAGAATCACTTGGTCCATGCTTATGGGAGGCAGAAGAGGTTGCCTGTAATGGTTGACAGACAACAGCTTGGTCTTAGAGGAATTGAAGTTGACAAGCCACTTCTTGCCCCAGTTCACCACAGAGTGTAGATCCCGTTCAATGGTCAGCAGCGAGATTATGTCTATCCGCCACGACAGATTTCTTACTGGAGCGGGAGTATATTGTAGTGTCATCTGCGTAGATGCCTACTTGGGACTTGATCTCATCTGGGAGGTCGTTGTTTTATTTTAGTTTCTTCGAAGATTAGTTGGTGTTTTGGGGTCTTTTTGCTGACGACCATACATTCAGTTTTTTTTTTAAGTACATGCTTAGTTCTTTCTTCTCGCTTTCTCTTGCTAATTTCTATAGGAGGTTCTGCATTTTCTTTTCTGTGTCTGCTATCAACACTGTGTCATCTTTGTGAGAATACATATAGGCGAAAGAAAAATGAAAATAGAGAAAATTAATGAAAGAAATAAAGATAAAGAAAGAAGCCTAGGAAAGCAGAAGACAAAATATCGCTATATTTCTGAGATGAGCTATTGTAACCATTTACACTGTCTACATCATTCGGTCTGATATCTTCACATTTATTGCCACATTCACTACGTATCGGCGTTTGTACGCTCCGGTCATCTCCAGGTGACAGACCTTTGAACTGAACACTTTATTCATTGCACTGGAGAAGATTGTTCTAATTCTACGTGCCATGCCTTTTTTGGATATCTCAGATTCTTTCTATGTCTGCTATCAACACTGTGTCATCTTTGTGAGAAAACATGTAGGAGAAAGAAAGGTGAAAATACAGAAAATTAATGAAAGAGAAAGAAAGATAAAGAGGAAAGCCTAGGAAAGCAGAAGACGAAATATCGCTATGTTTCTGAGATGAGCTGTTGCAACCATTTACCGAATGTATATCATTCGGTCGGATATCCTCACATTTATTGCCACATTCACGGCGTATCGGCATTTGTATGCTCCGGCCATCTCCAGGTAATAGAACTTCGAACTGAACACTTTATTTAGTGCACTGGAGTAGATTGTTCTAATTCTACGTGGCATGCCTTTTTTGGATATCTCAGATTCAGTTATTTCAATTTAGTTACTCAACTATTGAAGTTTTTGTTCCCTCTGTTGTAGCCTGGTGTTAAACTCACGACTGTTTGTGAAGTCATTTTTTGGATTACTAAACCAACTATTTTATCCACTGGGCTATGTATATCACCTGAAGAGGGTCGAAAAGTACAACTGCTGAAACATCAAGAATATTGCAATAAAGATGAGGACAACAGCCTCTCGATTTAAATACTGTAAATAAAAAAAGAAAATATGAAAAGGAGGAAATGTGAAGGAAGGAGATAGAAAAAGATGATAAAAAAGATGAAATATGAAATAGAAAGAAAAAAAGAATGAAATATGTGAGTCAATTAAGTGTCATACGTGATTTACGCTATTGGTGATCATGTTTCGAAATATATTTTTAGTCGATTTGATTTCTCAAGAGTCTTATCTTTAAAATTGTAAATATTAAGAGTTCATGATATACTTGAAGATTTAAAAAAATTAATGGCCAGTTAAGATTGCTGTCAAATGATCGTTAATTTTTCGCACAGAGTTAATGTTTCTTAAATTCAGTCAGTTAAATATATGATAATATAATATATGATCCACGCTTTGGGCGATCATGTCTCTTTCGAGACATGACTGACTGTGTAGAATATTATACCACAGTAAGTTTCCATTATACCACAGTAAGTTTCCATTGCTTTCTGCGTTAGACTGGTTGCCAGCCAAGGCTATTGATCCCAATCTGTCCTATTATTTAACCCATAACTGGAGGGAAGTGACGGATTAATACCTTTCCCAAGGGTATTTGCGTGTAAGTGAATGCAGAGAATTTAACTGGAATTCGAACTCGGCTCCGAAAATAAATGATCTGCAATGTTATAGATCCTGACCCGGCATTGCGACTTCAGTTACTTTTTATGACCGACTTGACGTAGCTTCCCTCTGTTGTTTCTACACATATTTTCATGGCTACTGCTTTGATAAGCTTTTTCTCTGGTGCCCCGAAAAACATCAATTTAAGCATGCTACTTGATTGACAATTAGGTCCCACAGTTTTATTATTGAACTAGTTAAATTTAACTGTCACTTCTGTTTCTATAGTTTCTTTCCTCGCACTTACCACATGTGGAAACCTCTTTCATTTCCTTTTTTCCCTAGACTTCAGATATGCAACGCCGCTCGCCATCTTTTATCTTTTTGAATCCACTTCATGTTTTGTCTGTTCGTCAATCTTTCCTACTTTTGGTCTTGTCTTTTACTTTTGTTTTCTGTAATCCTTTTGTGCTAGTTGCATTCCCGTCTCGTTTGGGGTGAAATAGTAAAAAAAGAAAGAAACAAAAGAAAATTTAAATCAGAGATGAAAACAACATTGTTAATCGTTGTATATTGCAAGAGTCCAAATCAAAACAGTTGGCGACGTGAATGATTCACCATTTATTATAAAGCGGTGGACAAAGATTCATTTTATTTTTAACTGTGATAACTGTACTTTGAAATAAAGCTTACGGTGGAAAGAACGGGACAGAAAAATATCTAAAATACTTATTGGAAGCACATTTTTACACCGAGCAATTAAAAAAAGGCTTGAAAGCAGTAATGTGAAATCAGTAAAGCAACAACAAGAATAACGACGACAGCAACAAGTATTAGCAGTAACAATTTAAGGAAATATAGAGACAAGAATAACAGTCATCTATTTTTATTTACATGATCCAGTAGCAATTACAACTGGCAAATTTACATATGACCCTAATAAAGACATACATTTGCAGCTTACTACAGACACTATGCAATAACGTTACAAAAGACTGTACTAGCTTGTCAGATGGGAAAACATGTGTTAAGTAAATTAGAATCCATAGAACATGAACAAGACAAAAAATACATCCGGCCGAAGAATCAAATTGTAAATTGAAGAAACTATTATGTTAAGTAAAATTTTTCAGTGAACGAAGGTCATTGTTCAATACATGTTGGCAACATGTTGGTAAACATGTTTACATGTTGGTAAATCTTTCAAAAAAGGGTATGAAGATTATTCCATTTATACTAGTTTTGCAAACAGGTTATCTTAAATGTTCAAGTTAAGTAAATTAACACTCGACATGTTTTAAGTGCTTGATTTTACGTACAAGTTTTGTCAGCATATAAGGATGCGGAAATCGGTTCTAGAATTTTGGTTTAGCTTGAACAGGACTGAACATTGGCCTTGCAAAGTGTAGCTGAAAAGTATCAAAAAATAATGACCTTACCACACGATACAGCTAAAACTGAGGAATCTCATATACATTTGGTGCGTTCAAAAGCATGTGGGAAAATAAAAATCTTTCCAAATCCAAATCCATGTAACGAATGCGGCGAACTAAATTTCAAGAGGAACTCTTCTTTTAAGAACAAAAAAAATGTTTTGACTATGGAAATGTGAGACACAAAAGTTTTCATTGGAAAGTTAAAAAAGAATAAAATGTCAAAATTCAACAGTCCTGTAAACGTAGAGTCAACGACAGACAACGCAGACAAATTTCAAAAATGAAAATTTTTAACCATAAAAATAAATAATAGAAAAGTAATGTTTCAGCTAGACACAGGATCAGATTTAACTGTTATCAACAAAAAAATATGGGAAAGAATCGGTAAACCAATATTAATATTACCAAATAATACTCGGTTCGTCACTGGGCAAAAAATAAAATTAAAAAGGTGAGTATTGTGGTGCATTGGATATCGGCTCGAAACGAGGAAATCGGGGAGCCGAGTTCAAATTCCAGCTGAATTGATTGCCTTCACTTACGCGCAAATACCCTTGGGAAAGGTATTAATCCGTCTATTCCTTCCAGTTATGGGTTAAATAACAGGACAGATTGGGTTCTATAGCCTTGGTCGGCAACCAGTATACAGCAGGAAAGCAATGGCAACCTACTGCGGGATAATCCTCTGCCCAGTTTTTCGAGACATGATCGCCCAAGCGTGTATCACGTATAGCACTTAACTGACTGATGTATTAGTTTATAGAAAAACGGTGACGCCTAAAGTATTCATGATGAAAATAACTTATTTGGAACAGAATGAATGCAACTGTTCAGTTTATGGGATTTGCTCATAAATCCTTTTTTGTAACACTCAAAGTCTACAAACAAAAATGAATAATCAGTTACTAATTTTTTTCTATTAGGAAGATGCATAAAAAATAACAAGTTCCAGTTAAAGGAAAATGTGAAACAATTTTTTTTTATCAATGTACAATTTACTTTTTCAGCTTTGGTAAACAACTAAATCACTGGAGACATATAGGTTGAAATCTCGAAAGTGGATTAATAGCGATTGGTTCTCGCCGATTGTCTACGTAAAAGAGAAAATAACAAAATCCATCGGTGTGCCAATTTCTCGTCGACCCAGTGAAAGAAAATATTCATTCAAACTTACAAAAATCGAAAGTGTTGTGGGGTCTCCCCTTTTTCTAAGATAATGGACTCGTCTAGAGTATTTTTTTTTAATCATTTCACCCCGAGCAAGGCGGAAACGCCACTGATGTGCAGGGGGCTACATAAATGTAAAAAGATTAATTAGAAAAGAGTGAGGAGTACAAACTAGTTAGAATGGAACAATAGAAAGCTGAGAAAGCAGGTGCGATGACAGATACATAGGTGGAGAGAAAGGGAAGGTTATACAGGGATGGGGAGAGAGTTAGAGTCCAGTGGTTAGTAGATGAGTATTGACTTTGCATTTAAATTTCTGGAGGTTGTAGCCGTCAGGAAAGCAAGAATACGGGAGCGAGTTCTACAGGCAGGAAGTGCATAGAGAAGAAGCTGCAGGAGTAGAATTGTAGATTTCAATTCAAAGAAAGAAAGGACAGACCATAGTGGGGAGGGGTAACAAGTGGTTGCTGATACCTTGACCAGGATAGGTTCGCGTAACAGAATAAATAAAAATCTCAAACTTTTTTTTCTTTCTAAATGAGGCATGAACGCCAAAAAGTGAGGAACAAAAAAAACAAACGAAAAATACAGATTTAAAAAATAAATTGACAATAACAGAATAAATAAATAAATAAATAAAAATCCCAAACTTTTTTATATATACTACTGCCATAGTGAGGTACCGTCAGATCCGCGAGATACCGACAGACACCGGAAGATACCGAAAATTCCACGGAAAATACAGCGTTCATAGTGTTATATATCGACAAACAACAACACGCATATATATAAAAATATGAAGTTATATTTTTATTAATGACGATGGACCGTGTAGAATAGGGAACAGAGAATTGAGAGAGCGCGCTTCTAATGGGTTGACGGGAGTGTAGTCTTATCTGTTGTGTCTCTCTTCACCGGCCGATCTCTGTTGCTCCTCTACTCTGGCGAATCCGTGCGCCGAGATCTTTTTATAATCTTCCAGAACCGGGACTTTTTCTTCCGGTTTTGCCTCGCTCACGCACGCCCACGTAATTCTCAGAGACACCTGTTCTGTTTGCCTCTGTAGTTATTTCCGCTGCTGCCGGAAATAAGGTCAAACAACATCCGTTCCTTTCAACGACCGGAAACACCCTCGCTTGCATCAGCCTTCCTCGGGTGGGGCCAGATTGTTATATTACAATAGTAACTCTGAGTTCCACCCAGACAGAATATTATTACGCAGCATCCGTCAGCTTCCGACGTGGACTTACTAAACCTACTACGGCTTCACTTCAGAGACTTCGTACTAACTCTTATTCCTGGATTACTAACCTGCGTCCATGTTTGTATCTTTACATTTAATTGACTTATTTTTCTATCTCCAATTCTGGTTGTTTGTTCCTTTATTTTGTGCGATTACTATCTCCGGCATCCACAAAAGAAAAATAATGTAGGAAAAATGGGGGAATCAACAGACGTATTGCGAAGCTATTTTACGTGATGAAAAAAATATGGGTGCATAAAATACCAGTATGTGTTTATATACTTCTGAGACAAGGTACTAGTCACTTTAATTACATTATTCGGACTATAGTCCTCATTTTTATTGCAAAGTTTACGATGTTTCGGCTGTTGCACACTCCTGCCTTCTTCAGATTCTATGAATTTTGAACTGAACCATTTATTTTGATCACTAGAATATATTATTCCTATTCGAAGTGCGATGCCACTGCTAGTAGCAATGTACTTATCTCCCTTCTAATTAACTCTCTAAGATATACACAACCGAACATAATTATAAGGCAACCCAAGTGTTTTAAAAAAATGATATATTTCATATTTATTTCCAAGTGAATAATTGTAAATGAAATTAAAATCGTTCCTGTCTTAATACTCGACAATAATATGTGCATTAAATGAATTTATAAATATTTAATAATAATTACCTATATTGCAGTTTCATCAATGAAAAAACGAAGAAAATTTATGGTGATTCGGACGGGTTCATCTTTGCTTCCTTGCGTTGTCAAATTTTGCAAAGGAATAATGACAAAGAACCATTCTGTTTTCATTTGGCAATAAATACTAAAAATAAAAATAGTATGATATACATAATTTCTTTAAAAGAAAACCGGGGTGGCCTAATAATTATGGCCGGTAGTGTATGTTCACCACTGCTGTAGCTTGGTATTGAACTTACAACTCTTTGGGTTGAATCACTGGAACTAACCAACGCCTAATTCTACTGAACCAAAGAATTGTGAGTTCAATACCAGGCTACAGCAAGGTGAAAAATACCTTTAAGAATTAAGTTAAAGTGTTGCATGGCTACTGAAAGTTGCATCGCACATTGAAAAAAAAATTATATATTCTAGTGATCGAAATAAAGAGATCGGTGCTTGGAAATGAAAAAGGCTGGAGTGTACAACGGCCTGAACTTTGCAAACATGGCAATAAAAATGAGGACAATAATCTAACCAATGTAAGTATTACAATAAAATATATGTAAATCAAATAAGAAGGGTATGACGGTAAACTGCATCCGGCAGTAGGTTTCTGATTGGGAGGTTGTGAGGAAAATGGAACCTTCTCTTAATCTCTGTTGTTCCCTGGTCCACCGTGATCCGGAGTAGTAGCACCTGTTAAGGTCCCAGCTATGGGCAAATAGTTAAACCCTAAACTAGTGTCAAAACACCATGAAAGCATAAAAATAAACTTTTATAGGAAAATATACATTTTTTAAGGAAAAAAATATTACCATAACACTGAGCTTTCTAAAATAAAAAGATAAATTTTTTCATCAATATCTGACTAAATCAACCTTCTCACTATAACCTAACATTAAAATAATGCTTTAAAACACTAATTTTTTGGTATTAAATAACCCAGAGAGGTGTTGATATACCACTAAACAAAGCTCACTCATTCAAATAAGAAGTTACTCAAACATGAAAAAGAAGAAATTGTTAAAGAAGGATTGATATATATATATATATATATATATATATATATATATATATATATATATATAGTGTAATGGTTGTTACAATGTTTTTATAAATTCAGAGTATCACTACACAAAGATTTTCATGTTTCGAAGCCAGCCCATTATGTTGTTGGCTTCATCCTCAGGTGATTTTTTAGAAATGAGAATTATGTAGTTGAAAAGCCAGTTTATTTGTATTGGATTTGTTTTTCGTTTTTTTTTTTTAGGTGTTAGAGGGGTTGATCTGTAGTTTGAGGTCTGTTGACCTTTTAAGGTCTTAGAGTTAAGTGTTTGTTTGTGGCTGAGTTCAGGATAGGTTAATCTATTAATCTTGTGTGATCTGGGGCTGCTGCCGCCTTGTGTGTTGTTATTTGGTTTAGGGGTTGGTAGGTGTTGTTTTGTTTTGGGGTTGGTTTCTTCTTAATTTAATTTATGTATTTTGTATTGAGGTGTGTGCTTTTTTGGTTTTTTATTTTTTTGGTTTTTATAAAATATGTTTTTTATAAAATATATCTTTCATAAAATATAATATTTTATAATATTTAAGAAATATATTTCTTTTATAAAATCTATCCTTTACAAAACATATTTTATAAACATAAAATATATTTTTTTTTTATTTATCTACTATTCTGCTGCAACTGCATTATTTTTTGTTGGTATTGTATAGGGTTTGTTTTCTTTTTCTGTTTATTTATAGAGTTGGTTATGTGTATTTTTGTGTCTTTTGTGGGGTTTCTGGTTGGGGTGTTTTTTGTTTACTTAAATTTTAGCGAGAAATATTTGCAATGATTGCATATTACTGCTAATTCATCTCTACGGGTTGATAAATCGTTGCTGTTAGGGTACTGAAGAATGTGTAGTTTTTCACTTAGACATAAAGGGTAGGTGTCATTAAGTGAGTTGCAAGTTCTAGTTTTTTCTGGGATTTTCCATTTTACTTTGGGTTTCTGTTTTGAATCCTTTAGCTTCCAAAAATATGTAGAAAGCGATGTTTGGTTTCGGTATAAGCTGTTTTTAAATGAGGTTAGATGCAAGTACCAGCGCTGCTTAAAAGTATTTTTAGTGGATCCACTAAGAATATTTTAAGCAGCCCGAGCCCTCACAAGATTAATAGATTAACCTATCCTGAACTTAGTCACAAACAAACACTTAACCCTAAGACCTTAAAAAGGTCAACAGTACTCAAAATACAGACCAACCCCTCTAACACCCAAAAAAATCAATTCCAACACAAATAAACTGGCTTTTCAACTAGATAAAATTTCTCTGGCGGCCGTTCTCCACGCTGTGATGTTTTCCGGGAGTTTGTTGAAAATGTCGGAGCCTCAAGCTGGGGGTACAAGATTAAACTATAAGGAACGAACTTCCACAACTTGGATGAGTTGAAAAGATGCTTTATTTCGTTTAGAGTTAGCCTTTTCGGTTGGGGCAGGCGAATGTGGCACACAGCTCTAATTAATGGAGATCAACAAATCCGAACTGACCGAAACAAGACGAACGGAGGTTCTACTTCAAGCACGCGCCCGACTGAACTAACTGGAAACTAACTGACTGACTCGGCAAAATTACCTGAATTTATTTAAAATTGATCCGGAAATCCGGAAATGCTTTAAACCACCGGTTGATAAGCAATTAGCGACTGCAAGTCCGAAATTTCAGGGCACTTAAATTTTCCTTCTTTTGATGTGTAAATATCCCGCAGACATCCAGTCTGTACTTAACCTTAGTATTTTTTTCCAGTATTTTTTTTTATCTTTTTTCATCTTAATAAAGCTTCCGCCGGAAAATTCTTAATGTCTGGTTAAGATATACTAAAAGTCAGCCTTTGACCTGGTCATTCAAAAAAAAAACTATTTTCTGAACTTTATCTCTTATCACATTAAATCACCGAGTTAAGAGTCAAATATTTACCGGAAGAATGGTAGGATTTAAAACAGTAATCTGATACTCTTTTCTCTTCCACAAATTTCCTCATAAAAGAAAAAGCGTTTATTTATTTATTTTTTCTCATTTTCACTTTTGTTAAAACAAAATATGTTTTTAATCTATTTTCTATTCTTAACCATTTTCTATTTTAATCTATTATAATAAAATACAAATTTTACAAAGCACCTTAATATACGCCTAGTTATCGTGTCACAATTCTCATTTCTAAAACAATCACCTGATGATGAAGCCAGCAGCATAATGGGCTGACTTCGAAACATGAAAATGTTTGTGTAGTGATACTATGAATTTATAAAAACATTGTAACAACCATTACAGTATAACGCTCTACATTTGTATCGAGCACTCTTTATAAAAGTAAATGCATAAACAAAAGGTTAATAAACCTATGAGTTCAACAACTTAGTTACAATATATATATATATATACATATATATATATATAGAGAGAGAGAGTTATATATATATATATTTATATATATATAGAGAGAGAGAGAGAGACATAACAGAGATTGTAAACTCAAGACTAGCAGAAGAGAAGAAAAAAAGACAAGAGAAAACGTAAGGTAAACACGAAAGAATATCAAATCGAACCGAAGAAAAGAAAAACCGTCAGAATGAAAAGAGAATGTGAAAAATGCGAAACAAAAAAAAAAATATAATTAAGAAAAAAAAACAATGAAGGGAATACTATCCTGGCAATGAAACAGAATGAACATTAGGGTTAGGGTTACGGCTAGACAGAAAAGAGATTTCTAGATTATGCAAATTATATTGAAATGTTTTGACAACTTTTTAACTGTTTAATAAGCTCGACTTATTTGCAAAATATATTAAAAGAATCCATAGCTCATAGTCAGTTAAGGCGCCTGCTTACAAAGAGAAAATGAATTCAGTAAATACACAAAAAAACGGAAAAAAGTATAAGAAACAGGCGTTTACTTTTTGCTCATGAGGCCCATATTCAAATCATACTATAGTTAATTTGTCAGACAGAGGACTTCTTGAAGTTTTCAGTCTGGAGGATGTAATCCCAGCACGAGGAACCCTTGAAACTTACCTTATAAGTCAGTTAAGCCGCCTGCTTACAAAGGGAGAATCAATTCAGTAAATACACAAAACACTGAGAAAACTATAAGAAACAGGTGTTTGCTTTTTGCTCATGAGGCCCAGATTCGAATCATACTATAATTAAATTGTCAGAAAGAGGACTTCTGGAAATTGTCAGTCTGGAGAATGTAATCCCAGCACGAGGAACCCTTGAAAAGTATCTTATAACTATACCATGTGTCGACCCGATCCTTGGGTGTAATGTTGGTAGACGGGAGACGTCGATTGCTGTGCAAGATAAGTCATCGTGACCAGAGTTTTCTTCAAGCTGGCCATCATTTAGACGGTTGTTCACGCAAGATAATGCTCTCATAAAACACAGAAATTGTAACGAAAGTCCGCTCAGGATAGTTGCAATATAAACCACAGATCGACTTTGTGGTTGTTGAACTGCAACGAGGATTAGCTAGCCGCCTAATAGTGAGAAATCCTCGGTTTATTCTGGCCAGCCTTACAGCTGTTCGATGCAAAATTTACAGTCACTTAAATGCCATACATGATACACGCTTGGGCGATCATGTCTTGAAAGAGACAGGACTGACTGAGCAGAGGATTATCCTGCAGTAGGTTGCCATTATTTTCTACAGTAGAATGTAGAACCCAATCTGTGCTGTTATTTGACACATAGCTAGAGGGGGAATAGATGTATTATATTATTTTGTAATTAGTGGGGGGTCAGTTTATTCATAACAATATAAAAATGATCCCCCACTTTATGCCCAGTAGAAGCCCTAATCATGCTTTCACTTATTATGTTCAGTCAGTAACTTAAGTGCCACACGTGTTGCATGCTTTGGGCGATCATGTCTCGAAAAAACAGGACTGACTGGGCAAAAGATTATCCCGCAATAGGTTGTCATTACTTTCTAGGGGAGACTGGTTCTGGTTGCCAGCCAAAGCTATAGAACCCAATCTGTCCTGTTATTTAACTCATAACTGGATGGAATAGACGGATTAATACCTTTCCCGAGGCTATTTGCGCGTAGGTGAAAGCAAGGAATTCAGCCGATATCCACTGCACCACAACGCATACCCTACATCATAAAATATACAAACACAGAAAATAGATTGCAAGATAGAAAAAAAGCAATAATACATATTATATCAAGGCTTACGGCCATATCACGTTGAATACACCGGCTCTCGCTTGATCACCGAAGTTAAGCAACGTTGAGCCTGGTTAGTACTTAGATGGGTGACCGTTTGGGAATACCAGGTGCTGTAAGCGTTTAGTGACGGATGTGAGTTGTGGTGCAGTGGATATCGGCTGGGAAAAAGTAAATCGGTGAGCCGAGTTCGAATTTCAGTTGAATACCCTGCATTCACTTAAGCACTGGTAGCTTTGGGAAAGGTACTAATCCGTCCCTTCCCTCCATTTATGGGTTAAATAACAGGGTAGGCCTTGGAGACCCTGCCCTTAAAAACAAATCTCAATGAATCTTGATACTTGAAAAGAAAAAGTATTACTAGATACAAAACTTATATAAAAAACAACAATAAATTGCTGAAAGAAAAAGGTATTACCAACAATAAAATTTAGTTGGCAATAAATGACCCAAGGTTGATACTCCATAAAACAAAACAACCAACCGACATATTATATAAAGTTCCTAACGTTTTTGTACCAATTTTAGCACAAATACTAGTCTCCACTGCGAAAATAACTCCACAACAGAAGGATATCGAGTTAGGAGACAAATTGAAAAATAATTTAGGTATAAAAGACAGATAAGGTGCAGTCGAGAGAACGGACATTAAAAAAAGCAAACTGAGGGAAATGGAAGCAAGTGAAGACGAGCCAAAGAGACAAGAGAAAAAATCTAAAACTGAATAAATTTAAAAAATAAATGATGGCCGAAAACTGATTTAAATATAAACTTAATATATATAATTAAAACAATGGAGAACAAAAAGAAAGCAAACACAATTTAACTTGAATAAAGACGGGATAAAAGATGCTGGTAAAGCCAGTACCTCATGGAAAATTAGACCATCAGCTATTGGGCAATTGGCGAGGTTCACCTAGCGAAACGTCAACTTTTGGAAACACATCAATATGGCTACCATCCCTGAAAAACCTCAGCCTAGACATGACAGCTAACTCTAACCCCGTGTGTCTCGTGCCAGATCCTCACACCTCTATCACATTTCCACCCACTACTTTTCACATCAGCATCCAGGCACTGTCTGAGTAATCTTTCACCTAAGGTTATTGCAAGGAAATAATCAGGGGTGGGCGCTCCACTGGGCAGGAACTATGAAGGCTAACGGAGCGGTTAGCTGGAAAATGTAAATGGAAGAAATTAAAGTATGAATTCTATGGTTACCTGTGGGGACGGAGAAGTGTATTGAATAGATTTTATTGGTTTGGCTTTCATGAGGAATCGAAAGGAAAAAGAAGGTCGTGACGACGTTCTGTAATCAGCGCAGGTGTCCAGAAGTCTCAAGTGAAAGAGAAGGAGAGAGAGAGAGGTGGGTGGGGAAATACTAATAACCCCAAATTGACATCCATGTTAATTAAATTATTGTAACTTGAGTGTGTGTGTATGTGAACCCAGATTACCAGACTATAAGGATCGAAACATTCTCTATTTTAGAAAATTGATATTTGCATTTTCATAATGTGTCTGTTATTTACGGACGTTTATTTTTGTCGTAAAGCGTTTTAATGTATCTTAATTAAAATTCGTCTTCTCTAAAACTGGTGTTTGCGAATAGGTTGGCTTTGTGGGAATGTATTTACAATAAGTCATTTCGAAATACGCCCTGAAATTACATATTCATTTCAACAGATATGAAAGACAAACAGATATCTGTTTTCACACAAATGTGTACAAGAATACATACAAGTTTAATAAAAAACAACTTAAAGTGAACTTCGTTTACACAGACACACACACACACACACACACACATATATATATATGTAAACTTGTCGTTATACTCGTTTCGGAAAACCCTCCGAGCACATACGCGGAAGGAAAAAGTGGTGATAAAAAAAGAATGAGCTAAGCACTTGAACATCAGTCAAAGTACGCAGCTTAAAAAGCCAAGACGACTAACCTAAAACAATAAGTGATCAATACGCAGGAAGATCAAACAAAGCCAATTTGGTTAAACCTTGGTAGGTTCGTTGGCTATCTAGGTTATATATATATATATATATATATATATATATATATATATTCTTCATTTGTAAACGAGTTATGCGACCTAGGTTTCTGCCATATAGTGTTCAAGCGATTTGCAGTAACTGAATTTACCTTTTTTTCTGTGTGTGTTTTTTATTAACAAGCGGAAACTCACGTAACGGGAAATTTTTGAACGTGCAATTTTAAAAATTAGAAACGTGCAATTTTAAAAATTAGAACGTGCAATTTTAAAAATTAGGTTTTCATCCATGGTTGTATGAACTTAATAAGTATTTTACAGTATGGTGACACTTATTAATAATTTCTGTTCTTTCATTCAATAATTCATTTTTATTTGGTAATAACATAATCGCTAATTTTCTTCCTGGCACAGTCCACATATTTTGCCACCGTTGTAAGACTTGGCTGTTTTCACTATACTCCACGTTATGTCTGGTTCTTTTCCATAATTTAATTTTAATTTCCACACGTGGATAGCCAATTTAGTGCAATTTTTAAAGTTTTCTATTTTAAATGTAGACCTATGATTAAACCAACTGGTATTATATAAAAAATTATTCAAATGTTAAAGAATTTTTGTCTTTATTTTCATTTGAAATTAAAGCCTAAATACGATGTTTAGAACGGCTCATAATCTAACATAACAGATATTCATTGTCTCTTAGATTTAACAGTATCTAGATCGGTGAACGAACCATCCTTCCTCAGTCTGCAAGAGAAAAAGAAATTTATTAATTTTTTGAATAGTGATCTATATATATATAAAAGGCAATCTGTGAGGCTGTGTGACTGTTCCCTTTGCACGCCTACATTTTTTAAGTTACGCCATTCAAACTTTCTAGGGACACATATCTACAGGGAAGTCAGGTCGACACATACTTTTTGAGTTTAAGTTCGCACTCTTTGGCCAATGGAGCCAATTTTTACATTTGCTCCGTAAAACATCTAAGCTCTAAGATAGTTTCTAAATTACGTCACAGAAATCAAATCACATGTGTCAAACGCGACTAAAATATTTTTATTAAAAAAAATGAGCCCTTATATTTAATTTTTATTCCGACGTTTTAAAAATTCAATTAGTCAACAAAAAATGTGAATATTTTTTCGTTAAATATTTCATGCAGGAGATCAACTGTCTGTAATTAGTGTGGCATTAATGTAACATTTTCGTCTAAAATTAAATGTCTACATGTTTAAATATTCTCCAAATTTTCAGAACTGAGAGCGTAATAGTTTTTATACTTTTAATTTCAGTAAAAAAAAATAATTTTTATTCTTATGTTAAATTCATTTCGTCAACAAAAAATGTAAATATTTCCCTCGTATTTTGAAACAAAAACAAACGTAATGTTGTTTAGAATGTTGCACAAAACGTCAAATCACGTTTCCGCAAAACAAATGAAAATAGATATTTTTAATGGAATTTTTTAACACGGGCAACGCCGGGTTATGATGCTAGTATATTATTAAACCAAAGATATAAATCTACAGTAAATTGTAAACATACTAAAGTACCAACTTTGCAATCTTGCTAAAATTCTCTGACTCAATAATATTTCTATTAATAAATATTCATTTCTCTATTTTCATATTCATATAAATATATATATATATATATATATATATATATATATATATATATATTTGAGTCATGTTTTGCAGAATAATATCGACAAGTTCTATGAAATTTTTTATTAACTTTTTAAATGTTCGAATTAGTTGTTTTATGTCATCGATAAATTAGTCGAACTTTATATAAATGTTTGTTTTATAATACTTTTGGCTGATAAATGTTTCTTTTATTATGCTTAATTCGGTATAAAAGAATTGATCCGAAGTGGATATCATTTTCGCACGATAAGTATTTTATTACACTTGTTTTATATCTGTGTGGACATTCGCTTTTACAATAAAGGAAACATTAAATTTTCTTCGTGATAAACTCATCATTATCACCAGCTACTATAACATGCAGGTAAGAGCTTCTATTTTTAATGTTAGGTTCACAAATGAATTATAAAATTTATGAACTTTTCCTATTTTCATTATTCATGACAAAGTTGAGAAAGTTTCCAGTTTTGTTCGAGGTTGAATAATTCTTTTTGATGTTCAGTGAGTTGCTAATCGGAATAATTAATAAAGTTCTATTTAGAATTAGAAAATATATTTTGACTTTATTTTCTCTTTCTTTCTTTAATTCGTTCACGTTTGTAGGTCTGAGTAGCCATTCATTTTCACGAACTAATTCTTCTTCGCCTTTATGATTCGTGTCCCTTCAGGACGTAGACGATCATAGACTTCCACTTGCCCCTATACGTCATCCTTGTTAACATTTCTTCTTTTTATATCTCTCCCAAACCCCGTTCCACCATCCACTTGCTCATGTCCATCTATTACGTCTTGCACTGCTTTCGCCCGTCTCTCATTCCCTCTATCCGTCCTGTGAATATTAAATTCGCTAAGCAGGTTTTCATGGCAGAGACTAAGAACTACAATTATACCTACTTAGAGCTAAACCTGAAGCAAACACCAAAATAAAATGGCTGAAAACCTGATTTTGATCAGGCCAGATAGCATATCGGGGTATCAATTTCCCCTATCGGAGTCAAATAAGTCATCCTAGGATAAACTAACCTAAGTAAATCCATGAAAATTATCGTACCCATCAGGAGTAAAATTGAAAAAAAAATGAGCCATATTGATGATGATCTACTAATGTTTGAGACTAAAAACTATGGGCATGCCTCTTCATCCTACAGCACGAATGCTGGTGTACCACAGGGCTCTATCCTGGGCCCGACGCTCTTCCTTATTTTCATCAACGACCTCCCAGATGAGATCAGTTCCCAAGTAGGCATCTACGCAGACGACACCACAATATACTCTCGCACCAGTAAGAAACCTGTCGTGACGAACAGACATAATCTCGCTGCTGACATTGAACGGGATCTATACTCTGTGGTGAAATGGGGCAAGAAGTGGCTTGTCAACTTCAATGCGTCTAAGACCAAGCTGTTGTCTGTCAACCATCACAGGCGACCTCTCCTGCCTCCCATAAGCATGGATCACGCGATTCTCCCGGAGAGCAACACACTACGCCTCCTCGGCCTTACCCTCTCCTCAGACCTCAAATGAAACCACTATGTTGAATCCATAGCTAAATCTACTGCTAAGAAGATTGGGTCACTATGCCGATCCAGGATGTTTTTTCCGCCTGAATCCATCCTGCATATATACAAGTCAACCATCCGTCCGTGCATGGAGTACTGCTGCCATTTATGGTCAGGCGCCCCTGCCGTTCTCCTCAGTGTTCTTGACAGGCTCCAAAGGAGAGTCTGTAATGTGATAGGTACTGATCTGGCGGCTCGACTGCAGCCACTTCCCCATCGTCGAAATGTGGCCTCCCTTTGTCTGTTCAATAAATACTTTCATGGCTTCTGCTCCAACGAACTTAAGTCACTGGTGCCTCCTCAACAGGTGTTTACTCGTGCAACCTGACTGGCAACTGGGTCGCACCCATTCACAGTCAGGTTACCTAAATGCAGACAATTCTACTCCTGCAGCTTCTTCTCTCGCACTTCCCACCTGTGGAACTCTCATCCATATTTTTGCTTTCCTGACGGCTACAACCTCCAGAAATTTAAATGCAATGTCAATACTCATCTATTAACCACTGGACTCTAGATCTCTCCCCACCCCTGTATATCTTTCCCTTTCTCTCCACCTATGTATCTGTCATCGCACCTGCATTCTCAGCTTTCTACTGCTCCTTTCTAACTAGTTTGTACTCCTCACTCTTTTCTAGTTAATCTTTTTACAGTTATGTAGCCCCCAGCTCATCAGTGGCATTTCTGCCTTGCTCGGGGTGAAATGATTAAAAAAATTTTTACTAAGTTAGAGCAAATTCTGCAGGAAGAAGCAAGATAAAACGGCTGAAATACTGAACTTGATCAAACCTGATCGGATATCGGAGCATCGATTTCTGATATTGGGAAAAATCGGGAAAAATAAGTCACCCATGACCTGACCGGAAGCTTAAAAAACATTTGTGTGAAATCTGGTGAGAATCTAACAAAAATTGTGGATTTGTATAAAGAACATACAGACAGAGAGACAGATAGACAGGCACTCACACAAACATCTTACCTTTTATATATACAGATTCCGAGTTTTTGGTGGTTTTTACTTTGAGTTTTTATTCCAGAATTAGACGAAGAAGTATGTTATCTTGCAATTCTAAGTTATATTTGGATAATTTTTCTGCTTTTTTTATATTATCATGTGCCGTAAAGATTGTTGTTTGGTCTCGATCAAAGTAATACCGTTTGTCGTTTAGCGACTTAGAAATCAGAATAATTAATAAAGTTTTTGGTAGAAATAGGGAGATACATTTTGTCTTTATATAAATTATTTTTTAATTATTATTATATGTTTGTTAAATCAGAAATAGGTTGTACAATTTCTTGATAGTTTTACGATAGAGTAGAAGATCTGGATTTGCCATCAATTTTATTTCTGACCGTATATGATCTGACCGTATATGATCTGATAGCTGGACAGTTTGATCTCTCTTTCTATTATAGATAGATAGATAGATAGATAGATAGATAGATAGATAGATAGAGAGATAGAAGCAGAATGAGATAGATAGATAGATAGATAGATAGATAGATAGATAGAATAGAATAGATAGATAGATAGATAGATAGATAGATAGATAGATAGATAGATAGATAGAAGAGTGAGATAGATAGATAGATAGATAGATAGATAGATAGAATAGATAGATAGATAGATAGATAGATAGATAGATAGATAGATAGATAGAAGCAGAATAGATAGATAGATAGATAGATAGATAGATAGATAGATAGATAGATAGATAGAAGAATAGATAGATAGATAGATAGATAGATAGATAGATAGATAGATAGATAGATAGATAGATAGAATCAGAATGAGATAGATAGATAGATAGATAGATAGATAGAAGCAGAATGAGATAGATAGATAGATAGATAGATAGATAGATAGATAGATAGATAGATAGATAGATAGATAGATAGATAGATCAGAATAGATAGATAGATAGATAGATAGATAGATAGATAGATAGATAGAATCAGAATGAGATAGATAGATAGATAGATAGATAGAAGCAGAATGAGATAGATAGATAGATAGATAGATAGATAGATAGATAGATAGATAGATAGATAGATAGATAGATGTAAATATAGTGTGATTGTCAGATAAATATATAGATAATTTTAAGTCATATAGAGTTTGAATCATCTTACGTTAAATTGGCTGATCAATTTGAAACTCCAGTTTTGGTACGGTCCCCTAAGATGAGCAAACAGGTATCTAGATGGGCGATTACGTGTGAATACTAGGTGTTGTGTCTTTCAATATTCGAGGGCTGTAATGAATCAGAATTGTACTTTGGAGAGCCGTGATTCCCGTCTAATTATTTACATTCATTTAAGCGGAAAATATGAATCACCTTCTTCTCCCCCATCTATGTGCTGCTTAGTAAGACTTTTGTCACTTAATCATTATTATTTCAAAAAATTCTTACAAACTAAAAATATTTTCTAGCTTGAAATTTCTTTTA
The DNA here is from genome assembly GCA_037127315.1 of Ascarosepion bandense. Lineage (NCBI taxonomy): Eukaryota > Metazoa > Mollusca > Cephalopoda > Sepiida > Sepiidae > Ascarosepion > Ascarosepion bandense. The sequence goes on along the minus strand of JBBBDQ010001451.1, from coordinate 1,112,864 downwards.
AAAATCATATCGCCCCAAGCAAGGCAGTTTACTGGTACCGGTGTGCAGGGGGTTACATAAGAGAAAAGTTATAACAAACAGTGACAGGTTATACGGTGTGTCAGGAGGTGGGTAACAGGAAGATGTGAATACTGATGAGAGTGGAGTGGACGGAGAAAGGGGCATGAGAGAGATGATGAAGGTTAGTGGGATAGGAAATGACAATTGACTTTATAGTTAAATTCTTGGAGATTTTAGCAAGTAAATGAAAGGGAAATCCACAGGCGGAAAATGCGAGAAAAGAAGCAGATGGAGTAGAATTTGCGTTTATATGTTATTAGTTTCACATTAAAAGGGTGGGACCTAGTTGCTAATCTTGTGGCTCGAGTAAATTCATATATAGAGGGCAACAGTGAGCTAAGTTCATCGGAGCAGAAACCGTGAAAGTATTTGTAGAAGACACACAGGGAAGCCACATTGCGCCGGTGAGAAAGTGACTGTATCTTATCTGCCAAGTTGGGATTGATCACATTATAGATTCTCCGTTGGATTTTGTCAAGGACCCCTAGGTGGATAGCAGGGGCACCCGACCAGATATGGCAGCAGTATTCAATTTACGGGCGGATGGTAGATTTATATATGTGCAGGAGTGTTTCAGACTGGTAAAACCCTACACAGGGAACCGGCCTTCTATGGATTCTATATAGTCATTCCACTCGAGTTTTGTTGTGAGAGTTAAATTCAAGGGGCGCAGTGTTTTGCTTTCAGAAAGACTATCTAATGGAGTCGTGGCAGAAGCGATTGTCTATGATGGTTAATAGATAGCAGCTTTGTTTTGGAAGCATTAAAATTCACGAGCCATTTCTTACCCCAGTCCACCACGGATTGGAGGTCCTTTTCAAGCTCAGCAGCGAGAGATGCTTTTTAAGCCTCGGCAGATTTTTGATCGAGGCGGGAGTAAAATTGAAAGAGAAATAAAAAATTTCTAAACACAGAAACTGGAACAAATTTGATTGAAACCGATTAATAGTTTGCCTATCAGCTTCGGTGGCGCAAAAATATCATTAGAACCCCCCCCCTGCAAGTGCTGTTATCAAAGACAAGTTGGTTTGAACGTTGAAACCTTAGAAAGAACGTGTTTCAAAGAATCATTATTAACTGTGAGCTTTTAGGACGACTCACAGTTGAAGCATTCAATAATATCTTACTTGGCTGTCATGGATTTCTACTATGATATATACCTGTCTCGTCTGAAACCGGATATTTAGAAGGGAGGCGAAGGATCGATACGTTTATTCATTGATAAATAGAAAATAGGAAATTGAAGCAAGACAGCAGGTTAAATAGAGACATGTTGGGAGTAAACACCCGGGAACACAAACACGTATTTGTCCATGACAAAGGACTGTGTGTAGGCCATTCTATGTAGTTGTGGAAAGAAGTATAAAGGAGAGACGGGCCGCTCCCTTAAGGTAATGCTACAAGAACATCGCAATGCCGTAACACGAGCGGAGACTGAAAAATCAGACTTAGCTGACCACATATGGAAGAGCGAAAGGGATCACCGCCCCCTATGAGATGAAGTTGAACGAATAAATAGAGAAAGCCACTGGAAACTACGTAAACTTGGGGAATCAGCACATATACTAGGCTTCAAAAATCTTTTAAGCCTACCTAGCATAGAGATATGGGAACCAGTGATACGAGGTGCCAGAGAAAATCGTCAGTGTCAAAAATTGCAATATGAGCTCTGGTAAAAATACTAGAGAAAACCATTAACATCAAAAATACTAGAGAAAACCATTAACATTAAAAAGTTCCAATATGAACTCTGGTCAAAAAGGACATTAGGTTTATAAGTCCCCAAATTCAGTTGCAAGGTTAGAGGGAGATAACTCAAGACTTCAAATTAAGGTATTACTGCGCAAGGAATAGAGTTCAGATACCGAAAAAGGTTGGAGCGTACTGGAGGGATGAAAGTTTGTACAAATGGCAACAAAGATGAGGACAATAGTCCGAAAAATATAAATATTATAAATACTAACTCATCTCAGAAATATAGACAAATAAAACGATCTACTATTAAAAGTCGTACAAATGGTAACAAAAGAGAGGACAATAGTCCGAATAATGTAAGTGCTGTACATACTACCTCATCTCAGAAATATAGACAAATAGAATGATCTATTATTAAACGTCGTACAAATGGCAACAAAGGAGAGGACAATAGTCCGAATAATGTAAATACTGTAAATACTACCTCATCTCAGAAATATAGACAAATAGAATGATCTATTATTAAACATCATAGAAAACGACAACAAAGATGAAGACAATAGTCCGAATAATGTAAATACTGTATATACTAGTTTATCTCAGAAATATAGACAGAGAGAATGATCTATTATTAAACGTCGTACAAATGGCAACAAAGGAGAGGACAATAGTCCGAATAATGTAAATACTGTAAATACTACCTCATCTCAGAAATATAGACAAATAGAATAATCTATTATTAAATGTCGTATAAATGGCAACAAAGATGAGAACAATAGTCCGAATAATGTAAATACCGTAAATACTACTTCATCTCAGAAATATAGACAATTAGAATGATCTATTGTTAAACGTCGTACAAGTGGCAACAAACCTGAAGACAATAATCTGAATAATGTAAATACTAAAAATAAACAAGACAAGAAGTCTTAGCGTAAGTTTTCCATTCGAGTACCGAATTGTCAGTTAGGTCTTAAGGCAAAGAACGACTCATTCGTGGTTCGGTATACTGGAATTCTTCTTTTAGAGACATGTGTGTGAAGAATAGATAGTCTTTGTCCTGGATTTCTTGATACGCGGACTGGTTTAATTTTGACCCTTGAGAGAGTCCTCGTTCGGGTTTACAAACTAAATCTGGCCTTGTGTCACATCCTGTCTCAGTGGAGAGAATTCAGAGTTCCACGATTGCTTAAAATTATCAACCAAGTTTTCGGTTTTGGGGCAGAGTGCGAATCAATCGGGGCTTGGTCTACGGACAAAGAGTCGTCTGTGAGATATAGATCATGCAAAGAGCCTAATACATGGTTTGTGGGTGTTGGATAAATTTTGACCGTTGGAATGATTTTTCACATTCGAGTTACCCACGTTGAACCTGATATTGTGTGACATTCCGTCTCGTTGCAAATACTTAAATTCACAGAGTTCCAAGAAGGAACGCATATTTTTGTCAGGCTATGTCTTAGGACAGAGTACGGCACTAGAGGGTCTCTGTCTGAGGAAAATAGACCATACAATGTTCCCAATCGTGCAGTTGCTGGAGCTGGGTAGATTTGCTCGTGTTCTCCGCGTTAAACCAGACATGATGTCAAATTCCGTCTCGGTGGGGAGACATTAGGTAAATATCCAGAGTTCCGTGAGAGCTCGTCATTATCGTTGGCCAAAATACGACTCAGTCGAGGTTCTGTCTAATGACGGAGACGAAAATAATAAAAACAGACAACTCTAGAAAATACAAAGTGCCGAATGTCGCAGTCGCGGGGCTGGATATTTTTTAAACTTGGCCCGAAGGTACGCACTCGAGTTCTCCAACTTAAACCAAAGAAGGACAAACATGAAACATTTGAAATGTAGTTCTACAGGAGGATGCTGCGGATATCATGGACCGAGTATTTGAGCAATGTTGAGGTTTTGGAAAGGATGGAAACGAAAAGGAAACTAATATTGAGCATCAGGAAGAGACAACTGAAGTTCCTGGGACATGAAATGAGGAAGGAGGGCTTGGAGAATTTGATACTAACAGGCCAGATAGAGGGGAAAAGAGACAGAGGAAAGCAACGGATAACATATTTCAAATGCCTGAGTAGGTGGATGATGGAACGAGGGTTGCATGGTGTAACAGAAGGCGTGCTAAGAGCCACCAGGGATAAGGAGACGTGGAAAGCCATGATCGCCTACGTTCTTAAAGAACAAGGCACAAAGAAGAAGAAGAAGAAGAAGAAGAAGAAGAAGAAGAAGAAGAAGAAAAGACTTATTCACGGCTCTGTCTACGTACTGAGTCAAGACTGAGAAAAATTAATTATGCAAAGTGGCCGAACCCACTGTTGCAGGTTTGTGTATACTTTGACCCTTGGCCCAAGTGTAGTGATTTTTTTCCGTGCTAAACACGCGATTGTATCACATCTCGTCTCAATGGTGAGACCGTAGTGAAATATCCAAAATTCCCAAAGGGCTCATTGTTGTCAATCACAGTTTTCATGTAAAGTACGACTCACCAGGGGCTTTGTCTACGAACGGAGGCTCGTCTGAGAAAAATACACAATGCAAAGTGTCTTATCCTGTGGTTGCGATTGATAGGTAAATTCTGAGTGTTCACGCTCGGTTTCCCAACGTTTAAACACGCCTTTGTGTCGTATCCCGTCTCAGTGGTGAGTCTTTGTGTAAAATCCAGAATTATAATATTATTCTAATAGAATGTTTGTTAGGCTAACAATGGAGTCCTTTGCAACATTTTATAATCCTTAGTACCGTGATATAGGATTTTGAAAGTAGTTCTTAGTAAAATCATTTGTTGCTGGAAATTTCTTTCTTTCTAATACGCTTAAATGCCTCTTTGTCTTATTTTAACTCAAAACAAGAAAATACAATTTATTTAAGAATATATTAATTATGTGAATGTGTGTAGGAGGTGCACTGGATATCGGCCAGGAACGAGAATCAGGGAGCCGAGTTCGAATTCCAATTGAATTTCTTACCCTTGGGAAAAATATTAATCCGTATCAGTTAAGTATCATACCTGAAACACGCTTGGGCGATCATGTCTCGAAAGAGACATGACTGACTGGGATACAAGATTATCCTGCAGTAGGTTGCCATTGCTTTCTGCGGTAGACTGGTTGCCAGTCAAGGTTATAGAACCCAATCTGTTCTGTTATTTAACCCATAACTGGAAGGAAGAGACGGATTAATACCTTTCCCAAGGGTATTTGCGCGGAAGTGAATGCAATGAATTCAACTGGTATTCGAACTCGGCTCCCCGATTTCTCGTTCCGAGCCGATATCCACTGCACCACAACGCACATCCATTAATCCGTATAGTTCATTAAATAATAGAACAAATTGGGTTCTGTAGCCTTGGTTGACAACCAGTCTACTGCAGAATGTAATTGCAAACTACTGAGGGAAAATCTTCTGCCCAGTCAGTCATGTCTCTTTCGAGACATGATCACCTAAGCGTGTATCAAGTATAGCACTTAACTGATTGACAACATAATAGCTGGAAACATAAATAAGGGCTTCTATTGGACATAAAGAGAGGGATCGGTATACTATTGTTATGAAGTAATAAACTGATTCCCCAATATTTACTACGTCTTAATATAAATTTGTGTGTTAAATAGCAGGTCTCATTGTTTTCTTTAGCCTTGGTTGGCAACCAGTCTACTGCAGAAAGTAATAGCAAACTACTGAGGGAAAATATTCTGCCCAGTCAGTCATATCTCGAAAGAGACTTGATCGCCAAAGCGTTTATAACGTATGGCATTTAACTGACTGAATATAATAGTTGGAAACATAATTAAAATGTCTACTGGACATAAATGGGGGATCGTTTTTATATTATTATGAAGTAGTAACCTGATCCCCCACTAATTATACTTAATATAATAATCTATCTCTTCCCCCTCTCGCACTGAGTCAAATAACAGGACAGATTGGGTTCTATAGCCTTGGCTGGCAACCAGTCTAGCACAGAAAGCAATGGCAACCTAATGCGGGATAATCTTCTGCCCAGTCAGTCATGTCTCGAAAGTGAAATATGTGAAAGTACTTAAAGAAGAAGAGACTGCCTAAATAGAAAGCATGCAAGATATGCTATAGGAGGGAAGATGTCAAACGAGGAAATGAAATGATGGAAAGTAGATGAAAGCATCAGAAATGAAATAAAAATATCATAACGTGAAGGAAGGTGAGAAGAAATATTTATGGAAAAGAATTCAGTTTGAAAATCAAACACCAGTAACAGAAGAAAAGTAATAAACTTTTACTGTGAAACCAATAAATTGGAAATGCGAATCTACTCCTTCAGCTTCTTTTCTCGCACTTTCCGCCTGTGGAATTCCCTTCCATTTACTTGCTTCTCCGACAGCTACAATCTCCAAGAATTGAAATGTAAAGTCAATAGTCATCTTCTGTCTCACTAACTTGCATCCTCTCTCGAGTGCTCCTTTTTCCGTCCACTCCACTCATCAGTATTCCCATCCTTTTCTTACCCACTTCCTGACACGCCCAATAACCTATCACTCTTTCTCATAACTTTATTCCTATGTAACCCCCTGCACAACAGTGGCTGTAAACTGCTTTGTTAAGGCAATATGATTATGAAAAAGATAGATAGATAGTCAATATTCTAATCCTTCATTTACCCACTTTCTGACACCCCCTATAACCTGTCACTCTTCCTCGTGATATTTCTCCTATGTTACCCCCTGCACAACAGTGGCAGTTTAAATGTCTTGCTTGGGGTGAGATGATAATAAAAAAGATAGATAGATAGATAGATAGATAGAGAGAGAGATAGATATGAACAGACTGAGATAGATAGATAGATAGATAGATAGATAGATAGATATGAACAGACTGAGATAGATAGATAGATAGATTGATAGATAGATAGATAGATATGAACCGACTGAGATAGATAGATAGATAGATAGATAGATAGATAGATAGATAGATAGATAGATAGAGTCAATATTCTAATCCTTCATTTACCCATTTTCTGAAACCCCCTATAACCTGTCACTCTTCCTCATGATATTTCTCCTATGTTACCCCCTGCACAACAGTGGCAGTTTAAGTGTCTTGCTTGGGCCGATATGATTATAAAAAAATAAAGTAAAATAAGACTTAAAAATAAGGAAGAATAAAGAAGAAAAATAAAAAATAAAACTATACGAAATAAAAAACAGAAGTAGAGAAAAAAACATTCATGAGAAAGAGAGGAAGAAAGAGAACGAAAGTTGGAGAGCTAGAAAGAAGGAATAACGAAAAAGTGAATTAAAGCAAAAAGAAAAAAATAAAATAAAGAAAAACAGAAAGAACGAATGAAAAAAGGTTAAAAAACAACTGATGAAAAAAAAGGAAGGAAAGAAAAGTTTATGAAAAAAATGAAAAATATTGAAAAAAAAAAAAAAGGAAGCAGTCTACGTGAAACCAAAACGAAAGAAACGAAAAGAAAGACAAAGAAAAAAGGATAGGAAAAAAAATAAATGAAGCAGTTACGATTAAAGAAAAGTAATGTTAACTAAAGAAAAGAAAAATTAACAAGAAAATGCAGAAAAAGTAAGAAAAGAGAACAAAATTAAATGATTAATATCAACGGTTAATGTCAAAAAAAGAAAAAAAGAGAAAACGAATAAGACGGGAAATTAATGAAGAAATAAGCATTTGAAAAAAAAGAACTAAAAAATAGAATTATTCAAAACAACAAAAAACGCCAAAAATATAAAAAGGAATCCGGACCCCACTCAGCGAAACTATTTGCATTAGAAAAAAATATTTCTGCAAGATGTAATGTAATGTGTAAATCGATATACATTTCAATTGTTTGCTTCCCAAAAACTGTGTGAAAAGATTTCATTGAAAGCTAGACGAGAAAAAAAATTTAAAATGTTATTTGCCTTCCATTTGCTTGCCGTGTTGTTTTGACGTTATTTGTGATAACCCGGTTCACGTGTTTGACTTAAGGACGAATAACTTTCACTTGGTTGGCCACATTTAGAATCAGGCAATTTCTATGCCCTTTCCAACGTCTCCTGGTGGCTATCTTTCATTTATATCCTGCTTTCTGCCACAAAAGTGACAGGTAAGTTTTGCATGTTTTATACCCTAACTGTGACAGCCGAATTTCATTTGCCATTACGGATGCGACCCCAAATATGGTGTGGGTCAGTTTTTCTTGAAAACAAACTAAATCGGGAAAAGGATATAACCTCAGGTGTTCTTAAATATCTGAGTTAAATAAAAAATAAAAATCAAACTCAGAAAAGGGCAGAAAATTACAGCAGGATTTTTTGAATATGACATTAAATATAATAAATAAAAAAATAAAGACAGAAAGAGAGGAAAAAGAAAGAAAGGGACAACGAAATATAAAAGAGAGGAAATACATGAAAGACTGAAATATAAGGGACTAGCAGTATAGCTCGGCGTTGCTCGGGTGTAATGAAAGTTCTAAAACTAATCCATGGTCCTGGACTCTTTGGACGTTGACGCGAAAGACTAAAAAGCAATAGTTGTTTCCAATTAAAGCGAAACCGTAGACTGAAGGAAAAATGAATGGATGTCAGTCAAATTTTGATTTCCTGGTATCGATATCAAATAAGTTGTTTTCGTCGTAAACTGAATTTTGAAGGCTAAATAAGTCCGCTGAGCAAATGGTATCATGGCTGAGACTAAGAATTACAATTATACCTACTTAGAGCCAAACCCGAAGCAAAAACTAAAATAAAAAAAGCTGAAAAAATACAGATATACAGGCAGATAAACACACACACAAACATCTTGCCTTTGATATATATATATTATCAATTTTCTACACTATTGTAAGAACTTCAACCTTGAAACTTCTGAATATCGTTTCTTATGTCTTTGTCTATGAGTGTATCAAATTTGATTAAAATCGAACCATTCCTTCTATAACCCGATTTTTTCGATTATCGATATTTATCGGGGTTACCGCGACACAAAACCTAGCTAATAACACTCGCAGACGCTTATAGTACAACGGTGTAAATTTTCAAGAAGATCGGTTCAGCCGTTTCGGAGTTTGTAAGTAACGTACACACACACAGACACAGACATACACACACAGACGAAGTTCAATTTGCAAATATGTTTAGATAAAATGAATGAAAGAGGTTCAAAAGAAAAATCAAGCATGGAAGAGGGTTTTAAAAAATTAAAGGAAAAGGAAAAAGAAAAGATTAAAAGTTAGTAATGGTTAGAAAAGAAAAAGAGAAGGCAGCTGTCGACAGAAGGCAAATTTGAAAAAGAAAAAAAGAGAAGCAATAAAAGAAAGAGAAGAAAGAAAGAAAGAAAGAAAGAAAGAAAGAAAGAAAGAAAAAAAGCATATCCGATAAAATTGAATGAAGGTACAATAAAGAAAATTCAAGTTTTTAAGAAAACAAGGGAAAGGAAAAAGGATAATCGTAAAAATTGATATTATTGAAAATATATAAATAGGCAAAAAATATGAAATGATAACAAGATAAATGAATAAGGATCGACTTCTAGAGATTGTAGCTATCAAAGAAGCATGAAATAGAAGTGAGTTTCTCAAACTGAAAGTGCGAGAAAAAAAAATATTAGAGTAGACGAGATGGTTACACTTAAATACTTTGGCGTAAAAGAGTGAAATCTTAATGCCAATTTATCAGCACGTGTGATCGCGGTACGAGGGAAAAATGCTCATCAAAGCAGTTGCCATAATTTTTATGGCAACTACATTGATGAGCTTTTTTCCCGTAGAAAAGACAGAGGAAGGCCACATCACAATAAATGGCAAAGTGAGTTAAACTGGGTTGTTATATCCGGACCGATTATATTTTAGGTACTTTTTTGGATTTCGTGGAGATCTTCATGATGAATAGCAGGAACACCCAACCAGATATGGCTGTTATATATCGCCGTACGACGACAAAACAACAAACACGCATATATAAAAATATAAGGTTATATTTTTATTAATAACGACGGACCGTGTGGAATAGAGAACGGAAGGGTGAGAGGCACATGGGTTGACGGGAGTGTAGTTTTTGCCTGTGGTGTCCCTCTGCTTCCACTGGTCGTTCTCTGCTGGCGAATCCGTGTGTCGAGGTCTTTATATAGTCTTCTAGAACCGGGACCTTCCTTCCGGTTTTGCCTCGCCCACGCAACGCCCACGTAATTCTAAGAGACACCTGATCTGTTTGCCTCTGTAGCCATTTCCGCCGCTGTCGGAAATAAGGTCAAAACGACATCCGCTCCCTTCACCGACAGGAAACACCATCGCTTGCATCACTTCCTCGGGTGGGGCCAGATTGTTATATTACACTCCTCGCCCTCCCATTTTCCAAAATGTTCACCTAAGAACATTTTAAGCGCAACACCCTCACACCCCCCCATGCCACACAAGCCCGACAATTGTACAAAACATGTGCACGCCGAAACAACAAAACATGTGCACGCCGAAACAAACAAAACAAAACAAAAATATATATGGGGGAGCCTACATCGGCAACCCAACAATGTTCGTGTCCATTGTGGAATTTTCCTGTACAAAAACACAGAATCTCTTGCGTATGCTTCATGACGCAGTGTTGGAAGTCAGAATGAGTGAGACTGCCACAAAAGTGATGATAGAATTAATTGGGACTTATACAGAGGATAATGTTCTCCCAGCTTGATGTTTCATTGTTCTTTTTTTTTTTTTTTTTTTTAAGTTTCTGTAACTTTCAATGTTCGTTTCCTTTCTCGACTCTGTCCATACGCGTAGACGTCTCGATGCACGACCATATGATCATAGGCGGTAACGGCGCCCCAGTTTCTAAACTGACATCGAGTAAATGACCTTTGACCAACACCATGCGTGTTTCCGCTCGAGTTTATTGTTACACATGTAACTTCATTTAATTTAATTTAATTTCAAACATACTATGTTTGAACACAGAAAAATGGCCATTATCTGCAGTACATATCATTCATAGTCTGACCGAGAAATGTTCAATAGAAAACGAAGAAAATTACCCTGATTCCAACGTTAATCCGCATGCAATTTACTTGTGGCGGATTAGAGGTTTCATCTATCTTAATTTAGTCTAAAAAATGGACCCGTGACTCGTAGTTCCTTAGTTTGTACAATGTTTTCTATTCCTTTAACTACTTCCTCTGGATTCGAATCCAAGCATATCTGATTTGTTGACATCTCTCTGTTTAACGCAGAGACATTTGAGTGTTGAACACCCGTTGACCCCGGAATACTATTCACAACGGATAACTCCCTTTCCTTTCCCGAAGCACTGTTGCTTCTTTCACACTTAAAAATCCGCTTCCTAGCTAGTATTCCAAGGATTATCATAACGCCGACTATGCCAGCACTAACTCCTATCGTCAACTTCTTCGGGAGTTCTTCATATCCTTCACTAAATCTTTCCATATCTATCTGTTCCAAGGTATTTACTAGTTTGCGGATAGGAATCTCCTCCATATCGCGCAATTTACCGGCATGGTGTCCACTGAAAAATTTGGAAATTTCTGCGTAATTGGGGACCAAACCACTGAACCAGAGACGTTTATGGGTGTGAGCTGTAGTTTCCCTACGTTTCTAAATCTTGAGTCACCGTTAACCTGTGCAGCCAACACCATGTGATCATTGTAAGCAGTACACCCCTCCTTTATCCGTATACTGGCCAGCGGGGCTTGGGCGACAAGCTTGCTCCGAGACCCGCCACCACAAAGAACTGCAAAGTGCAAATCCCTGGTAGCAGCGACCATCCAAGATTCCCGGTCCACCCTGATTGCGATTGGAAGTCGAGTATTCGTTTTAACTGTGACTCGACAGTTCCTCTCTATTCCTGCTTGATTATGCCGAAAAAGCGACATCTCGCAAGATTCTCTTGAATTGGTAGCATAAACGGGACCGGATACCTCGCACAATCCGTCGGTACTTGCCGAGCACCGTGTCGCTTCAGCCTGGCCCAAGAGAATATAGCGTGTTCCAGCCCTATTTACCGCGATCATTTTTGACTCCATTTCAAACCTGGCCGACAACTTGGATCCGAACGCTGAACCTGATCGTGTGGGCAACGGAAGAAGAAAATTCAAAATGTTATATACTACATAGGAGTGTTCTCTATCCACCAATGGGACGTCCACCACAACCACAATCGATTTTGAGTCAAAAAGTGTCCTACAACTTAATGTTTTATAATAATACCAGATGTCCTTATCTGGATCGCTTGCTAATTTGAAATTATCTGGGAGCGTCTGAGCTATTTTATGCATCAATCTCCTTAAGTCGTGCGGAGCGATTATGCTAGGAGACAAATGACCAATCGACAATAAGTTGAGCTGCAGTTCCAAATAGCTTAAAGCCATACGGACGTCTAAGAAATATTTTCCTAATTTATCGACTATAATCTTGTACAACCAGTATCTATGGGTAAGGATCTCTAATCTGGATACTCGTTTATCCAACCCCTGTGTTGCGTTTGCCATGGAACCTACAATACCTTTAAGGCTAGAAATAATTTCATTTATTTTGTGTCTATTATTAGATACCTCATGTCTCGTAACATTTATTACGGAAATGCTATCCTCTGTCATATGTAGTATCCTTTCCTGTGTATTTGCTAACTTACCCAATGCTCTTTTGATCACACGTAGATCATCTTCCGATGTTACTCCAAAAAGGTAACTAAGAGCATTCCCTACAAAGGGCAACACGGACCGCTTAGTTCTGCGAGTCATAGACCTATAATCTTTGTATTTTAATAACAGCCTTTCACGTTCTATTACAATTTGCTTAAATTCATCATTTACATGATTCATCAATGTTTAGAATGTGACGTCCCCAAGGAATTCCTGTGGGAAATTTTCCTTTGCGCCCGACTGGACATTTTGTATGCATCCCTTCAATGATTGGAACGCAGCGTCGTATGGTGTCAGATTGATCGAAAATGTCACCAGCCACCTTGCACGTGACAGTGAGATCTCGTTCTGTTCAATAAATACGACGTTCTGGTAATTTTCAATCGCTACGTCCAATCCAGGAAAAAACAGCAGGACCAAAAGAACAAGATTTGCCATCTGGAACGAAAGACAAAGCCGTTAGTCTCGCTCTGTACTGACACCAGAGACGAATAATTTACTTTATGCTTTAGATACTATTAATAATTTTCCACGTTTGTATCTTCCTAACTATTTCACTTAAACTATCGTTAATCCTCCCACTGCTTTCTTTCCCAATCCTATAGCATATCAGCCAATAAGTCTACAAGACTTTTCAGTTGTTCTTTCTTTTTGTTCCGATCAACCGTGGAATCTGCAGGTCTATCCGTGCTTTTTGCCCCAACAGACGTTTGCCTCATTTGGACATCTTCGCTGCTAGGTGATTCCCTAGAAAAACCCTGATCTACATGAGTAGATCCAGTCGTTTCACACTTTGAGCAATCATCCTCGAACGTGGATGAAACATTATTTATACCACCAATTCTATCATCATTATCAATAGTTGACACGTTTTTATTCGCCATTTTACGTCGCGTCATGATGCGACGCTCCATTAATGGAACATCAGACTCATCGTCTGATTCCACACGTTGGAGTCGATTTTTGTGCACTGGGAAGTCGGTCTGTTCCGCTCCGGATTCGTCATCCGAATCACTGGATTCTACTGGAGCAGCCAATACAATCTTTTGTAACGGCCTATCGGAAGTAGGGATTTTCCATTCATCAATGGACGCTGCCCGAAGATGCTCAGCATGCGTCTTAATGACTGAGCCGGTTAACTGATCTCTAATTCTATAAGAGACCGGGCCAATCTTTTCAACGATCACATAATATGGCCGCCAGCGCACATCTAACTTCCCTTTCATTTGGTGATTCTTATAGTACACCAAATCACCAACCTCAAAAGTTGTATTTTTCGTCTTACCACGCGACTTATCTATCGCGGCTCTCCTCGCTTTTCTTATATTATTCCTAACTAAAGTGAAGCTACGATGCATTTCCTGTAGTGCAATTTGGTGATGCTCATCACCATAATATATGCGACGAGGCCTCAGTATATTGTCCAAGGGCAAAATAACATCCCTGTTATAGAGCAAGTAATACGGTGAAAACTTAGTGGTTTCGCTCACATGAAACCGGATAGCCGCCAACATTTGGTTAATGTAAATATCCCACGACTGTTCGTTGTTGCCGATTTTTTTTTTTTTTTTTAAATATAACTTATGAACAAGAGCAGAACACACACAAGATCAAATCAAAAGTCACCTACCTGTCGTCTATGGTCGTCCGGCTGCTTTCTATTTTCGTCTTCTTTTTTCTTTTTCTTCCTCTATCTAGCTGTTTTTAATTCCGTCGAATTTCAATTGTCGCCGTGGTAACCAAGCTCGTATCTATCTGTTTTGTTGTTGTTGTTGTCTCAAAACAGCAAGTCACTGGGCACCAATTTGCGTATGTTATATATCGCCGTACGACGACAAAACAACAAACACGCATATATAAAAATATAAGGTTATATTTTTATTAATAACGACGGACCGTGTGGAATAGAGAACGGAAGGGTGAGAGGCACATGGGTTGACGGGAGTGTAGTTTTTGCCTGTGGTGTCCCTCTGCTTCCACTGGTCGTTCTCTGCTGGCGAATCCGTGTGTCGAGGTCTTTATATAGTCTTCTAGAACCGGGACTTTCCTTCCGGTTTTGCCTCGCCCACGCAACGCCCACGTAATTCTAAGAGATACCTGATCTGTTTGCCTCTGTAGCCATTTCCGCCGCTGTCGGAAATAAGGTCAAAACGACATCCGCTCCCTTCACAGACAGGAAACACCATCGCTTGCATCACTTCCTCGGGTGGGGCCAGATTGTTATATTACATGGCGACAGTATCCAATACTCGGATGAATGGTAAATTTATAAATGTGTAAAATGTAATCTTACGAGAAAAACTTTTTGCACATTTATAAATCTACCATTCGTCCGTGCATTGAAAACTATTGCCATATCATCAGTATTTGAAATTAGATATTAATTGACAGTCGAAACCTTATTTTAAATGTCCTGGTGCTCTAGCTAAAGGGAAGTTAATAAATACTGATAATAGGAAACGAATCAAAGTTATCCATATTGGTTAACTAGTAGTTTAGTCCGGTTTCACTCGGGTAGTTTAAGGAATAATAAGAATAAAAAACACATGATGAATTTACATAGCAAATACTTACACAACGTCCACCCTCGTCACTTTTTATAGATACAGATAACAATGTAGAATGTCTCTATTGGATTAGGGTTTCAGGGGGAGGGGTACATATATTGATATAAATAATATTAAGTGGAGTGATCGATTCTATATTGTAATAAATACATAAACTGATCCCTGACTTTGTTGAGTGATAATATATATTTTTTACTCTTAATTTTGTCTTTCTGAAAAGTTTCAAAGTGTCGTTAGCGTTCTAAAATTTTGATCTACATCTGAGCGCAACTCCCGTCGAGCTAGACCACAAAATGTAAACGCTAAGTCGAATCTATCAAACAAACAAATACTTACACAACGTCCACCCTTGGAAGTATTAATAAGCTGATTTTATAAGGGCCACTTAAATGTGTCACAATGTCAAAAATTTGTTTCGGGTTGAACTCATTACTCAGATGTAATAGGTTCTACTTAAAAAAATCTTGTTAGCCATTGCACCACGTTCAGTTACAGAAATGAATATTAATAATATAGAGATCACCATCATCTCCTTTCTGAAGCCAACAGGCTAATAAAATCACATGGTTTTATTTTGGTTCAGTTTTTAACTTAGACAATATGCGTCTCTATTAAAGAATCGTTCACCTACATAAAAACAAGAAAGATTTCCTTTTGAATTTTTGAGCTTGGCAAAAAAGAAAACTCTCGACTGATATTTCAAACAATACTCTGGAAATTAGGACTTCAGGAAGAATAGGATTCTCTTTTTGTATTTAAAATGTCAAATGAAATGATCTTTATTAAACAATAGGAAGTCAAAAATAACAATAGAATATTGTAAAATCTAATGGGGAAAAAGTCAGGACTTCAAGGCTAGACAAAATAGAATAATGGATTGGGGCCGAAATAAAGCCAGAATAATTGAAATTTCAAAAAAGGAAAAAAAACATTGAACATGAAGTTTAGCAGAATATTCCTTTCCTTAAAAATGTAATTCCTACGATATTACCAAAGAGATCAAGCTATAGAATGTTAAAAGGAATAGATACACATGTCAGAAATCGGAGAGATTTATCGCCGTATAATCGAGATGATATTTCCTCGAAATATTAGAGGCATAGTTCAGTTTAGGTTAACGGACTTCATATATCAACCCATGATGGGTTATTTATTGTTGACTGTTATGGGAAACCCAGTGAAGGTTGATTTGGGTTTTACTGGTAGCCAATAAGGCAAGCCACGTCTACTATTGTTCTACACTGAAATTTGGCTTGTGGACAAAAGTCAAGGATTCAAGGATTGTGAGAACGAAATGATTTGCCAAACGGATTTGGAATGTGGCAAATCTTTCATTTGCAAAAGGAAGAGAATAACGAAAAATGGTTAAACATGCCTGTTACTGAGAATGCACAAAGTGGAGAAACGGAGAGGGCCAGCGTTCGAACCACGTCAAGGAATATTTTCACAAAGAAACAAACATATTTTCTAATTTTCTATTACATCTTACTATTTGTGATTCACTCTTTCTCTCTACGTCTCTCTGGTTATTTACCTTCATGTTTCCTTTTATACTCTCTCTCTCTCTCTCTCTCTCTCTCTGTGTGTGTGTGTGTGTTTGTGTGTGTACTGAAACATTTTGAGTACATTGCATATTAAAGAACAAAGCTAGTTCATGGGTAACTGAACCTCCGGCCCAAAATTAAAGGGAAATGTAGTCTACCTTAGGAAACAATAATGATAATTTTGAAGAAATAACTCTTAAATTTGAGCTATAAGTCCAATTCAGGAAAAACAAACGATTTGGGCTGAAATTCCAATTCTGGCCGAAAATTGAGTTCTTCAAATCATAATCTCTGCGAAATTTCAAAACTTCACTAAACCTATTATTTAACTCTGAGTCCATTTAAAAAAAAACAAAAAAATGATTTTCCCGATTCACAACTTTTGAAGATATTTTAACTTTAAATTTATTTTTAATTCACAATTTTTGTGAATATAAATTTTGTGAAGATCAATATAAATTTCAAAATTTCAAAATAAATATTTTTTTCAGTTATTTAAAAATTTAAATTTAAACCTGTTCTCTCCACATCAATTCCAGTGCTTCAAGCACAAGATGAAAGGCATTTTTTTAATCCCACTGTAATAATGATTCCAAAATGGTATTATATGTGTATGCAGAGTATGATGCCCAGCAACCTTGAAATATTTGGGAAAGACATAAGAGTAATCAAGAATCTTTACTGGCAGCAAACCGCCTGTATACGGACAGGTAACGAATTCAGCAGATATACAAAGATAGAAAGATGCGTAAGACAAGGATGTGTCTTTTCACCGGATCTGTTCAACTTGTACAGCGAGAATATTTTGAGGACCCTAGAAGTTATGCCTGGATTTTGTCATCGGAGGCCACAATTTAAACAACCCAAGGTACAAATGCTGATATCAGACACAGAAAGGAAACTACAAGACCTCCTACAGAAGGTAGCTGAAGAGAGTGATAAGAAAAGACTACAAATAAACTGCATGAAAACCGAATGCATGGTCATAAGTAAAAAGGGCAGCCCAAAATGCCAAAGACAGGTCGGGGATAATAGAATCAAGCAGGTACAAAATTTAAATACCTGGGAAATCTCATAACAGAAGACGGAAAGTGCGGCACAGAGATCCGAAGGCGAATTGGCATGGGGAAACAAGTTAAGTAAAGTATTAAGAAAAAGAACAATTTTGCTAGAAACAAAGAAGAGAGTAATGGATGGCTATGTGATGTCAGTATGGCAGTGAATGCTGGACAATATCATCATAGATGAAGAAAAAACTTGAAGTAACTGAAAGTATGTTCTAGACAAGGTTATTACGAATATCATGGATAGAGCATGTGAACAATGATGAGGTTCTAGAAATGATGGAAAGGAAATTAATACTGAGCTTCAGGAAGAGATAACTGACGTTCCTCGGACATGCAATGAGGAAAGAGGGCTTGGAGAACCTTATACTAACAGGCCAGATAGAGGGAAAAAGAGACAGGGGAAAGCAGCGGATAACATATTTGAAGGTCCTGATCAAGTGGATGATAGAACGAGGATTGCACGGTGTAACAGGAGAAGGCGTGCTAAGAGCCACCATGGATAGGGAGACGTGGAAAGCCATGATCGCCTACGTCCTGAAGGGACAGGGCACATTAGAAAAGAGTATATGTTTATAAGAAATTATAATATAGATATAAAGTGGAGGATCAATTCTATATTATATTCAATATATAAACTAATCCTTCATTTTGTGGCCACGTTAGTTTCTATATATTTATATTTTAGATTTATTGGCTTGAGCTACTGGATGGTAGAGCGGGGTTTAAGTGATGTAAATGGAGAAGGCCTGCTAAGAGCCACCAGGGATAGGGAGATGTGGAAAGCCATGATCGCCTACGTCCTAAAGGGGCAGGGCACATTGAAGACTAATATATATGCCAACTGTTTATAAGAAATTATAATGTGGATATAAAGTGGTGAATCAATTCTATATTATATTCAATATATAAATTGAACCCTCATTTTATGGTCATGTTAGTTTCTATACATTTATATTCTAGATGTAAGGGTTGAGCTAGTGGATGGCAGAGCGGAGCTTGAGTGATGTAAGAAGAGAATGCGTGCTAAGAGACACCAGGGATATGGAGAAGTGGAAAGCCATGATCGCCTACGTCCTGAAGGGGCAGGGCACATAGAAGACGAATATATATGCCAAATCTTTATAAGAAAATATAATGTGGATATAAAGTGGGGGATCAATTCTATATTATAATCAATATATAAATTGAACCCTCATTTTATGGTCATGTTAGTTTCTATGCATTTATATTCTAGATGTAGGGGTTGAGCTAGTGGATGGCAGAGCGGGGCTTGAGTGATGTAAGAGGAGAATGCGTGCTAAGAGCCACCAGGGATATGGAGAAGTGGAAAGCCATGATCGCCTACGTCCTGAAGGGACAGGGCACATAGAAGAAGAAGAAGAAGAAGAGTAAGTGCGATCAGTAAGGGCTTCAGAAAGAATTTGCAGTTTATTCATTCAAATAGAAGTAATGAATATATCAGCAGATAAATATCACAGATCTCATTTTAAAGCTATCAAGCAATAATAACATATATGCATGCAAACGATTTCTGTGTTTTCATTTGTTCTCTATAAAAATATGTCTGAAAACTTCGTGGTTACTATAGTGCCACGCAAACAAGTACTACCTAAAACACGGACCAATTAAACCTTTCCCCCATTCATCTATTTTGGTTTGAAATCAAAATCTGTTAAATATCTGATATATATTACTGAATGGTCAACGGCCATCAATCACAATGTTGAAAATTAAACCCGATATCTGACTATGCACTCAGAGCAATGATGACACAACAGAGGGTTTTGGAGAATAAAGTCGATTGCTAAAGGCGGGCGTTCCCTAATAGAATCAACGACCATGTATATACATACTTGCAGGAAAAATTGTTTGAGTTCAAGCGAA
The DNA here is from genome assembly GCA_037127315.1 of Ascarosepion bandense. NCBI lineage: Eukaryota > Metazoa > Mollusca > Cephalopoda > Sepiida > Sepiidae > Ascarosepion > Ascarosepion bandense. Next base: position 1,093,421 of record JBBBDQ010001451.1, on the reverse strand, counting down.
CGTGCAGGCCGGGGAACCAGTCCTTCCCTATTCATTCATCTTTCATGGAAGATGTCAGCGTATGGACATTTACTGTACACTTTCTTTAATGTTAATAACCGAAAAACCAAGTATTTGCGGACGTACACTACCGACCAACATTATTAAGCGACCCAGTTTTTTTAAAAGAAATGATGTATTCCATACTATTTTTAGTATTTATTGCCAAGTGGATAATTCTAAATGAAAATAAAAGGGTTCTTTTGTCATTACTTTGCAAAATTTTACAAGGCATGGAATTATAGATGAACTCGTCCGAATCACCCTAAATTTTCTTCATTCTTTCATTGATGAAACTGCAATATAGGTAATTATTAAATCTTTATAAATTCATTTGATGTTATTGTGCAGTATTAACAAAAATCGATTCCATTTTGGTTTACAATCATTCACATAGCAATAAATACTAAAAGATAGTATTAAATACATCGTTTTTTTAAAACTAGGCTGGTCTAATAATTATGTCCGGTAGTGTATGTGCTATATGAATTTTTGTCCTTTCATTTTGTATTGGTAATCTAATCCAAATGTTTGTAAAATCTGATATACCATCGCTCATTCGATAATGAATTGGAGTACTCTAGCTATGAGGCGTGTTTATACGCGCTAAAAAGCCTGACTTCTTCTACTGGACGCTCGTGGCCAAGGGGTTTCAATCCTGGGTTAGAAAGTGACCGGAGTCTAAGCCATAATGATGAGCTGTAATACAGCGAAATTGATCTGTCTGTGGATGACTATATATATATATATATATATATATATATATAAGAAAAATTGAGGCAGACACGTTATTTCATGGTAAATCTGAAATAGAGGCTTATATTTCCGACCTACCATGAAATAACGTGTCTGCCTTAATTTTACTAATATTTGCTCTATATGTATTTATATACATATATATTTCGCGCTCTCTTAGAGAGTTATCCTACCACTGTATGTATAGGATACACCTTTGGATTTTTCTATAGCCACATTGCATGCTGATGTATATATATATATATATATACTTACTACGACCTTGTTTCTTCTTTTTTTATTTTGATTTTAATTATTTCACGTTGTAATTAATTTTGCTTTCTTAAGAGAAGTTAAAATACTGTCGAATGATGGAAGTTGCCATGGAAAACTTAGAAGTTACTGCAATTCCCATAAGTTTCAAAATTAATAAGTGTAATTTATTCATTTTAAAATAAAGAAGTGCCTTATACAAAATGTTTTTCTATTTTGTCATTCAATTTCTCTTCTTTTGTTTAAATACAGAATATATTTCTTATTCTCTATATCATAAGCCGGCAGATATGCGTTCATTAAAATAACGGGGTTTGAATTTGTGGTCTTGTATTTTTCGTCTACAATCTCCGCCCAAAAATCAAATTACAAATCGGGAATACCAAACGAGTATAAAACTACAAGTATCTAGGAATACAAGGGGGAAATTGTGACACCGAGATCCGAAGACTCATTGGGATGACCGAAGATGCATTTCAAAATCTAAGCAATGCAATAAGAGGCAGAAAATCCTCGTTAGAAACGAAGAAAAGTATACTTAACAGTTACGTGATATCTGTTCTCTTAGTGAATGCTAAACGATCTCCTCTGATGAAGGAGAGACATGAAGCAACAAAAATGTGGTTCTACATATAGATGCTGAGAATACCATGGACTGAACAAGTGAGCAACGAGGAAGTTTTAAAGAAGACCTAAACAAAGATTAAACAAAAACTTAACAAAATGCAGAAGCAGCTAAAGTTGTTGAGGCACGTAATAAGAAAAGACGGCGTGGGAATTCTGTTGCTCACGGGAGAGTTTGAGAGAAAGAGGGACAGAGTAAATCAGTGCGTAACATACATTATGAGCTTGAGTAATTATTTTATAATCATATCGCTCCAAGCAAGGCGATTTACTGCCATTTTTCAGTGGGTTACATAGGAGGAAAGTTTTGAGAAAGAGTAACAGATTATAGGGGGTGTCAGGAAGTGGGTAAGAGAAGGATGAGAATACTGATGAGAGTGGAGTGGACGGAAAAGGGAGCATGAGAAAGAGGATGCAATTAAGTGAGATTACTTTTCACTTTACATTTAAATTCTTGGAGATTGTAGCTGTCGGGAAAGCAAGTAAATGTGATGGAATTCTACAGGCAGGAAGTGCGAGAAAAAAACTAAGAAAGTAGAATTTGCGTTTACAATTTATTGGTTTCACAGTAAAAGGGTGAACTGTGCCAATTCTGATCAAAGTCATTTACAGTCACTTTTGCTCGACTGATTATTTCAAAGTAAAATGGAGAGTTCTGGAGCATAAAGTGATAAAATGAATAGGAAGATGTGGAGGCCACTGTAACCTATATCATGAAGAGAAACGACACAAAAAATAAGTCGTCACTAAGGGGAAAACGTCATTTTTTATCATTTTAACATCTTCACACATATGTATTTATATATTGCGATCTTTGAAAATTGGATTAGAAATCTCTTATCGTATAATTCCAACTCAAACGAATCTATGAACTTCATACACTATTCCGGGTTCTCATTCTTTATAATTTTGCCGTTAATAGCAAAAGTGACTGTAAATGACTTTGATCAGAATTGGCACCGTTCACTTTAGCGTCTCTTATCAGCAAAAGGTCTTCAAATGCCTTCCATTTACACTGATCTTGTCCGACTGATTATATCTTTCTACCTTTATAGATCGCAAGATGGCGACATTTCTCTTTAGTTGGTCTTTATCCAAATATCTAATCAAATCTATTTCTAATTTGGCGTCGATAAAACCGAAGCAGATTTTACTGTTCGAAACAGAAGTTGGTTAATCGGTGCAAGAGTTTAAAAAGAATTTAGGAGAAGGGACTGAATAAGATGAGTGTCCGATGTAATGTTTTATCGTAATAGTCTGTGACAAATGTCCATTCAATAGGCAAGCTAATGTGCGGAGCAAAGCAGTGCAAATTCTATCACCAAATTCTATCAACTCCCTAAAATTTTGAGAAGAAAGACAATGATAAGTTTATGGTAATATCTGCTCTAAAGAATTTAACGAAATTAGATTTGCTCAAATTGATTAGATTCCAATAACGTATGAAATTCTAAGATTTCAGATAGAGAAACGCGAAAATTTTGGCTCACTATATCGGTATAGACTAGCAATTAAAGGAGCAAACAGAAAACAAGGCTATATTTGTGCCAAATAAAAGGACATTATTTGATATATATATATATATATATATATATAAAGAGAGAAAAGCATATATATATATATATATATATATATATATATGAATAGCTTTCATTAAAAATGCCAGACAGTGTATTATCATTGAGTTTTTATATAATTCTTCATGTGTTCGTAATAATTTATGTCTTTTTGGAATTTAAATTATATAAGAATTGTCCAAACATTTTTTACTTTCTAACGATTTCAAAAACTTTGGACAATTCATTTTATAATTTGTGTTCCGAAAAGAAAAAATATTATGCGAACAAAAAATAATAAAATAAAAAAAATTAATGATATCACCATATTTGTCATTTTTACAAATTTTGAAGAACTTTCCTCAGTCGAAAACAATAGCAAATGTTTGTATAACTATATCCGTAAATTCTTCTTTTTTTATTTTAGATTAAGTTTTTCGGTAGACATCGCTATGTTTTTATCTGCTGAGACAGGATCCTTGGATCAATGGATCATGAAAGACAGTGATGCACGATCACCAAGAACACATTTCATCTACATTGGATTATGTTTAACATTCGGGTACATTTGTGGTGTAGTCTGAAAAGTGTTCCGTTTAACACTTCATATTCATATTGCGAGCAAGCAGATATGATTATTACAGACGGCTCAGCGAATGGTAATCGACACAAGGCTGCAGGGCTGTATCAGATTGCGTTTCCAGACTGAAGCCAGCCAAGACATCCAAATTTGTGCTGCTATTTATCGTCGCATTGCTGAGACAGTATCCTTGGATCAATGGATCACGGAAGAGAGTAATGCCCGACCACATTCTACAGAGTGTATGAGCCTATCCAAGTATCATCAGACCTTAAGAGGCTCGCACATGTCTTACATCTCATAGTATCACAAAGAGGGGACTTCAAGAGAAGATTTTGTATGTGTCTCTTTTATTTGCAACGTGTTCAGGATCTTTCGGTGTCTGATAACCCATAAATATGACATAGCTTAAAACTATATATATATATATATATATATGCACATTTACAAACATTGGCATCATGTTTCAATTACCAAAGAATGATAAATTTCCATGTAAACAAATAAGTATAAATCTTTTGTTTTTGAGTTATTAAATTTAATGTTTTGCGTTAGATGATGCTGAATGCCAAAGCAAAATACAATCCCAAAATACTAGGAATATAGTATGTGGCGCCACAGATCTTGCCTCAACAAATTATAAACAAACCAGTTTTATCGCAGATATTTTCAAGTTTAATTTCTGGGAATTACTTTAATCAAACAAAATAAAAGATAACAATGAGAGGGGGAAAATATGTAAAAACTCTAGAGTCCATTCAAACCCAACGAGCATTCTCTCTGTGTACAGAGAGAAGGCTTGCGGGATTTGGTGTATATGGACTGCAGAACTTTAAGATGATATAAAGAGCGCGACCTAGATAATACTGAAAAAGTAGCCGGCACTCAATCCATCAACAGATTCCTGCTATTTATTGCATGTTGGGCTATAGATGATCCAGATATATTTACCATTTGCCTACTATATGCGGCTGGATTCAAAATTCTGGGAGATAAATGCTGTTTAATTCTATAATCCAAACGTTGAGATGTTCTACCTATGTAGTGGCATCCGCAACTACATTCAAATTTGTAAATAAAGGAATTGACATGATGTGAGGATAAAACATCGTTGCGAATGAAAGAAAGAATTGTTTGAGTAAAAATATTACTCGAACATTAGCAGAGGAATAACATTTGCTAACAGAATGCGAAATCCGACCAGCTAAAGATCCACATTCTGTGCCAATATATATATATATATATATATATATATATATATATATATATAATAATAATAATAATAATAATAATAATAATAATAATAATAAAACCGACTCTGTACGTATTCTAATCTTAAAATGTTACACAAGTAATTTTTAAAGACCACGAATAACCAGCAGAATCTAACTCCGTTATTGTCCTCGGCTATAGAGCTTTGGATAAAGAGGGGGAAAAAAAAGGAAACTGCGTAGGACCGACAATACATACAGTTCTTCACAGCAAAGAAAAAAAAACCCTCAAACGGAACGAACCACAAGGAAAGAAAAGTGCTCGATACTAAACTAACCAAAAAGGGTTAACCAAAAGGCAGTCACGCAGAGCAAAAACACACGAAAAAAATCGCAAGATCGCCAAGACCTACCGCGGTTTCGCACAACGAGCCGTTGTGCGAAACCGCAGCAAATCTTGGCGATCTTGCGATTTTTTGCGCGTGTTTTTTTCGTATATATATATATATATATATATATATATATATATATTCAGGCATGTTTTTATGCCATTTTGTTAACTTTTTTTAAATTTCTGAATGAGTTGTTTTGTATAATCGGTCAATTTACCAAAGTACATATTATATTTTGTTTCTTTCTTGAGTAAGTTCAAGTGGTACTGGAATCGTTCACAAGAACTGTGCTTTGTGTATGTTTATGTCCGGTGTTCCCACGTTTGATATGACTAACATTTCAATTCACTCACTGTGACGTTAGTTAACCTCTCAATCTTGATATTTTGTATGTGTTAGAAACTTTAATATATGATACCGTTTCACGAAAGCTACTTTATTTAATGTTGGGTATTTTCTTGTATTACAAGAACTTTCAAATGCGTCATTATTTTTTTTTTTACATTGAGTCTTATAATATTTTAGTGCTCTCTACTAAATTTTGGCTTATGTTAATATATTAATCATTTGTGATATGTTAATTCACGCAATTATAGATAAAAATGTGATAAAAATTTAAAGTATGGTTTCACTGTTTAAATGAGTGAACTGAATTTGATTCCATTAATTGAGGGAACAGTTATATAAATATATGCAAGACCCAATTCTTGGACGCGAATGTAGAAGCTATCGAATCCACAGGAGAAACCTTTTAAAAATATAAATATGAACTTGGGTAAATTTGCCGATTCCATAAAACAACTAATTCGCAAAACTCTAACGCTAGAACATGTATTATTCAACCAATCATTTCTTAAATACGGCTATATCACATTTATATACAGTTTAATTGGAGTAGATAGACTAAACTATCGCCCGGTTCACACTCCACCCACATCTATTGAACAGGTGAAGAGGCTCATCCCTTGTTTCCTGTTTAGGATGCTGTTTCCGGTTTTCTCTTTTCCAATGTTTTCACTCTCTTCTTTTGTTTTTTTTCAATTGGAGTAGATAGACTAAACTATCGCCCGGTTCACACTCCACCCACGTCTATTGAACAGGTGAAGAGGCTCATCCCTTGTTTCCTGTTTAGGATGCGGTTTTCGGTTTTCTCTTTTCCAATCTTTTCTCTCTTCTTTTATTTTTTTTTAATTGGAGTAGATAGACTAAACTATCGCCCGGTTCACACTCCACCCACGTCTGTTGAACAGGTGAAGAGGCTCATCCCTTGTTTCCTGTTTAGGATGCGGTTTCCGGTTTTCTCTTTTCCAATCTTTTCACTCTCTTCTTTTATTTTTTTTCAATTGGAGTAGATAGACTAAACTATCGCCCGGTTCACACTCCACCCACGTCTATTGAACAGGTGAAAAATCTCATCCCTTGTTCCCTGTTTAGGATGCGGTTTCCGGCTTTCTCTTTTCCATTCTTTTTACCCTTACGTAGCCCCCTGTGCATCAGTGGCGTTATCGCCTTGCTTGAGGTGATATGATTAAAAAAAAAAAAGGTTCACGTCGAATCACCGAAGTTAATCATGTTCGAGGAATTACGAAGTTGAATAAGTTCGTGGGATAAATTGACGTGTTTGGTATATCTTCATACGATAATATTTCAGAACGTCTCTAATATATATATATATATATATATATATAAATCAACCATCCGATCGTGCATGGAAACTGATGTTATATCTGGTCAGGTGCCTCTGCTGTTCGTCTCAGTGTTCTCGACAGGCTCAAAAAGAGAATCTCTAATGTGATTGGTCCCGAACTGGAAGTTCGACTCCAGCAACTTTCTCATCGGCGGGATGTGGCTTATCTCTGTCTCATCTATAAATGGCTTCTGCTCTGACGAACTTAGGTCACTGGTGCCCCCTCCACAAGTATTTAATCGGGCAACCAACTGGCAACAAGGTCCCACGCTTTCACAGATAGGTTAACCAAATGCTGGCGACAATTCTACTCCGGCAGCTTTTTTTTCTCGTGCTTCATGCCTGTGGAACTCCCTTCCATGTACTTGCTTTCCTGACGGCTACAACCGCCAGGAATTTAAATGTCGATTCCCATCTCTTATCCACTTGACTCCACTTCTTTTTACATCACCTTGTGTGTCTTGTTCTTTGTCCTTCTCTCTACCTTCTCAACTCTCTTCACTCTTGTGCTTACTTACATCTTTCTCTTGCCCTTTCTCTCTCACCCACTGCAGCTGGTGTGTTTTTCTCTTCACTCTCCTCCTGCTTAAAACTGTAACTCTCTTATGTAGCCTCCGACACATCAGTGGCGGTACCGCCTTACTTGGTGTGAAATGGTTAAAAAATGTATATTTATAAAAAAGAAAACCAAAATATTTTTGGTGGAAGCATCTTGCCAAAAGACCTAAATGACTTTTAATATGATAAAACTTGCAGCAACAAAAAAAAAAAAAGAAAAATACCTAAAGACAAACACCTACACACTCAGTAAAATAAAGTGATCAGTGCCTAGATTACCTAGACAGAGTTTAAATGCTTGACGACATTTCTTCCTGTTATATGATAAGCCTAGTCGTAACCTGTCGTAACACTAATTTCATGGCAATCTTCAGACGACATGAACGCAAAGGAAAGAAATGGGAACCGCTTTTCTGACCGGAAGCTGTATGCCTTAAAGCATCAAGGGAAAAAAATAAAATTTATTTCATAAAATAATTTCATTTAAAAAAATAAACACAGAAGAAAGAAAAATCGCTAAAGAAAAACACTTGTTGGTAGGCTTTAACTGCTTGGGTTAAAAAATAATCAAGCAAAACTATAAACTAGTCAGGGGACACAATCAGTCAGTTAAGTGCCATACGTGAAACACGCTTAGGCGATCATGTCTCGAAAGAAACATGACTAGAAGACTATCCCGCAGTAGATTACCATTACCTTCTGCGGTAGACAGATTTCCAGTCAAGGCTATGGAACGCAATATGCCCTGTTATTTAACCCATCACTGTAGAGAAGAAACCTTTCCCAAGGGTACGTGCGCGCAAATGAATGCAGGGAATTCCACTGGAATTCGAACTCGGCTCCCCGATTTCTCGTCTCGAACCGATATCCACTACATCACAACACACACGATAACAATAGTTATTTTTACTATTCTACATTTATCTTATTTACATTGTTCAAGCTGCTGTTCACATCTTTATTGCTATATTTACAACAGGTCTTCTTCAGGTGTCAGAACTTTTGCAGGAAACCCTTTATATCGATCACTGAGGTATGCCATTCTAATTCCATTTAGCTATCACCCGTTAAGTCAGCTCTCCATAAGTATTTATTCAGCACTAATGTAACCAGTTATATAAATCACAATTCTTTCGGACAATTCACTCAAACCAACATTTTATCCACTGGGCCATATGTTTTTGAGGACATTAGTCTATGAATTTTCTGGCATTTATAAACCTAATTTCTTAGTAAACATTTCTACTAGAGCTCATATTGCGATCATTAAATCTAATGATTTTCTCTCGCATTTCATATTGCTGGTTCCCATATTGCAGTCATTTCATTGCTTGTCCAGTATAGGAGATTTTTGCCTATGCGCTGATTTTTTAAGTTTACGGGGTTTTCTAATAGTAATCTATATCAAGTATTTTAACTTCATCCCATATGGGAAAGTGATTATGGTAAGCTATGCCTGTTTTTTTTCTATTTCATGTCGTGTTACGGCTTTGCAATATTCTTGCAGACATAAGGCTGCATCTATATATACATATATGATGTTTGTCCCTCGCAGGCGAGTAGGACCACGAGTGAGGAAGAGTTGTGCATCTTCCCATTCCATCTGTCTCAGGTGGGACGATATAGGCGAGAATTTTCTGAGACAGTCAGGGATGCAGTGAATGGTAAACAGTGATATTATTTTTTTTACTGCGCCCTGAATGTGCTCTACAGCTCTTAGGTAGGCATTTTTCTTTAGATAACCCACAACAGGCTGCCACTACCTGCTCTGGTAGACTGGTTGCCAGCCAAGTCTTTAGAACCCAATCTGTCCTGGTATTTAACCCATAACTGGAGGAAGGGACGGATTAATACCTTTCCCAAGAATACTTGCGCGTAAGTGACTGCAAGGTATTCATCCGGCATTCGAACTGGTACCCCAATTTCTCGTTTCGATCTGATATCCACTGCACTACAACGCACATCCATCAAAAACGCTTACAGCAACTGACATTCCCATGCAGTCACTCATCTAAGTACAAGCCATATATATATATATATATATGTGTGTGTGTGTGTGTGTGTGTACGAAACGAGAAAATGGGGTGCCGATTTCGAATTCTAGTTGAATTCATTGCATTCACTTACGCACAAATAACCTTGTTAAAGGTATTAATCCCTCTCTTCCAGCCAGTTATGGATTAACGAATACGACATATTGAGTTCTATAGCCAATCAGTCATGTCTCTTTCGAGACATGATCGCCCAAAGCGCGTATCACTTGTGACACTAAACTAACTGACTGAATGATTTTAATGTTCATTCACTAATAATTCGTTCATATCCTGTTTTCGTACATTTTTGTGCGTGATTTTCCATAGGTTTTAACTTTATCGACAAGCCATACATACAAACTTCACTCTTATTAAGCCTGCTACACAAAAAAATAAAAAATAAAATAAAATAAACAACTACAACTTTTATGTACGTGAAATCCGATGAAAATTTATAAAACTGTTTGGAATTCACGGAAATCCTCGATAAATTTATTTCTATGTACTGAATAATGATTTTAGACATCGCATGGAAAACATTTTTTATCATCAATTACATTCAACTACAGTGAGTTTAAAGTTGAATAATTTTCTTATAATTTTATGCAAAGCAGGATACGATTTAAATTAAACCAAAAACTCAGTCATATCGATTATTCACGGCCCCTGTTAGGCTTGATCTTTTCTCTTTGAATCGCTTCGGTTAAACAAAGTATTCGTTGCCTGTATTGAAGTGTCAGAAAACAAGGAAAAGACGAAATAAATTTCTAGACATCATGGAGGCCTTTAGTTTTGGTTTTCATTTCAAAACTATTTCAGAATACAATCTTAATTTATTTTATTCAGTCATTCGTTATGCGCTGTTTAGAACGTCAAAAATTAATTGGATTTGAATAAAGTAACATAACAGACATATTGTTACTATACATTTGATATTTAAGATTAAAATGATTCTAATAGAATGACTGCGTCATACATATATATATATATATATATATATATATATATATATATATATATATATATAATGTGTTTGAACATTGTTTTTTATAGATATCGTATTTAAGTAGATATTCTGTTTATAATCAAACAGTATTATATATTTATTTCTATCGGCCTGATTATTTACGATAATTGTTTGTTACGAAAATGTGTGTCATATTCAGCAAGATCCGAACCTGCTAACCCTATCCTGCGAGTTTAAAAATCTCAGTTTAAAGGTAACAGTTAAAGCTCAGATAAGAAAGTAGATTTCCTCGATGTAACTTTGGATCTAGAGAAAAATATACACCAACCATACAAAAAACCAAACACAAACCCTTTATACATCCACTCAAAATCTAACCACCCTCCTTCTATCATCAAGCATATACCTTCATCAATAGAATACAGAATTAGTAGGAACTCGGCTAATGAGGAAGTGTTCAATGAACATAGCCATTTTTATGATACTGCATTGTAAAATAGTGAATACATAAACCCAAATATTAAATATGTAAACAAGAAAAGCAACCCTCGAAGAAAAAATAGGAATAGGAAAATCATCTGGTACACACCCCCTTACAACCAGATGACTAATGGTAGGTTGGAAGAAAATTCCTCGAGTTAATTAGGAAACACTTCCCGGGTAAAAATCCACTAAGATCTTTAATAAAAACACTATAAAATTAAGTTAGAACTGTATGAATAATCTAGAAAAAATTATAAAAACCCACAAAAATAATATTTTTAAAAAATTCAACAACACCAGTAAAAATAACCAGTCAAGAGAAAATAACAATTTAGAAAAGAAAAAATGTAATTGTAAAAACCCCATAAACTGTCTGCTAGAAAATATGTGTTTGGCGGAATCGATAATATATCAATGCGAAATATCGACGAAGGAAAACCCAAACAATATAAAAGTCTATATAGGGAGTACTAAAAACACTCTAAAGCAGAGAGTTTACCAGCATACCTCTTCATTTAATAACAGCAAATACAGAAATAGAACATCCCTATCGAGATATCATTGGTACCTAAGGGAAACAAAAAAAAAACACCCAAAATAAAATGGAAAATCCTAAAAGAAGCTAAAACATGTAAGTCCTAAAATGAACCATGTTCATTATGCTTATACGAAAAGCTATTTATTATTAGATCCCTTAAAAATAAAAATGTATTAAATAAACGCAACGAAATTAATGTCATATGTAGACATTTTAAATTATTCACATTAGAAAATGGATAAAACCTAAATTGAATAACATGCTCACTGACAAATTAGGTAAACATAAAAATAAAAATAAAGCCAAAAATAGAATAAGTTAGTTTTCCTTTTTTTGTAATAATTCCCCACTTTGTATCAGGATAATAAACTTTACAGCAAATTGATAGATGGAGCGAAAAAATAGCAGTTCGAGGTTTTCTTTGGAAAAAATCTTTTCTTTAACAGATAGACTAAAGGGGACAAGAAAGGAGATTGGTACTACTAAAAAGGAATGTCACATCAAATGTAATAAAACTGAAGGGAAAATCATAAGATCAGATAAATGCGAAGGAAAATTGACAAGAGAAGAATAGGGCCAAAGAAAAAAAGAGGAGGAAAAAGTTGGTTAGCACAGAAATTCTTCGGGGTCAAACCTCAAAGTGAATCTCCATTCTAATTAGACACACACACACACACACAAAAAGAACACCCACATACATTCACAGTAAACCGAAAGTATTTGTCATTTAAATGTAAATCATCTGGACAACCACACCAGTATTGCCTGATAATGAGAATTAATCTCGAAACATAGAAATTTACATGTCGCAATATAAAATTGACATAACCATAAAATTATATTTTATATATATATATATATATATATATATATATTCAATCCTGGATAAAAAAGCAATCGGTGTCTAACCGTACTGATGAGATGCGATACGGTGAAACAGATCTGTCTGCAGATGACAATATTTACTATCTCACACCCTGATTGAGCACTCTGGAAAAATAGTAAACTTTGATAAACAGTAGCTACTCTGGCATGTACGCATCGATCAATTAGTGAAATGAATTAGATCGCTCTAGCTATTGATATGCGCTAAAATGTCTACCTACTTCCACCGAACGCCCATAGCCCATGGGTAGTGTCGCCGACTGACGCTATTTCGGTCGGGTTTCAATCCTGGGTAAAAAAGCAATCGGAGTCTAACCGTACTGATGAGCTGTGATACGGCGAAACAGATCTGTCTGGGGATGACAATATATATATATATATATATATATATATATATATATATATATATAGTAAATTCAAAAATGAATTAGCTCGTAGGTAAAATACCAAAACCAAATTCTATTAATATTAATTTTATTCATATTAATAATCATCCAGGTGGAGGGCTTGATGTAAATAGTATTTTCTATTTACAGAGACAAATGTGTGTATTTTTCAAATAAAACCCAGAAAACTACATTCGTTGTATGCTCATTTCGGTGAAAACATTTCTCGCTTCCTTGGTAACGATCAAAATCAAAATTATAAGACAAAACTTCACGTTCCGTAAGGTCACTCAAAAATTAATTCTATACACAAAAAGTTTTCATTAAAAAGAAAAAGAAAGTAAATAAGAAAAACAAAAGGAGGAGAAGTTAAGAAAGAAAAAGACGTCTTCTAAACAATGTTACGGAGAGTAGGGAAGAAAGTAGGGAAGAAAGTAGGGAAGAAAGTAGGGAAGAAAGTGAAAAACTTCAGTCAAAGGGGTCACAAGTCTCAATTATAAAAGAAGATTTTTAAATTATATCTGTATTAAAAATCAAAATTTAAATTTAAATGTGTCGCAAGTATAGAAGTAGTGGGAGGAAAATAAAAATAAAAATGGGGAAACAAGGGAAGAGTTAAGGGAGAATAAAAGGGGAGAAAATGAAGGAGAAAATCTTCTGTAGCCATGGTAACGAATGCGGACTTCATAGGATGAAATTAATAGATAAATATATGAAAATATAAAAGAAAAATGAAAGGGAAAAAATAGACAAAAACGTTAACATCATGATTCAGCTCAAGTAAAGGTTTTCTCTAAATATTTGTTTGAATTAATATGGCCTGACTATTATTGTTAGTCTCAATTCTACTAATAGAATAAAATAGGGAGATAATATTATGTTAGAGTGGGTGAATTTTGACAAATGGTATACATATACACAAACACACACACACACACATATATATATATACATAGATATATATATATATATAAAAGAAAAAGAAAAATTTACACAAAAAGGAGAAGAAAAATTATGAGATTGAAAAATTGTTTTAGAAAAGTCTAAACATAAAATTAATTGTAATGTAGATCATAAATTTCTTTAAAATTATCATTTTTTAAATAAAGTAATTGATATGAAAAACAAATGCAAATTTAAAGAGGATGTGCGTTGTGGTGCAGTGGATATCGACTCGGAACGATAAATAGGGGTGTCGAGTTTGAATTCCGGTTGAAATCCTCACATTCACTTATGTACAAATAACCTTGGGAAAGGCATTAGCCCGTCTCTTCCCTCCAGTTCTGGATTAAATAACAGGACAGATTGGGTTCTAGAGCCTTGGTCGGCAACCAGTCTACCACAGAAAGCAATGGCAACCTACTGCGGGATAATCTTCTGCCCAATCATCAATGTCTCTTTCGAGACATGATCGCCCAAAGCGTGTATTACGTATGGTACTTGACTGACTGAAATTTAGACAGAGGAAGTCTTGGAAAAGTCATTTTGGAATTTGATATTCGTCCTAATCTAAAGTCGAAAATTTAAGGGTTAAAGAGTTGGTCTATATGTTCGTTTTAAGTAATACTGTAATTTTGGAAAGAGGAAAAGAAGACTTCTATCACAGGAGGATAAGTTTTGGATAACTATTAAGGGGCTTATTCAGTCAGTTAGGTGCCATGCGCGATACACGCTTTGGGCGATCATGTCTCGAAAGAGACATGACTGACTGGGCAGAAGATTATCCCGCAGTAGGTTGCCATTGCTTTCTGCGGTAGACTGGTTGCCGACCAAGGCTATAGAACCCAATCTGTCCTGCTATTTAACCCATAACTGGAAGGAAGAGACGGATTAATACCTTCCCCAAGGGTATTTGCGCGTAAGTGAATGAAAGGAATTCAACTGGAATTCGAACTCGGTTCCCCGATTTCTCGTTCCGAGCCGATATCCACTGCGCCACAACGCACATCGAAGGGGCTTATTATGGCGTCTTAAAATAAAAAATACTTAAATTTAAAATTTATATTAAAATTCAAAAATTTTGATTTGTGCCGGCATTTGCTTATGAATTCCTTTGTTTAGGATACTTTATTATTTTAATTAGAGATTTTAATATGAGATTAGTTGAAACACTAAACAAATTGCATCTATCGTAAAGATTTTGGTAGGTGCTGGCTGAGTCTCTCAGTTTCCAATTAACTATTGAGTGTAGTCCTTCTTCTTTCATTTCCCAAAATATTCGTCAAAGGGATGTTTGAAATCTGAGATTAGGATTAGAAAATATGTGCTTATAAGTTTAGTAACGTTATTTAAATTACTCTGCGAAAATATCAATATAAGACATTTATCTGGTTGTTAGTTGGGGAGATTTTTGACTTGGTAGATTACCTAGGTAGATCTACGTTTGCCTTTCACTAGACAGATATTCACAGATCCACAATTACCATAATTTAAAATTCCGGTTTTTGTGTTTTTGTAGATGTTTCGGGGTTAATAAAAAGTTTTTAATACATCAATTTATACTTATAATCGCTTTTCCGAAGGAACTTGTTGTATATTTTTTATTTTCATTGAAAATTTTGAGTTTCGGCAATAAACGATTAATTCTCGTGTTTACTCCCGCTCCAGTAAGAAACCTGTCGTGGCGGACAGACATAATCTCGTTGCTGACCTTGAGCGGGACCTACACTCTGTGGTGAACTGGGGCAAGAAGTGGCTTGTCAACTTCAATTCCTCTGTTGTCAACTTCAATTCCTCTGTTGTCTGTCAGCCATTACAGGCAACCTCTTCTGCCTCCCATAAGCATGGACCAGATGATTCTCCCGGAGAGTAATGCACTACGCCTCCTCGGACTTACCCTGTCCTCAGACCTCAAATGGAACCACTATATTGAATCCATAGCAAAATCTACTGCTAAGAAGATTGGGTCACTATGTCGATCCAGGATGTTTTTTCCACCTGAATCCATCCTGCATATATACGGGTCAACCATCCGTCCGTGCGTGGAGTGCTGCTGCCATTTGTGGTCGGGTGCCCCTGCCGTTCTCCTCAGTGTTCTTGGCAGGCTCCAAAGGAGGGTCTGTAATGTGATGGGTGCTGATCTGGCGACTCGACTGCAGCCACTTTCCCATCGTCGAAATGTGGCCTCCCTCTGTCTCTTCTATAAATACTTTCATGGCTTCTGCTCGGATGGGCTTAAGTCACTGATGCCTCCTCAACAGGTGTTTACCCGTGCAACCAGACTGGCAACTGGGTCCCACCCATTCACAGTCAGGTTAGCCAAACGCAGACGATAATTCTACTTCTGCAGCTTCCTCTCTCGCACTTCCCGCCTGTGGAACTCACTCCCGTATTCTTGCTTTCCTGACGGCTACGACCTCCAGAAATTTAAAAGCAAAGTTAATACTCACCTACTAACCACTGGCCTCTAGCTCTCTCCCCTCCCCTGTATAATCTTCACTTTCTCTCCGCCCATGTGTCTGTCATTGCACCTGCTTTTTCAGCTTTCTATTGTTCCTTTCTAACTAGCTTGTACTCCTCACTCTTTTCTAATTAATCTTTTTACATTTATGTAACCCCCTGCACATCAGTGGCGTTTCCGCCTTGTTCGGGGTAAAATGATTAAAAAAAAAATGATGTTGGGTATTTTCTGTATAATAGTTTTTGGGTGGTCACCATAGATATTAATAAAATTGAGGGTATTATTTTACTTGAGATAAGGCTGGTGGGGAACCGTCATCGAACATCGAACATCGCAAAGCCGTAACACAAGGGGTGATAGAAAAATCAGGCGTAATTGACCACATATTGAGGAAGAAAGGGGATTGCCGCCCCCCTATGGGATGATGTTGAAATAATAGATTAAAACGCCATTGGAGACTACGTAAACTTAAGGAATCAGAACATATTCTAGGTTTCAAAAATCTCCTAAGCCGGTCAAGCATCGAGATAAACACAAGCATTAGTGTTAAAAAGTGCAATATGAGCTCTGGTAAAAATACTAGAGAAAAACCATTAGCATAAAAAATACTAGAGAAAACAATTAATATCAAAAAATTGCAATATGAACTCTGGTAAAAACACTGGGTTTATAAATCCCCAAAATTCAATTGGTTTTGTCCTTAAAGATCGCAGTGCATATAGACGTGGGTTAGTTCCCTCGATTTGACCCAAATAGCTGTGAATTCAATAACAGGCTACAGCAGTGGTGAACAAGTATCTTAGAGGGTTAAAGGGAGATAACTCATACCAACAAAAGCCACTTCTACGCAAGGAATGGAGGAAAAGGTTAAGTTTAAAATGCCTACCACCTGAAGAAACGCACAACGGCCGAAACGTCGTACAAATGGCAACAAAGATGAGAACAATAGTCTGAATAATATTAATATTGTAAATACTACTTCATCACATAATGTCAATAGTTATATTCTGTGTTCTTAATTCTTATTCTTGTACTGTGCTCTCTCTAATGCTTTTTTCTTCGCATATTCTCTCGCACTTCATTGAGTATTACTGATATTTTTTCCTTCCTTTGTGAAAAAAAATTAAAAGTCATTGTTCTTACTATTACATCTGATTTCCAGCTCCTGGGATTGAACTCGCAATTCAGTTAGTTAAGTGCCATACATGATAAACGCTTGGGCGATTATGTCTCGAAAAAGATGTCTTACTGGAAAAAATATTTTCCTGCAGTAGGTTTCTATTACATTCTAAGGTAGACTGGTTGCTAATCAAGGCTATATAAGCAAATCGCTCATGATATTTAACCCATGGTTTGAACAAACATAGATTGATTAATACCTTTCCCAAAGTAATTTTCGCGAAAGTGAATGCAACGAATTCGACTTGAATTCGAACTCGGCTCTCTGATTTCTCGTTCTTAGCCGATATCCGCTGCAACACAACAGTTCGAATTCCCAATTACTTTGCTAGTGTGAATATTGTAAATTTTTTAAGATACAATCTGTAGAAGGAGAAATTAAACTCTGATTGCTGGAATAATAAATTTATTGATAAATGCAATATAAAGAGACACTGGCATATTTCGAAGCTAGACCAATCTATATGTTCGCTGCCAGATGTTAGGAATCATTACCAGCAGCAATTAACAACAATTTCATCCCACTTCGACTGACAGCTTCGCTTAATATCAATTAAGTTTTGGAGACTGCTCTGATAAACTTGAGATTTAATATCGATGTACATATATAGTAAAACTATATATAGAAAAACATTTCCTCTTCGACGTCTGACGGCAATTCGACAAAGTTTCAATCCTGGGTAAAAGCAATCGGATCTCTAATCGTACTGATGAGCTGAGATACAGATCTGTCTGCGGATGACTATATATATATATATATATATATATATATATATATATATATATAGATATTGCATGAGTGACTGAAGTAGGGTTTTCACCGTTTCATTGAAGGACTTTCTCCGGTGTTGCAGTTTTCGGGCGCCTGAATAGACAACCATGATATACAATACATGTGTTTGCTGTGTTGTCTCTTATCCATAAACATCCTCAGATAAAACTTAATGAAACATATATATATATATATAGAGAGAGAGAGAGAGAGAGAGAGAGAGAGCGAAGGAGAGGAAGAGAGAGATAAGGAGATAAATATATATATATATATATATATATATATATATATATAAAGCCGTAACTGATGCTAAAAAAACACCGGGCACAGAGACAATTGCCCGGATTTATTAGTTGAAAACGTGATGACGTCGTCAGTGTCATCCGTTTTCAGAAACTATGCTTTTTGCGGATTTTTTCGGCTATTCCAATGGAAATTAGGCACAAAACATGAACGAAAGCAGGAAATCGGGTTCGGACTTTCTGAGTATAACCAGTCTTTTCTCCCCAAATTATCAAATAAACAGAGTTTACTGCGTTCATTCGAATCTTTTCTTCGTTTTTCTTTCTTTCTTTCTTTCTTTCTTTCTTTGTGAATTGTTTAGTTTGATTTCTGACGCAGACATTTTTCTTTGCCCGGATTTTCACTATGATTGCACGGATCGGCCCGGACTCGTGCCCGCTGTGCCCGGTAGTCAGATACGGCCATATATATATATATATATATATATATATATATATATGTGTGTGTGTGTGTGTGTGTGTGTATGCGCGTAGATGCACATCAGTATATAAATATTAATCTGGTGTAAATAGAACAACGCAACATACCAGAGCAGAAATATATATTAATAAGTCTACATATTGTCCTACGTTTTAAGCACGACTCGGAGTTTAATGCGTTTTTGCAATCATCAGGTGCATATTGAACTGGGATTGTTCGATTTGAATTAGTTATTAGAATTTGAGTTTGTTATGGCTATTACTTCGGATGTGCGAATACGAAAAATAAAAATGCAATATGATAATAAAATCATGGGAAGAGAGAAGAAAAAAATTTATGATTAGGATCCATTAATATTAAACTCACGGTGCAAGGGATGTAAATAGTTATTTTTACATTTACATTTTTTATCAAATAAAAATAATTAAAAAATAGGGTAAATGAATAGGGATAAAAAGATATGCATGTGCACGTATTCACAGACTCATTAAAACTTATGGACTGATGGCTTTCAATTGGAATTACATTGAGATATTTCTCCGGTATTATTACAGTATTAATAAATAATTATTAAATCTGTCATGGTAAAGTAAAATTTAGTTAGGTTTAAACCTGAACTAAAAATTAAAAAAGCGATGTGAAACAAAACTCGTAGGAACGGGAAATTCTGAAAACGGCGACTTTATTTAAGTATGTGTTTCATGTAAATTATGTGTGTATATGATTTTTTTTAATATAATAATATCGCCCCAAGCAAGGCATGTTACTGCTACTGGTTGCAGGGGGTTACATAGGAGGAAAGTTATGAGAAAGAGTGACAGGTTATAGAGGGTGTCAGGAAGTGGGTTAGAAAAGGATGACTGCGGCCATAAATTGTGGGATCAGTTTATTTATTGATTGTAATGTAAAATTGATCCCCCACTTTATAACCACATTATAAAGGTATAGCATTTTTTTATAATCATATCGCCATATAGGAGATGACTATTGACTTTACATTTAAATTCTTGGATATTGTAGCTGTCGGGCTATCTGTCTATTTATCTATCTTTTTTTTTATAATCATATCACCCCAAGCAAGGCATTTTACTGCCACTGTTTTGCAGGGGTTTACACAGGAGGAAATTATCGGAAAGACTGACAGGTTATACGGGGTGTCAGGGGTTAACTTAGGAGGAAAGTTATGAGAAAGAGTGACAGATTATAGGGGGTAGCAGGACGTGAGTAAGAGAAGGATGAGAATACTGATGAGAGTGGACTAGACGGAGAAAGGAGCATGAGAAAGAGGATGCAGATAAATGAGATAGGAGATGGCTATTGACTTTACATTTAAATTCTTGGATATTGTAACTGTCGGGCTATCTATCTATCTATCTATCTATCTATCTATCTATCTATCTATCTATCTATCTATCTTTTTTTCTATAATCATATCACCCAAAGCAAGACATTTTACTGCCACTGTTTCGCAGGGGCTTACATAGGAGGAAAGTTATGGGAAAGAGTGACAGGTTATAGGGGGTGTCAGGAAGTGGGTAAGAGAAGGATGAGAATACTGATGAGAGTAGAGTGAACGGTGAAAAGAGCATTGCAGAGAGGATACTGGTTAGTGAGAAAGAAGATGACTATTGACTTTACATTTAAAATTCTTTGAGATTTTAGCTGTCGGAAAAGCAAGTAAATGGAAGGGAATTCCACAGGCAAGAAGAGCGAGAAAACAAGCTACTGGAGTCGAATTTGCGTTTACAATTTATTGATTTCACAGTAAAAGGGTGAGGCCTAGTTGCTAATCATCTGGCTCGAGTAAATTTATATATAGTGGACACAAGTGAGCTAAGTTCAACAGAGCAGTAGCCGTGAAAGTATTTGTAGATTATATATGTATATATTTTACATGTGTTTGCATTCTATTATTTTCATGTGAATTGTATGCGTATTCGTATCATGTATGGGTATTTGGATTTCATACGGATATATATATATATATGTATATATATATACCATAGTCATCCGCAGACAGATCTGTTTCGCTGTATCACAGCTCATCGGCAGGGTTAGACTCCGATTGCTTTTTAACCCAGGATTGAAACCCGACCGAATTGGCGTCAGTCGGCGATTCTACCTCTGGGCTATAGGCGTTCGGTAAAAGAAGGCAGACTTTTTAGTGCGTATATTATCATTATACACGCCCAGTAGCCAGAGTGCTCTAATTCATTATTGAATGAGCGATATTTATATACATATATATATATATATATATATATATTGTTTTTCATGTCTGTATCTATACCTGTAAATATAGCGAGGGTGGATGTTGTGCAAAGTATTTGTTTGTTTGATAGATTCGATATAGCATCTGCATTTTGCCTTCTACCTCGATTGGAGTTGCGCTCAGATGTAGATCAAAATTTTAGAACTTTAACGATAGCTTGAAATTTTTCAGAAAGCCAATATTAATTGCAGAAAAATATATATTATCACCCCACAAATCAGAGATCAGTTTATGTATTAATTTAGAGTCGATTACCACACTTTATAATATCTCTATCTATATATGTTGCCCCTTCCACTCCCACCCTAATCCAATAGAGGCATTCTACATTGTTATTTGGATCTAGAAAAGTGAGGAGGGTGGACGTTGTGTAGCTATTTTCTATGTAAATTCATCATATGTTTTTTATTCTTAGTATTTCTTAAACTACCCGTGTGAAACCGGGTTAAACTGCTAGTATGAATATATATATTACACACACACACACACACACACACACACACACATATATATATATTTATATATTGTGTGTTTATGTATGAATGTCTTATATATATTATATTAGTCTTTACGTTTATGTATATATCGCTGACGAAGAGGTAACGAGTTAAACTCGATATAGCGACGCTCATTCACATATTACGTGGTGGAATGCAACTGAAGTCCTTTTAGCCATACGACGGTGCTTTCCTGAGCCACGACTACTATGACCAAGCCGCTCACACTACATCATTATAAGCCGCTTCAAGCAACGATATACAAACGATAAATTGTAGGAGGATTTCAAATAATTAATTCGTCGAGGTTTACAAGTCCTCAACAAAATGTAGAAAGCACCGTACGGCCGCTTCGTCCTATATTTGGGACTCATCTGCACTGCGCGTCCAGTACCAATAATTGAAACCCAGACTCACACACACACACACACACACACACACACACACACACACACACACACACACACACACACACACACACACACACACACACACACATATATATATATATATAAGTGTGTGTGTGTTTATTTTCGTGTGTGTGTGTGTGTGTGTGTGTATACATTCGCTTATTTATTATGCATATTTTTCTGTGTAATTTTTATATGCATTTTTCATGCGCGTGCTTTATGGGTTTATGCTTGCAATGCATATATATATATATATATATGTATTATATGTATTATATGTATATGCCTATATATATATTTATACATGTATTATTTTTACATGTTTTATTTGTTTATGCAAGCATTAAAAAATACTTCGATGGTGGGACGAGTATATTGGAGATCTCTTCTACGACTAGAGAGAGCAACCAACAATACACAAAAATACAGATGTAGCAGAAATATTCAAAAACAAAATGGAATTGGCAATGACCAAATTGAACAGAAACAAAGCAGCAGGACCCGACAGTATTTTTATAGAGATGCTGACGTTCTTAGACGGCTAGGCGTAGACGGAATCACAGAAATATTAAACGAAATCTAAAACAGCGGCAATGTACCGAAAGATCTAAGAAAATGAATTTTCATAGCACTACCTACGAAGCCAGGTGAAAAAGAATGGGAACTGCACTGAACAATCAGTTTAATGAACCACATAACAAAACTCATCATCTGGATTCTTATGAACAGAGCGCACAGAAGAATCGGCCCAGAGATAGTGCATGAATATTGTGGCTTCGTTAGAGATACTGCAACGAGGAATGCGATATTCATGCTCAGAATGGAATTTGAGTAAGCAATAAAAATGCAGAAGCAACTTTATCAGTGCTTCATAGACTACACAAACGCGTTTGACAAAGTACGCCTCAAGAACTGATGGAGATGCTCGACAACCCCGACTTTTCGGAAAGGACGTTAGAATAATCAAGACTCTATATTGTGCGTTGTGGTACAGGGGATATCGGCTCGGAACGAGAAACCGGGGAGCCGAGTTCGAATTCCAGTTGAATCCATTGTATTCACTTACGCGCAAATACCCTTGGGAAAGGTATTAATCCGTCTCTTCCTTCCAGTTATGGGTTAAATAGCAGGACAGATTGGGTTCTATAGCCTTGGTCGGCAACCAGTCTACCGCAGAAAGCAATGGCAACCTACTGCGGGATAATCTTCTGCCCAGTCAGTCATGTCACTTTCAAGACATGATCGCCCAAGCGTGTATCACGTATGGCACTTAACTGACTGACTATATTGGCAGCAATCCGTTTGCGTACGAATAGGAAGTGAAATCGGTAGACATAAAAAAATATAAATGTGCGTAAGACAAGTTTGCGTTTTCTCACCGGATCTATTCAATTTATAGAGCGAAACAATTCTGAAAGGAATAAAATCCTTGCCAGGATTCGTCATTAATAAATACAGTCTCTACAATGTAAGATAGGCGGATGGCATGGTACCGGCAGCAGACACGGAAAGGAAAATGCAGGACCTCCTACAGAAGGTAGCAGAAGAAAGTGAGAAGGACTGAGCATAAACTTCAAGAAAACTGAATGAATGGTCATCAGAAAAAAAAAAGAGCTGAAAATGCTAACTACAGGTCGGAGAAACTAAAATAAATCAAGTAAAAACTTGAAATAACTGGGAAGTGTTCTGACAGAGGATGGAAAGTGTGACTTTGAGATCCGAAGTCGCATTGGTATGTCCAAGGACGCATTTCAAAAGTTAACCAGAGACAGGAAAATCTTATTGGAAACAAAAAAAAAAAAGAGTGCTAGCTTGTTATTTGATGTCTGTCTTTCTGTATAGCAGTATATATATATATATATATATATATATATATATATATATATATATATATATATATATATATTTTTTAGAACATGTACATAATTATTCTATATATAACCGCTACGAAGGTACGCTCGTTTCGGGATTGAAACTTCAATGCCTCAACAGGCGGTGTGTAAAGTACAGCAAATCCTTTTTCTTTATATTTATTTAGTTTTGTTCGAGGTGTTAGTGGGAGTTAGTGATAGGGGAAGAAGTCTGTGACCAATGGAATTTTTTGACAGGGTGTTTCTTCAGTGATTGATTAATTAATTCTAGACAGTTGTAAGTTTTAATTATCTATTGGCTAGACTATATCTTTATGGATTTCTTAGAAGAGCCGATAATAGTTGGCGTATATATAAAGTATACCTAGTGAGCCAACAAACCTACCCAGGTTTAACCTAAGCGGATCGTCAGGGAAAGCTGGTTCCAGCTTTCCCTGACGATCCGCTTAGGTTAAACCTGGGTAGGTTTGTTGGCTCACTAGGTATACTTTATTTATTCTGCTCTACCTAAGTATTGAGCAGTTTTTTAGCTCATTACTCGTCTTGTTTTTTTTCTTTGGGCTACGTGCTGACTCGGTCCAAATTCTTTTGATTGATGTTCATGTGCTTAGCTCTTTTTTTTTTTTATAACATTTTTTCATTCCACATAGATCCGCGGAGAGTTTTTCAACACGAATATAGTTACAAGTTTGTCTTTATATATATATATATATATATATATATATATATATATATATATGAAGGGCGTGAACTTTTTATGTGTTAATTAGAAAGATTGTTATTATTTAAACGTTATTTTAAATTAGGTACATGCAAGTTTTTGTTTATGTCAAGGTTTATAACATACAATAGATTTTTCTTCATTGCTCCTCACAGAACGTTGTTTAAATAATTCTGAATCACTGAGATTTCTCAGCATTCATTGCCATAAAAAAGATCATATGACGTAACTGTTCCTTATTATTGTATTTGCTTTTAACGAGGTTTTTATGTTTCTTATAACTTTATTTAGCTTCTGGAAGCTAAATTTCCGTTATTCCAATGCCCCTTCGGATTTCAGTGTCGAACTTCCCATCTTCCGTTAAAACGCTTCCCAGATATTGAAATCATTCTATTTGTTTGGTATTGGTGTCTCCACTTTGCAATTTAATGTTGGGCTCTTCCAGCTAAATATTGAATCTAAAAATAAAAGGAGCAAAATTACATATGGCAGAAAAATGAAAAAGTCATTTTGTGTTCAATATTTCTAAAAGTAATACATAATTTAACGTCGATTATGAATGTCCTCTGCAAACTTTAAATGAATCGAATATTCCTCTCACTTCACAAAAATAGTGCCGAAATTCTTTACCATTAACGGGAATGTTCGCTAGTTGATAGAACTGCTCGGAGCCAATTCATGTTTTGTCCAGACAAAAAATATTTAGCACTTACTATGCTTTTATGGATAATATTCATTGTTTTTGAGGAATACGAATCGGAGAGAATGGCGGTGAACATTTTAACAATTATTTTTCTGTTTTGCTTGAGGGAGTTGGCGACTTAGAAAAGATTTCTTCCAACCATTATTCCAAAAATAAAAAATGCTTTCTGTCTTTTTATTTAGAAGACAATAAATTTAATTTGGAAAAATAAAATCCTGCGAATACAGTGGATATTGCCTCGGAACGATAAATCGGAGTGCCGAGTTCGAATTCCAATGAATTCGTTTCATTCACTTTAGCACAAATATTTTTGGAAAGATATTAATCCGTCGCTTCTCTCTCCAGTTATCGGTTAAATAGTAGGACAGATGCTATAGCTTTGGGTGACAACCAGTCTACTCTAAAAAGTAATGCCAAACTACCGAGCGAAAATCTTCCGTCATGTCTGTCATGTTTCGAGGGAGACATGATCACCTAAGCGTTTTTCACGTATGGCACTTTAATGAATGAGAATACTGAACTAATCGGTGGAAGAAGAAACAAAATTTTCATTTATTTAGTATGGCACGGTCAATAGATTAGTGGGCACCCATATTAGAGTAGATGTTTCGTTTTATGTTAAACAGTAAGTATTTCGTTTATCACCCTGTACACTGTAGAAAACTGGCTAAAGAAATAGTGTCCTTCGATTAGGATCGGGTCTGTGCCATCTTTGCAGAGGAAATCACTGCCTGATCTGATATTCCTCGTTCGGCCATGAAGATCTTTACAATAAAGCAGGGTATATTCACCTTTCAAAGCACACTCACTCGTTCATATTTCTTATAACGCATATCTGTTCAGTTTTCTTTACTGGCCTGCCCACCCGAGAAAATGAAATCTAAACTAACCAATATTAGATATACATTTTTTCCTCAACATGGGGTACAAATCTGAATCTATAAAGAGGAAAATATAAATATTTCCAAGATTGTAAGGCGAGAAACAAAATGTGATGCATTAAATGATTTTTGATAAGATCCAAAGAAAAATCTGCAATGTTATTAGTCCAGAACTGGCATCTCGGCTTCAGATCTTTTTGCTGTAAGGTATTACCCACATAAGATAATGGACTCGTCATAGGACTATATGTACCCGAGGGTTATTAAGGTTCGGTGTGTTGCTGAGACTCTGCGCCTCTGCAACTATGACACTGTCAGCACTCTGCCTTCGGGTGGAGGGCGCTCTCTGCTTCCGAGCAGACAGCACTAACCCAGTCGTGGTTCCGCCGAAGTGTAGAATCACGACTGGGGAAAATAGAAAGACATTTTTTGGCCTGGCTATATGGCCGGGAAGTCCCACAATAAATAGACCTTGTGTCACATCTAGCCTTGCGTGGGAAGATTGGTAAATACGGTTGCTGAGAGTCTGTGGAGACTCTAGTAGTGTTCACCGACTGACTTACAGCACAGTATTCTCTTTTGGCTTTTCTATGTGTATATCTTGTATCGTTGTATTGTTTTGTCTAATATATGTCTAAACCTACATTGGCATTTGTCTTATTATTAATGGTCCTAATTTAGGTCCACATCAACTGGCGACGAAGTATTCAAACTCACACGGCAAAGAAAAATTTCTACACACGAAAACTTTCTTAGGTCTATTGCCACATCAACTGGTTATTCAAACTTCACACGGAAAAACAAATTTTTCCCACGCCACATCGACTAACAACAAAATATTCAAACTCGTACGGGAAATTTTTTTTTTCTATCGCCACATTAACTTGCGTCAAGATATTCGAATTCATAAAGGAAAAAAGAAAACTTCCTTCCATACCACTATCGGCATAGTAAGCGGCGACGGGCCCCTAAAAATTCGACAGTAAAAAACTTCTATTTACCAGAACATTCAAAGTGACCCTCCCCACACATGATATCGGTCATATACTTGAGTATCTGAAAAAAATATACCCCAGCGGAACTTGTTACAGAAAAATTCTGTAAGTAAATTCATTCTATTTTTTACATACGTCTTTCTTCACGGAAAAAAAATGGAAGTATTGCTTCAATTAATGCAAAAGACCGACGAACGTTTATTATTAAAACAGCAAAAAACCGACGAACGGTTACTGTCACTTCAACAAAGAATGGATGAACAGCAACAACAACAACAACAACCACCACAACAACAACAACAAGATTTATTTATCAAAGTATTATAAGGTAAACATTCTGAGAGCGACACACATTTTCCCAAAGTACCATATGGAGTACCATGGAAATATTCGAATACGTGCCCTATAACAAAAAAACTTTCGACGCTTATTATAAGCGGTATGAAGATTTATTCAACGTTGACTGCAGTAACTAATCGAACGCGAAAAAGTACGTTTATTGTTACAAAAATTGGGTACAGTAGAACACAGCAGGTTTGTTAATTTTATCCTCCCTAGAAAAACGACAGACTTAGAATTATCAGAGACTGTTAAACTACTATCGGAACTATTCGGACCAAATACCTCACTGTTTCACAAAAGGTGGAAATGCCTGAATCTAGTTAAGGAAGAACACCAAGATTACCTAACATTTGCTACCACACTGAATAAACACTGTAATGACTTTAAGTTGGCGGAATTATCTGCTGATAACTTCAAATGCCTTGTTTTTGCTCAAGGTCTGATCTCAGCTGGAGATTCAGAAATAAGACGTCGGGTATTGTCCAAATTGAATAATGAACCGGAGTTAACATTGCAAAAACTAGCAGAGGACTGTCAGAGAGTCATATCTGTAAAGAACGACTCGAAAAGCATAGAAGAGTCAGGCGTTAGCCATATTAAAAAAAATTCAAACTAGACAAAAACGCTAGTCCCTAGAAAGAGAGAAGAAAAAGATTTTGACAAATATATGAAAAGACAGGAAAATCCCCCCCAGGACCGTGCTACATTTGCGGTAAACTGCATTGAATAAGATTTTGTCCATCCAAAAAGAAGAAAACCTGTCAAAACTGCGGTAAGGTTGGACACTTTACGTCAAATTGCTGGTATGCAAAAAATCAAGAAAAACAAGAACTAGAGTTAGACAGACACAATCTAACGATAATGAAGATGGCAAATTACGGAAATACGTAACAGTGAAAATTTTAAATAAAACAAACTTAAGTTAGATTGCGGGTCTAACTTGACAATTATTAACGTACATACATGGGGGCGACTAAAAAAACCGACCTTATTAAAATCCCAAAAAACAACGCGATCGGTGACAGGAGAAAACTTAGACATTCTGGGTGAAGTATTCTTTACAGTTACCTTGAACGGAATGACTAAAAAACTTAAAGCATAAATAATGAAGAATACAGTAAATTTATTCGGCACAGACTGGATTGAGAAATTTAATCCGTGGGATTGTCCGTTAATCCATTAAGTATGTTCTGTCGAAAAGTTCAGTCTGCTACTATATCAAGAAACGAAGAACTAAAATCTGAATTAAAAGAAAAATTTTCGGAAGTATTCTCAGGAGGTTTGGCAAAATGTACAAAAATCAAGGCTCAGTTGCAATTAAAGGATAATGCAAAACCCGTGATTAGAAAAAAAAGGAATATTCCATTTGGAGCAATTGAACAAATAAAGTCCTGGATAAATTGGTGGATTCAAAAATCTGGTTTATATCATCGACAAGGAAGGACGACGTCCAGAACGGGAAAGGCCACAGCCATCAGAGATATGCCGGCCCCGGATAATATACAATCGCTGCAGAGCTTCTTAGGCTTGTCGAATTTCTACCAAGTTTTCATCAAAAATATGCATAACCTTAGAGCACCGCTAAACGATCTTCTTAAAAAAGATAAAACTTGGATTTGGACGCAGGAATACCAGTCAGCATTTGACGAGATTAAGAAGATCCTGATCTCTCTAACCCACTACAACCCAAATTTGAACATAATCGTAGCAAGCGATGCCAGTTTCTACGGCATTTTACACAAATTCCAGGATGGAACAAGGGAACCAGTAGTACACGCGTCTCGATCCCTGCTGTCCGAGGAGAAGCAATATTCTCAAATCGCGAAGGAAGCGTTGAGCATAATTTTTGCGATTACGAAGTTTCACAGGTATCTGCACGGCAGAACATTCGTCTTACAAATGGAACATAAGGCTCTGTTAACGATATATGGCAACAACAAAAGGCTGATCTGTTGGGGAACGATTCTACTAAAGTATAATTTTGAAATAGAATACCTTTCATCAAAAAATATTTGCCAGGCTGGTCCCCAAAAACAAAGACATTTTTTGAAGATTAAATCATAGCAACACTTAGAACAGACTGTGAAATTAAGAGCATGATCGCGAATACGATAAGAGACCAGTGTCACTGACAGATATAAAAAGGGAAGCTCTCAAGGATGAATTTATCACATCAACAAAAAAATAAAATAAAAATGAAAAATTCAAGTGTGCCTGAAGTTTTTTCCCTGTGCGACGAAGTGTTACTTTATAATGAGCGGGTGGTGATACCCAAAACTTTGAAGAAAAAAAACTTACGAAATTTTCATTCGGGAAACCCAGGTAAAAATCGAATGAAAAGCTTGATGCGAGGGTACGTCTACTGGACCAACATGGACATGGACATTAACGACACCATCGACTCGTGTAAAGGGTGCGCATTCGGCGCGAAAGCCCCACTAATAACGTGCAAACCTTGGCCTAAAACAGATCAAACTTGACAACGGATTCACATTGACTTTGCGGGTCCAGTTGAAGAGCAATACTATCTTATAGTAGTCGATAGTCACACAAAATGGCCGGAGGTCTTACGTTGCAAAAGGCCAACGACGGAATGTACTATAGCATTCATCCACGAACGCTTCGCGCGGTTTGGAGTAGTGGACACGATAGTCACAGACAATGGGACACAGTTCACGTCTGGTGAATTTAAACAGTTCTGCGAATCATTCTAGGTTAATCATATAACGACACCTCAGTACCATCTGAGGTCAAACGGTCAAGCAGGAAGATTCGAAGATACCCTCAAGCGAGCTCTCAAAAAAGCGCAAGGCACCCTAACAGACAATACGTTGCAACAGTTCCTCCAAGTGTAACGGATTACACCAAATTCTAATACACCCACAGGACGCTCTCCTGCTGAAGTTTACCAGAAGGACAAGGCCGGCATTCGATAAACTTGTCCTGAAGCAGGCAAAGTTTAAAAAGACCATTGTGCCTTCCAAGAAACGTTATGTTTGCGGAGAGAATGTTCTCTTCAAACTCTACAAGAACAATATGACGTTTTGGGAAGTGGAATTTGTGAAGCAGAGAATCGGAGACCTTGTGTATATTATTCAAGGAGCAAAAAACGTACATAAACGCCATCAAAACCAGATGAGGAAATGCCGAGTAAACGACACAGAGGAGTTACCACCTGTCATCGAAGAACCAATTGACGTTATTTATGAGAACTTTGATCTTGAAGCCCCCCAGGTTTCGCCTGAAAAAGGGAGGTCCAACAGGAAAAGGAAGTTTACCAATTCCCTGTGTATTGACTCCAAGAGAAAAAAGTATGGAACAGTTTTCCAGGGGGAAAACTCTTGGAAGTGGGGTGTTGTGGGGGTATTACCCACATGAGATAATAGACTCGTCATAGAACTATATGTAGCTGAGGGTTATTAACGCTTGATGTTTTGCTGAGACTCTGTGGAGACTCTAGTTGTGACACTATCTCCCGCGGGGATACTTTCTTTTGTTGGTTTAATACAGCGGAGAGAGAGAGGAGTAGCATTATTGGTTGTGCTTTATTGTAATTCGCGATGTGAGCTTATGTAAAAAATTATTTTAATACTATCATATACTTGTAAAAGTCCAGGGAATAGAAAAATTAGCTATTTTAATACTATCATGTACTTGTAAAATCCGGGGAATAGATAAGTTAGCTGACAATTTGAGGGAAGGAGAGAAATATGATTTACTTTCTTTTTCATATACGTTATTTTGGACCAGGTGGAAGTTTGACGAAATGGTTGCAGTCATAATAAAATGTCAGGATTATTTGATGAGGTCAGGTAAGGTTAGATCCCTCAACAAATGTTCCTGAGAACAAAAATTGTGAGAATTTAAATATTCTCAGTTTCAGGATTATATCTCATTCGTCGAGCTAACCCCTTACGCAGATCGAGTGGGCAGAAAATGATTTTCATTGGTTAAAAGCTTTGAGTAGGCTAGATCCCCCGAGAGGATTGAAAAGGGTTATAATAATAGACTCGACGAGAAAAATCAAAGTTTTTCAGTTTTTTTTCAGTTTGTTGTCAACAGCTGTGAGAAGCTCTGAGTTGTTTTCAGAGTTGAAATGTAACGACTGTGGAAAAGGGTTCCCAACTGGGGAGCCATGACACACGGCTGCCATAGAACTTGTGGCTAAAGAGTTAACATCGAATGAAGCCGATTAACTTAAAGAGTTAGTGTTGAATAATGCGCCTCCGATAGGAATCCCGAAAGAACGTTATTGTTTTAAAACTTATTTGTGAGAATTAAAATTTCAGATTATTCTCGACAAATAGCCCGCATTGCTATGAAAATAATTTTTGTCAGTTTAAGACCGGAGCGAGCTTCCAGACGACAGGCAAACCAACCCCACACCGTCGCCGCCATCGCCGCCACATTAGCCGCTATCACCGCCACTGACTGCCTCTGATTCGGCAAATCCCGTCAAGTTCCGACAAAAACCCGAAAGAACATTTTTTTTTTAAATCATGGGAGAATCGAAAATTCTGATTCTTCGTTCGCTCTACTTCGGTAAACTCCGTTCAACTCCGATAGGGACCGAAAAGGACTTTGTTATTTTAGAAGTTGCATAGAGAATTGCCAGCCCTGATTATAGAGAATATATGAAATGACTTTAACGAAAATTTAATGAATACTTGAAAAGACCTTAGCGAGAATTGAAGAGTTCTGTTATTTTAATGAAACTTTCTTATTTTGAATAATATTTTGAAGATTTTGAAAACACTGAGATTTTCAAAACAAGCTCTCTCTCTCTCTCTCTCTCTCTCTCTCTCTCTCTCGGGTGGTTATAATGACAATATACACGCTAAAAATCTGCCTTCTTCTACCGAATGCCCATAACGAAATAGATCTGTCTGTGGATGACTATATATATATATATATATATATATATATATATAGATATAGATATAGATATATTGTAAACCGGCATTGCGACAACCGTATTATCTGCTCCTGAAAAGAAAAACATTACTTTTTTAAATATATATATAAAGACATTCTTCGTAACTCTCCAGGCGTGTTCGACCTTATTCATTTATTTTATTAATTTTTTTTTAGTGCCGCATTTATTTATTTTTTTAACCACCAGTGTGCACCAATGTCTGGAGTGGCTCGAAAAGGCGACTACTAAAATTGCACGACGCGGCCTCTGGGATCAATTTACAACGTGGGACAGTGGCGCGTTGTTGCAATAGACGTCTTGAAAACCAGCTTTTGTGACGACATCATCGGATGAGATCGTCACGACCAGCAACAGCGACCAAACCAACCGGCCAGCTGGGTGGCAGTGTCACAACTGGGATCGTCACGACCATCGACGAGAACGAGCGTCACAATCAGACCAGCAGCCCCGGGCAAACGTGTTACATAGTAGTGTTCACTGACTGACTTACAGTACAGTTTTCTCTTTTGGCTTTTCTATGTGTACATCTTGTATCGTTGTATTGTTTTGTCTAATATATGTCTAAACCTACATTGGCGTTTGTCTCATTAGTGATGTTCCTAATTTAGGTCCACATAATATATATATATATATATATATATATATATATATATATATATATATATGCGCACAGACACACACACACACACACACAGATATATATATATATATATATATATATATATATATACTGTTGTGGGGTATTGCCCACATAATGGACTCGTCATAGGACTATATACAGCTGAGGGTTATTAATGCTCGATATGTTGCTGAGACTCTTCAACTATAACACTGTCAGCCCTCTGCCTTCGGGTAGAGGGCGTTCTCTGCTTCTCTGCTTCCGAGCAGAGAGCAATAACCCAGTCGTGGTTCCGCCGAAGGGTAGAAGCACGACTGGCCAAAAATAGACAGAAATTTTTTGGCCGGGCCATATAGCCCGGAAATCCCAGTCATAACTGACCATGTGTCACATGTTGCCCTTACTGAGAGGGACAACAAAATATAGTTGCTGAAAGTCTGTGGAGACTCTAGTCGTGTTCACTGACTGACTTACAGCACAGTATTCTCTTTTGGCTTTTCTATGTGTATATCTTGTATCGTTGTATTGTTTTGTCTAATATATGTCTAAACCTACATTGGCGTTATTGATGGTCCTAATTTAGGTCCGCATCACTTTTCCTACCGCCATAGCGTAGATCCCTTGTGTCTTTTCTATTAATACTTTCCTAGTAACTATCCTGATGAACTTCTATCTATGGCACCTAGACTTTATGAATTTACTCGCAGTATATCTTAT
This sequence comes from Ascarosepion bandense, assembly GCA_037127315.1. Taxonomy (NCBI): domain Eukaryota; kingdom Metazoa; phylum Mollusca; class Cephalopoda; order Sepiida; family Sepiidae; genus Ascarosepion; species Ascarosepion bandense. The sequence continues at coordinate 1,059,436 of JBBBDQ010001451.1, read as the reverse complement.
CATTTTACATTTGAAATGTCTAGAGCGAACCGTAAGTCCTATGCCAACGGTTTCTTCTTTTGCACTTCTCGCTTCTGTCCATGTATCTTCTGCCTTCTTAATTACCGTTCCGTCCTTAATAGAGATTATTTTTTCACACATTCTCTCAGACTGAGTAACCCTTGCATATTAGTGGCTTTATTACCTTGGCTGGGCTGAAATGATTAAAAAATATTTATTTCTATTATACACAGTCAGACAATATAATAATTCTCAATGTGTATTTATATATTTCTCGTCCTACCACGATATTCCAATAAACTAGTATACATCTGATCATAGAAAACATTTATTTGGAAGTAAAAATTACCATCAAACAAATATATCAGGGGATTTTATTAATATTACTGCAGGAAATGCATCAGTCTTTCTGTTTGTTATGACTTTAAGCGGAAAGAGTATGATAAATGTGGAAAAAAGGTTTCGTGTAACGCGTTGTTTTTTTCCGTTAGGAATCCATCAGACTAAATGATTGCATTCACATGACATAAATTTAGTCCGAGGAAGTCCTACAGGATGAAACACGTGACCCGAAACTATTTTTCCAATTTTGTCATAATTCTTTTCTCTGAAATTGTTCTTGATATATCTAAAACATGATATGTTGTCTTCTTATATTTTATTATGAATCTGTGTATTTATTTGTATCTCAAATTTATGTCAAATGCGTATTAACAAGCTTCGCCTTTATTGCAGCTCTCCTCCCTTTCTGATTATGATTTTAGCAAATAATTTATTTTTTCAACAGGAATTACATTTGCAAATCCGTTATATGATGTGTTTAAATAGTCAAAATACATTCAATAAAATACTGAGTTTAACAGCGAAAAGAAATATAATTAACTTTTTTTATCATATATGACGAAGCTCTGATTAAAATTCAGATGTCATATCTGTACGTCAATTGTACACACGAGTTATATATGTTTAAAGAATACGATGGAAAAATTGTCCTCAAAATTACGAATATTTTAATGGAGTTTTTATTCTCGTGTTATTTTCAAATTAAAATTTACTAATAAATCGCTTGAATCGTGTTCAAACCTTCGCCCTAATTATTTCTTATTCTCTGGGATCAGTTACCTTTTTGCTTTCATCAAATGAACACCAGCGATTTCTTCTAATGGTAGGTTCTCCTGAAAGACTTCCTAAGGGTAAAACAAAGCCTTCTTATCTATTGAAATTGACATTTATGCTTCGTGGCTCTAGTATAATATATATATATATATATATATATATATATATATATATATATCAGACGCACACACTGAAGGTCCCTGCTGTGAGTCAGTTGATATAAAACGCCTGAAAATACCGAAAGGTTAAAACCAAGGTTGGAAAATAAGCTGACTTTCGAAGGAAAATATTTGAAAGCTCTACATTTTATATGCATTGAGCACTTTTTAATACAAATGCGTTGTCTAATTTAATGCTGACCACTAACTGGTTAATAATTATATATGTATATATATATATATATATATATATATATATATATATATATTTCTAAACATATACTATTAAATATAAGAGACAATGAATGTTTAATATGTTTAATCATGAGCAGTTCTAAACGTCGTATTTTGGCTTTAATTTCAGTTGAAAATAAAGACAAAAACCCTCCAACATTTGGATAATTTTTCAATTTGGTAGCAGTAAGAAATTCTGTTTGTAGGATATTCTTGTGGGGAATGGGAGTGAGGAGAAATTTGTTTCTAAGCTTATATATATATATATATATATACAGAGAAAGAAAGAGAGAGAGAGAAAAGTGGGTGAGAAAAATTTGCGTGTTATAGAGGTCAAGTTTTGAAATTATCTTAGAGACCAGAGAGGGTGTTATGTAAACACCTCTCAGTTCAGCTTCAGTTCTAAGGGAAGTCGGGTGAGGATATTCAGCCGATTTAAATTTGGAGTTAGAAAAAATGTGAGCAAAGCACTCAGCCTTGTCCACAGTGGCTGTGGAGAGCTCAAAATTATTGATTCAATGAAGGATGGAGGATTTGCTGTTGTTCAGCCCAAATTTGCAGAGCCGCCAGTATTCTTCGGAACCAAATGCTATACGTTGCTTCATTTTCTCAGCAAACAATATCTTAACCTCATTTAAGATCCTCTTACACTAATTACGAGAAGAGGCAATTTGGCGCATATTCTGTTCAGACGCGTGACTTCGATAAGGCCGGAAAAAGTGATTACTGTAATAAAATGGTGGCATAACAGAAAGAAGAGAACCAGGGGGACGAACGATGTTTATGCCGGAATCCCGTGACCGTGATGAAAGCATCGATGCCATCTTTCACCCAGGAGGATACCTCAAAGGCCCCAGTCTTTAACGGGAAGGTTAAACACTTTTCCACAAAGACGTCACATAGGAAATCGCGGAATGAATCCCAGTCTGCTCTTTGGTTGCAGTAAGAAATTCTGTTTGTAGGATCTTCTTGTGGGGAATGGGAGTGAGGAGAAATATGAATAAAAACGACAATGAAGGCCAAACTGCAAGGCTTTGCATGAGTCAGGAACAGACTGAAACGGAGATCTAGCAGAGAAGCGTGTCCTGTATGGATACTAGAAGAAGCGCGCGGGGAAATCCATCACTTGCATAAGAGATTGAGTAAGTGCAAAGTTCATGGCATGAATTTCAGCAGTGATAGAGTTTTTTAGCCACTTGGCATGGTGAACTTTAAAATCACTGAACTCAAATGTGTTAGCGAATGGGTGGGAGAAAGTAACCATAATTATATTGACAGAGATCAAGGATCAATCTAGAGAGGAAGAAAAGATAGCTAATCGATTTAAAAGTGAAAGATATAGACATATATATGAGTTTTCAGGAGATTAGAGAAAAGTCACTCTAGCTAGAAGTTCATTGATGTAAATCCCGAGACCATGCATATGGACAGTGGACTCCTTCCTTGAGAGGGAAAGGTAACCAGGAATCGAGGTCAGAGGAGGGGATTAGGAGGTTAAGATTAGTTTCTCAAATTTCGAGGATGTCAAGAGAATTTTTGTAGAGGAATGATTCCATGCTGAAGAAGATGGTAGGCATAACACAGACATTTGCAAAGTAATTGTTACTTTGTTTAGCTGATTTTGAATTACCTTGGTTAGCCTTGTTTTTTGAGTTGCTAATGTTCATTTTTGTGTTTTTGGTGAGGATAGACCTCAGATAGAAGTGACAGACAATCATTGATAGCGGTATGTGCTGGACAGAAGTTAGCTTTGTGTGGTACTGGTGTTACCCAACGGAAGAGATTGCAGGAACACATCCATTCGCGTCATGGCAGTGCAAGAACACAGATATTATGTAACTGTTGATCAGAGCAGCTGCTCTCGACGCTACATAATAGTTAGAGGTCTAAACTACCAGGTGAAAGCAGGATTCAGAAAACTGCCAACCCGGTACCCTCACAACGAAGAAACATTGCTTTCGACACATATCACAGAAACATTGCGAAAGCACCAATACTGACGTCTTAGAAGAGAAAGAAAACCGAGAACAAACGATGAGCCTCTACTCCTGTTCAATAAAATCTGGGAGTAGAATAAACCGGGCTGAACATTCATTTAAGAAAAATGATTGAAAAAAAAATTTTTTTTTACATTAAAAAATTACATGAAAACCATTTACATTGAGAGAATTTAAATAAAACAGAAATTGAACGCCAATTTTGACCGGACACAAACGAAACGATAGGGTCTTAGAAAGAGAAGAGATAAAAAAAATTATCACAGTGCTGAATTGGAGAGGCCAGTTAAGTAAAAATAATGATCCATTTCGATAGAAAAAATTCACTTTTTTGGCAAAAACCAAATCGAGCGTAGTGATTAAATTTAGTCCTATCGACTATATCTGTGCCACACTGTCTGGAAAATATGGAGGTTGGGGATGGAGTCATTCATCTAGGAAAGGAAATGGCAGATACATATTAAAACAGAAAAAAATTACTTTCTAATGCAAGAGACTTTTCTAACTATTTAAAAAAATCGCAAAAGACTGAACATTCATTGAGATATCAGAGACAGGAAATAAAAAGTTTGAAAAATAGGCCATCTACATTAAACCAAATCAATACACACTCAACAAAATCACATTTAAAACTAGTCACAACATATTATAATGCATGTAGACGTATGGTTCTGCGTTAATATTTCGATATTTCAAGTGGTATGACGTCATAGAACCAAATGACTAATTTACAACCTGGGTCTGCTATTTCCTGACCGTCATCGCCGCATAGCAATCTTATATGTCAATATAACAGAATATCATCTTTGACGGTATATTTGTGTTAATGTCAATACAACCACTCTGAAGATGGCTCATGGGAGCTGAAAACTTAGATCAAGGACAAGAGTAATAAAAAAGATATTCAAATGTTGAACAATTTTTGTCTTTATTTTCACCAGAAATTAAAGCTAAAATACGATGTTTAGAACGGCTCATGCTCAAACATAATTAACATTCATTGTCTGTTATATTTAACACACACACACACACACACACACATATATATATATATATATATATATATATATATATATATATATATATATATTAAATCATGTCACCCCAAGTAAGGCATTCCACTGCCACTATAGCGCAGGGGGTTACATAGAGCGATTGGGTATAGGAAATGTCAGAAGGAGGGTGGTAGATGAGTTAGGATTTACATAGGGAGAGAGTTGGAGAGAATGAGTGTGAGTTAGTGTGTTAGGAGGTGTCTATTTACCCTACATTTAAAATTCTGGAGGTTGTAGCCGGCGGGGAAGCAAGCATGCGGAAGAGAATTCCACAGGCGGGAAGTGCAAGAAAAAAAGCTGTTGGAGGAGAAATTAGGGTTACATTTCATCGGTTTCACTGTAAAAGTGTGAGACCTAGTTGCCAATCTAGTATCTCGTGTAAATTCACACCTGGGGGGGGGGGCACCAGTGATTTAAGTTCAGAAGCCATGAAAGTATTTATAGAAGAGGCATAGGGAAGCCATGTCACGCCGGTGAGAGAGTGACTGCAGGCGGTCAGCTAAGTCGGTATCAATCACATTACAGATTCTTCGCTGTATTTTGTCAAGAACCCCGAGGAGAATAGCAGGGGCACCCGACCATATGTGGCAGCAGTATTCAAAACACGGGCGGATGGTAGATTTATATAGGTGCAGGATAGATTCAGACGGAAAGAATTTCCGGGCCCTGCACAGAGAGCCGACTTTCATAGCAGCGGATTTAGCAATGGATTCGACGTAGTCATTCCACTTGAGGTCCGCTGAGAGTGTCAGGCCAAGCAGGCGTAGTGTTTTACTCTCTGGGAGGCAAGCCTGTTCCATGCTAATGGGAGGGAGGTGGGGTTGTCTGTGGTGGTTAAATGACAGCAGCTTCGTTTTGGAAGAATTGAATTTTACGAGCCATTTCTTACCCCAAAACCACCACGGATTGGAGGTCCTTTTCAAGCTCAGCAGCGAGGTTCGTCTTGTCAGCAACACCAGAGTTTTGATCGAGACGAGCGTAGACTGTGGTATCATCGGCGTACATGCCTACTTGTGATCTTATGGCATCGGGGAGATCATTGATGTAGATTAGAAAAAGAGTAGGACCTAGGATAGAGCCTTGGGGGATACCCGCGTTTGTAGGGTAGTTCTGGGAGGCATGTCCGTTTAATACCACTTTCAGTGTGCGGTTAGAGAGAAATGACTGGATTAAGTCCAACAAAAGTTCAGTAATGCGGTAGCTTCGCAGTTTCCGCAGAAGGCCGGCATGCCATACTCTGTCGAATGCTTCAGAAATATCCATATTGTCTAGAGCCTAGTATATATACTCGGTGATGGTCGTTAGCATATCAGCAGTAGACCTGGTGAAGCGGAAGCCATACTGTTTGTCCGAGAGGAGCCCGTGGGCTGTGAGATGCTGAACGACCTCGATATTGATAATTGCTTCGAACACTTATTGTGTCTGCGTGTATTTAGGCAGTATTTTTTCATTGATGCATGTTTTTATTTAATCCTTTCTGAGCTTTCGGCTTACATCAGCCATTAGCAAAGATAAAAATAGTGTTGGGTGTATCGGACGGACGATAGTAGTAGTAGTCGTCTATTTGTGTGGAGGATTGGCGAACACGTGCGTGCATGATGGAAGTGAAAATCGCACTACAGCTTGTGGCGTCTCACATGACCACACGAGATTTGGGACGAGAAGTATTAAGTATGGAAAGCCGTTGGTATAACCAACCGCTTCCGTTATAATATTATAGGTATTTGAGTATATATGTGTGCCGATTTCGAAGTTAATTTTGTTCAGGTTAGGTTTCAATTGTTATATATATATGGCTTCAAGTATTTTTAGTTTTTGTTTATTGTTTTCGTGTTCAAGTATGGTTGTGTTTTCGACGAGGATTTATTTACTCTTTCAACGATAATGCTATTAAGCTTATCAGAAGATATGAAAACAACTTATATAAAAATAATTCGTCAAAACTTGTCCATATTGTTTAATGAAAGATTCATCAATATATATATATATATATATATATATATATATATTGAGTGTATCGAGGCAGCAAATAATTTTCTAAACATATAATGTTAAATATAAGAGACAATGACTATCTATTATGTTCAATCATGAGCCGTTGTAAAGATCTTGGAGAAATTTTGTCTTTATATTCAGCTGAAATTAAATCCAAAATACGATTGTTGAGAACGGCTCGTGATTAAACATATAGACATTCATTGTCTCTTATATTTAACAGTATATGTTTAGAATATATATATATATATATTATCCAGGACAATAGGATTTGCATAACGGAAAACTGAACACATTATTTAAAGTGGGGTTTGAAACAGAGTGAGAGAGAGAGAGAGAGAGAGAGAGAGAGAGAGAGAGAGTGAGAGAGAGAGAGAGAGAGAGAGAATTCTATAAAATGTATGTATTCGCATGGCAAACAAATTTGTATATCTAAATCTAAACTTATTTATAAATGGAACTTTGTCTGTGTGTGTATGTTTGTGTATGTGTGTGTCCGTTACCTATAGACTCCGAAACGGCTGAACCGATTTTCTTGAAAATTTACACAGTTGTACTATAAGCGTCTGCGAGTGTTCGTAGCTAGGTGTTGTGTCGAGGTATCCCAGATAAATATCGAAAATCGATAATCGAAAAAATCAGGTTACAGAAGAAGAGGTCCGATTTTTATCAAATTTGATACACTTATAGACAAAGACATAAGAAACGATATTCAGAAGTTTCAAGGTTGCAGTTCTTACAATAGTGCAGAAAATCGATAATATATATAACCATCACAGGCAACCTCTCCTGCCTCCCATAAGCATGGACCAAGCGATTCTCCCTGAAAACAATACACTACGCCTCCTCGGCCGTACCTTCTCCTCAGACCTCAAATGGAACCACTATATTGAATCCATAGCTAAATCTACAACTAAGAATGTTGGGTCACTATGTCGATCCAGGATGTTTTTTCCCCCTGAATCCATCCTGCATATATACAGGTCGGCCATCCGTCCGTGCATGGAGTACTGCTGCCATTTATGGTCAGGCACCCCAGCCGTTCTCCTCAGTGTTCTCGACAGGCTCCAAAGGAGAGTTAGTAACGTGCTAGGTGCTGACTTGGCAGCTCCTGCAGCCACTTCCCCACCGTCGAAATGTGGCCTCCCTTTGTCTGTTCTATAAATACTTTCATGGCTTCTGCTCGGACGAACTTAAGTCACTGGTGCCTCCTCAAAGGGTGTTTACTCGTGCAACCAGAATGGAAATTGGGTCCCACCCATTCACAGTTAGGTTAGCCAAATGCAGACGACAATTCTACTCCTGCAGCTTCTTCTCTTGCACTTCCCGCCTGTGAAACTCGCTCCCATATTCTTGCTTTCCTGACGGCTACAACCTCCAGAAATTTAAATGCAATGTCAATACTCATTTACTAACCACTGGACTCTAGCTCTCTCCCCACCCCCGTATATTTTTCCCTTTCTCTCCACCTATGTATCTGGCATCGCACCTCCATTCTCTGCTTTCTATTGCTCCTTTCTAACTAGTTTGTACTCCTCACTATTTTCTAATTAATATTTTCTAATTAATATTTTTACAATTATGTAGCCCCCTGCTCATCAGTAGCATTTCTGCCCTGATCGGGGTGAAATGATAAAAAAAACACATATATATATATATATATAAAAGCAAGATGTCTGTGTGTGTGTCTGTTTATCTGCCTGCATGTCTGTATTTTTTCAGCCCTTTTATTTTAGTTTTTGCTTCGGGTTTGGTTCTAAGCAGGTATAATTGTAGTTCTTAGTCTCAGGCATGATATCATTTACTCAGAGGACTTATTTAGCCTTCAAAATTCAGTTTACGACGAAAAAAGCTTATTTGATATCGATACCAGGAAATGAAAATTTAACTTACATCCATTCATTTTTTTTTTCAGCCTACGGTTTCGCTTTAACTGGAGACAACTTTTGCTTTTTAGTCTTTCGTGCCAACGTCCAAAGAATCTGAGCTCCAGGACCATGGATTAGTTTTAAAGTTTTCATTACACCCGAGCAACGCCGGGTTATGCTGCTAGTACATATATACACTTTCATACTTTGATATAAATATGAATGCGTCTGTTTGTGTAAAGTGAGGAAAAAAAAAAGAAACTAATGGCTGATGATTTATCGACACAGTGTAACATTACGGATCTGAGCAGCATGTGAAAACAATTCCTGTCGAGTCTCGGTTCTACGCACCTACTCTTTTTTGGCGGGTGAATTTATTATACGGCTTCGTTACACGAGAGCAAAGACCAACAAAGAACCTAGCCATGCTCACAAAAGTGTACGGAACAAAGACATTCTTCCAGCAACTCTGAATTACCAACAGTAATCATTCATTCATTTTACCTCTTTCTTTCTTTCTTTCTTTCTTTCTTTCTTTCTTTCTTCTTTTTCTTTATATGCCGTGTCATTTCAGGACGTGGGCAATCATGAACTTCCATTTACCCTTATCCCTTGTCGCTCTTAACACTTTTCCTCTGGGTATCCCTCCTAAACCCTCCTACGTCATCCACTTGTTTAAGCCCATCAAGTATGGCTGCCGTAGCGTTTCCTGTCTTTCTTTCTTTCTATTCACCCCGCGTGTATTAGATTCTCCAAGTGATGAACAGAAGGATCTCTTTTCTAAAACTTTACTGTTAATATAGACCAGCTCACGGATATTTTTTATAATCATATCGCCCCAAGCAAGGCATTTTACTGCCACTGTTTTGCAAGGGGTTACTTAGGAAGAAAATTATAAGAAAGAGTGACAGGTTATAGGGAGCGTCAGGAAGTGGATAAGAGTTGAATGAGAATACTAATGAGAGTGGAGTGAACTGATAAAGAAGCATGAGAGAGAGAGAGAGAGAGAGAGAGGATGCAGGTCAGTGAGATAGGAGATAACGTTTTTTTTTATAATCATATCGCCCCAAGCAAGGCACTTTACTGCCACTGTGTTGCAGGGGGTTACATAGGAGGAAAGTTATGAGAAAGACTGACAGGTTATAGGGGGTGTTAGGAAGTGGGTAAGAGAAGGATGAGAATACTAATGAGAGTGGAGTGAACAGAGAAATGAGCATGAGAGAGAGGATGCAAGTTAGTAAGATACGAGAAGACTATTGACTTTACATTTAAATTCTTGGAGATTGTATCTGTCGAGTAAGCAAGTTAATGAAAGGGAATTCCACAGTGTGAGAAAAGAAACTGATGGAGTAGAATTTGAGTTTACATCTTATTGGTTTCACAGTAAAAGGGTGGGACGTAGTTGCTAATCTTGTGGCTCGAGTAAATTTACATATAGGGGCACCAGTGAGCTAAGTTCGTCGGAGCAGAAGATATACCCTATTCCCGGTTTTGTTGTCATTTGATCTCCAGATGCCTTCTCCGAATGCCTTTTTTAGAAGAACGAATTTTAAAAGGAACCATCTAATGGTTCATCAAAGACAAATTCTTGAGATCGATATAGAAGCAACATATTCTATTTTAGGTGGGCGTCAATAGTATAATGAGTAATGATTAATGAGAAAAAACAATAAATGAACAGTTTTAATGCAATGTATGTTTAAGTGACTTTGCTAAGAATAGAGACTAATCATTTTCGGGTTTTGTGCTTAGGTTTTTATTCAGAGTTCTATTACTCTTGACATTACCCGCTCCTCCATTTTGCTCATAGTTTCTTGTCAGTTCTTTAAGTTTTTAAATTGATTTATTTGCTTTTTTGTTTAACGACATAGCAAGTCCTTTTGCGTCAATTAATACCGACATTTATTTATTTGTTCCAGTCCCTTTCTTCATTAAGATGTCACTTTCCAAAAATTGATATCCTTTGGACATTTTAGATTCCGTTATGACTCATGTTATCGACAATTTATATAAGGTTACGTCACAAGTAGTTAAAAATGTCCAATTTATTTACGACTATCTTACATTGGAACAGGTGGTGAGGTTTTAGCTCGGCGAATTTCTCAGTCTGTTGGCAAATGTTATTTTTCTGCCAGTGTTAGTGTAATATTTTTTACACGGCAAATTCTTTCCTCCATTCGTAAGGATGTTTTACCTCCACTTCATATTAGTTCTGATATTTACCAATTTCAGTGTAGTTGCGGATGCGACTACATAGTTAGAACATCCCAGCGTCTGGAACAAAGAGTTAAACAGCATTTACCTCCCAGAATTTTGGACTCAGCCGCCAGAAGTAGACAACTTGTTAATACCTCCGGGTCTTCAATAGCACAACATGTTATAAATAGCAGGAATTGTGTGGCTAGATTGAGTGGGGAGAGTTTTATCAATGTCCCACTCACTCTTTCATCTGAAGATACTAGAGTCCATATACATCAGATCCCGGAGGCCTTTTCTCTGTAAGCAGAGAGAATGACTTTTGGGTCTGAGTGTGATTGGGCTCTAGTTTTTCTTGAAATATTTTTTCCCGTCAATTTTCATTTCATCTTTTAATCACGATTTAGAAAATCCCAGAAATTAAAATCTTGGTAAGCTGTGGGCGAAACCGGTTGTTTTTTGGTTTTTTTTGTTCGTTTTTAGTACGTCATCGAAAATCTAATTATTCCTTGCTATTATAAAATTTATTTATTTTTCTAGCCTTGAAAAAATAAAAATATGATATATGTTATTTTGGTTTTACGGCTGAATAGATGGCAGATGATAATCAGTTTGTGAGCATATACATCTTTGTGTAGATCAGTCAGTCATTTAAGTGCCATACGTGTTACACGCTTTGGGTGATCATGTTTCTCTTATCAGTTTCCTGAACTTAGCTGATCTTATCCCTGGGGATATCTCTGTTCAGGAACTACAAGATCAGGAAATATTTATGGTCGAGTATTAAGAGGATGATGCCGTCAAGGCAGCATGGATGTCACATTTATATTCTTCAGAACATTTTCAATCGGCGACCGTTTGAGTCGATAGGGCCACTCGATTTAAGTACCTGCACATCTATACGCTGCTTTTATTAAATTCTGTAACCATATCGCACACATTTGGCTTTAATGCATGTGCTCGGTATACCCCTCTGTAATAGTGTATTGGGTTGTTGCACTTGTACCTCAGTTTCACTCTACTGACATGATGTTCTCTTACCGTTTTTTTAGTCATTTCACCCCAAGCAAATCAGGACCTCAATTAGTGCGCAAGAGGCCATAGTGAGAAAAAGGGAAAGATGAATGAGATTCAAGGAAATAGAAGATTACCATTGATTTTGCATTTAAAATTTTAGGGATTAGTTATCATGGAAGCCAGTAAACGGAAGGGAGTTCCACAGGAGGGATGTGCGAGTAAAAAGTGGCATCTCCAAAAATTTAAATGCAACGTCAGTTTCCATCTTCTACCTCCCTAAATCACATTCCTTTCCCTGAATAAAATCCACCTTCCCAAATTTCATCCATGTCTTATCATTTCCTCGGCATACTGTGTTTTATTTTTCACCGTAACTCCCATGCGTACCGGTTGCAACCTTACTTTGCCTGTGGTGAAATGACTGTATCAAAACGAGTAAACATAGGTATGATTTTCCGCTCTAGCCCAAAAAGGGAGACAAATGTTTGGTCTTCCACTAGAATCAAATGTTTAGATATATGTAGTTTTTTCTACTAGAGTCTAAAATTAGACAAAGGTTTGGTTTTTTACTGGATGTCATGAAAGTAGTCTTTCACTAGATCTAAAATATAGACAAGGATAAAATATCTTCACTAATGCCAACATAATAGACAAAGGTACGGTTTTCTATTAGTTTAAAATGGTAGACATAGTCCCAGGTAATACTACAGTAAAAAGATCGACAGTCAGAAATATGAATAATAAGATAGTCCAGTGTATAACAGTCGCATGAGTCTTGCTCTCTACGATTCGAACAATCGGGTGTTACAAGCCGACGCTCACGATCCAAACTTGATTATTAAAGACACACATTTACACATAAAAGCAAGCTTAGCCAAGAGTTAACTAATTCTAAGGACACTAAATCAATTAAAGTGAATAAAAAATAGCCATGCTGATATTTATCCTTTTTTTTTTAGAGAAATTTCATAATTTGTAAAAATATATTCTCTTTAGGTTTTCAGTATTATTCAAAAAGATTATTATCACGCTGTTCGTTATAAATTACTTCAACTTATTATGCCTTTCTTTAGAGGAATAAATGTTAAAACTTGTTTCGGGAAAACACTTTAACCATTATATTCTAAGAAGAAATCAATAAACTCGCATAAAAATTTCCTTCCTTCTTTGAATGTAACAAAATGCATCAGATGGATTTCAAATGTCAGAAAAATAACACGTTAATGATATTTTTTGTTCAGGGCGCGAACCGTATATTAGACTGGAAGAATTTTAGAGTTACCATCGCGTGTGCAGAGTGTCGAAGCCAGAGGCGAGACATGAGTCGTAGCAACGGGCCATGAAGTGATGGATCCATCGAAGAAAGGAAATGAAAAAAATGTCGCTCGGGTAAAAGAATGAAAAAAATGGCCGTTCGTTTTGCACATTATTATTTTATACACTGCTCGTCTCTTTGCTGACCTTAAAGAAAATAAGTCCTGAGTGAGAGAATTACCGAATCGATAGGACTTTTTTAAAAAAACTTTTCGGAGCGCGTGGAATTAGAATAAAAGTAGAATGATGAAGTGGTGGGGGAGGGGGAAGACGTAGAATGTCAGTATTTATAGAGTCGTTATATGCTGTCGAAGAAAATTGCTGACCACATTCAGATTTCCAAGCAGAAGAATGAAAAATGGTTGATAATATGAGAAAGTTGCATTTAACAAAAGGCGATGAAATATATTTTGGGCCGGAAGTAACAGGAACCAAAAAAGAAATTTAGATTAAAAACAGCAGCAAAAATGAAAGAGAAAATAAATAAAAAAAGATGGGTAGGAGTAAGAAAATTCTGAAAAAATTGTATAGTAAAAAAAATTGTATAATAAAAACTTCAAAAATCATTTTAGCAAAAACAATGAAGATAGGAATTCAAAACTAAAAGAGTCATCGGATTGCAATGATAACCTGACTCACAGAAAACTTTAGTTAAAACTAAAAAAGATGACGATGTTGGTGGGAATAAATCATTTTTGAAAAATGATAACGACAACTTGAAAGTACCATTGTATTATAGTCATGTATATTGGCTCAAACGTACCACAACAGTATAATGTATAACGGTATTGGCAATTGTTATAGGCACAGTAATCAAAAGGGCCATTGACTGTATTAAAAAGAGCAATTTCCGGGGTAGCCGAGTTCGAATTCCAGCTGAATCCATTGTATTCATTTACACCCAAATACCCTTGGGAAAGGTATTAATCCGTTTATTCCTTCCAGTTATGGGTTAAATAGCAGGACAGATTGGGTTCTATAGCCTTGGTTGGCAACCAGTCTACCGCAGAAAGCAATGGCAACCTACTGCGGGATAATCTTCTGCCCAGTCAGTCATGTCTCTTTCGAGACATGATCGCCCAAGCGTGTATCACGTATGGCACTTAACTGACTGATTTGCAAATATTTTGTATGTAATTCTCTATGTACCGCTTCTGCTTATATACATTTTCATAGAAAGTTTAATTTGAAAACGTATTTAGTCACAGTTTAACGAGAAGTAAGGATCCAATGAAGCTGGGCTCCTGTTTAAGTTGACGATGCGTATTTCCTGCTCCATATGATTCTATTCTTTTAAATTAAACTGGGCTAAAATATTCAGATTATCATGAATATTTATGGTGAATGACGACAATGTGTTGCAAAATATCGTAAAAACCGTTTGTAAGACATACACTCGTGAAGAAGCCTTTTGTCCAATTTTGCCCAATCTAATAGCAATTGATTTAAAAATAATTTTTTTATTAAGAAAAGTTTTCTGATTTGTCGCCATATTTATAAAATATAATTTAAATTTTAGGCGTTTTTCCTGGGGTTGTGATTTACATACAAACTTCTAGGTACACCCATCTGCTAAGGTAGCTAGCTAAATCCTGATGCAGACACATGCTCAGGCACATTGCTGTTTGTTCAACACACAGAGCACATCTTGGGGACATACAGAGAGGACCCTAAAGTTTTGGGTTTTAACTAGCAATTTAACAACACAAGTAAGAACTAACCCTCGGACACTAAAACTGAGAGATAGAAGGTGGCAATTGAAGCTGCACTTAAACCATTGGAGGGTTAGGGTTGCTATCAGAGTAGCAAGCATGGGAAAGAAGCTCCACAGGCGGGAAATGCGAGAAAAAACTGCTAGAGGAGAAGTAGTGGTTATATTTGCTACCGTGCCGAAAAACGAGTGGGACCTAGTTACCAATCTAGTTGCACGAGTAAATTCATGAGAGAGAGAGAGGCACCAGGGAATAAAGCCTTTAAAGCCGTAACATACTTGTAGAAAAGACAGAAGAAAGCCACATCCCGTCGGTGAGAAAGTGACTGAAGGCGAGTTGCCCAATCGGTGTTATAGCATTGCAGATCCTCCTGTGGATTTTGTCAAAAGTCCCGTGATGAATAACAGGATATATATATATATGTTTACTATTCTTAAAATTAAAGATTCACTGAGTTTTCAATAGTTTATGAGGCTTACAATTTATGTACAAGTGGATAATTCATATTTTAGACTGTTCTTATGAACTAATACTAAAACAATGTGTTGCATTTGATCTGAAAATATGTATTGGACTGTTCAGAATATAAGGACCAATGTTCGAGCAAAAATGGTGTGTTTGAACATATTATTGCAATGGTTGCACAAATATACAGTGTGTTCATAAATTGCGTTTACGCTTTAAAAAATTTATAACTTTATTTGTATTTGTGATAGAAATGATCTGTAAAAAATGTAATAACGTTTAATGACCATATTTTTAAGTATAGTTATTGAATAATTTTTTTACCATAAATTTGCAACAATTTTTAGATAAGTAAAAAATATGAACTGCAAAATCGTATTACCCTTTGTATTGCTAATGATGGAGGACATGTGGAAACTTAAATAAAATTTTAATAAAACCTTAAAAAATATAGATTTCCTTCTTTCTAATCCTTTTAACAAGTTATTTCTACCGCAAAAACAAATAAATTTACAATTTTTTTCAAAGTGCACACGAACTTTAGTGTGACACGATAACTAGGCGTATATTAAGGTGCTTTGTAAAATATGTCTTTTATTATAATAGATTAAAATAGAAAATGGTTAAGAATAGAAAATAGATTAGGTGACACGATAACTAGGCGTATATTAAGGTGCTTTGTAAAATATGTATTTTATTATAATAGATTAAAATAGAAAATGGTTAATAACAGAAAATAGATTAAAAACATGTTTCGTTTAACAAAAGTGAAAAAGAAGAGAAAAATCAATAAATAAACGCTTTTTCTTTTCTGAGGAAAATTGTGGAAGAGAAAAGGGTATCAGATTACTGTTTTAAATCCTACCACTCTTCCGGTAAGCATTTGACTCGGTGATTTAATGTGATAAGAGATAAAGTTTAGGAAATAGGTTTTTTGAATGACCAGGTCAAAGGCTCTCTTTACTGTATCTTAACCACATATTAAGAATTTTCCGGTGGAAGCTTTATTAAGATAAAATAGATAAAAAAACATCCTGGAAAAAAATACTAAGGCTAAGTACAGACTGGTTGTCTGTAAGATGTTTACACATCAAAAGAAAGAAAATTTAACTACCCTGAAATTTCGGACTTACAGTTGCCAATTGCTTATCACCCGGTGGTCTAAAGCATTTACGGATTTCCGGATTAATTTTAAATAAATACAGGTGATTTTTCCGAGTCAGATAAGTTGAGTTGAGTTAGTTCCGCCGGGCGTGTGCTTGAAGTAAAACCTCCGTTCGTCTTGTTTCGGTCAGTTCGGATTTGATCTTCATTAATTAGAGTTAGAGCTGTGTGTCACATTTGCCTGCCCCAACCGAAAAGTCTAACTCTAAACGAAATGAAGCATCCTTTCAACTCATCCAAGTTGTGGAAGTTCGTTCCTTATAGTTTAATCTTGTACCCCCAGCTTGAGGCTCCGACATTTTCAACAAACTTCCGGCAAACATCACAGCGTGGAGAACAGCCACCGGAGAAAATGTTCGGACCGTCCGTTGGGGTGTTACATCATAAACACCCTGTATATGGCATATTCTTAATATTGACAGTTTTTTCTTTGTTAATATTATATCAGAATCTTTCAGAATTTAACTGAAAACGTTATGTACCTCTCATCTTGGACGTCAAAAATAATTGATGCGTTTGATCTTTTTCCAAAAGGGTAAATATTTTTTGCTTGTATTCAAGGTCTGGTCATGGTGCTTTTTTGCATTTGTCGCCACTAGATCATTAGATTGAAGAAGTGATTGAACGGTAATACGCTGTTTTCGCGCTGAGGATATGGCCTTTGCAGATCAAGTTGGCGTAGGTCGTCTATCTGCATCTGACAATTAACTTGTGAAAATATCAAGCGATTAAAACCCATGTGAAACCGCCAGGTGAATGACAGATCAGGAGGCGTCGGCATTTCGACAATACAGAACCGTATCTAGAAGATTGGCAATGTGACGAACATAGATAAATGGATTTCACTTGTACTATGAAATTTGAATGAACTATTTCGGAAAATGCTAATAAAAATATACTTACTAGCAGTATAACCCGGCGTTGCTCGGGTGTAATAAATGCTTTAAAACTAATCCATGGTCCTGGAGCTCAGACACTTTGGACGTTGGCACGAAACACTAAAAAGCAATAGTTGTTTCCAGTTAAAGCCAAACCGTAGACTGAAAGAAAATTGAATGGATGTAAGTCAAAATTTGATTTCCTGCTATCGATATCAAATAAGTTTTTTTCGTTGTAAACTGAATTTTGAAGGCTAAATAAGTTCTCTGAGTAAATGGTATCATGGCAGAGACTACGAACTATAATTATACCTACTTAGAGCCAAACCCGAAGCAAAAACTAAAATAAAAGAGCTGGAAAAAATGCAGATATACAGGCAGATAAACAGACATATACACAAGCATCTTGCCTTTTATATATATATTATCGATTTTCTGCACTATTGTAAGAACTGCAACCTTGAAACTTCTGAATATCGTTTCTTATGTCTTTGTCTATGAGTGTATCAAATATGATTAAAATCGGACCAATGCTTCTATAACCTGATTTTATTCAATTATCAATTTTAGATATTTATCGGGGGTACCTCGACAGAAAATCTAGCTAAGAACACTCGCAGACGCTTATAGTTCAACTGCGTAAACTTTCAAGAAAATCGGTCCAGCTGTTTCGGAGTCTATAGGTAACGGACACACACACACACAGACACACACACACACACAGAGACAAAGTTCCATTTATAAATATGTTTAGATAATTAAAAATAAGCAGCAGTTATTTCTTTAACGGTCAGGTAAACCAATTTGCGTTGTGCAATGGATATCGGCTCAGGATATGAAATCAGAGAGCCGAGTTCGAATTCTTGTTAATTTTGTTACATTGACGTAAGTGCAAATGCCCTTGGGGAAAGTATTAATAAATCTCTTCTCTCTCTAATTGAAGGTTAAATATAAGAAAGTTTCAGTTCCCATAACTTGTTTGGTAAAAAGTCTACTCATGAAAGAAATGGTAACTTACTGCTGAAAAATCTTCTGCATAGTCAGTCATGAATTGACAGTGACATGATCGTCCAAGAGTGTATCAATTATGGCACTTAACAAACTAAAACTTATATATATATATATATATATATATATATATATGTGTGTGTGTCTGTGTGTGTGTGTATGTGTGTGTATGTGTGTGTGTGTTTGTGTGTATTATTTTACGTGCGTTTACGTGTGAATGAACGCTCAGTAACATCAACTACGAACACACTAACAAAATACTTACCGCGTTCCGTACAAAACACATACCACTATTCCAGATTATACGTAACAAAACTTAGATTCTGTCACACGTAAAATAACATTCATCCTCAAAAATAACAAAATATTGCCGAAAGCACACGAATAAAAAAAAATGAATAATGTTTATATAATTTACGTTTTCAAAAGAAAGAAATCATGAAAGATTACATAAAAAACTTAAATATCACACCTTATCTGTCATTTCAATGAAATCTGCAGAAAAGAGAGACGATCCACGTATACTGTCTTAATATGTATAGGAAAAACTGCTAAAAAGTTGTAAGTTTATATTTCAGATCGCCCTCGGTCCTTCATCAGAAAAAAATGATTTTAAAATTTAAATTAGAAACGTATTTCGCGAGCGCGTTCGTGGAGAGAGATTGTTTACATCACATGACGCAGAAAGCGACAGACTTTTATTTTTTAAATATATGTAAACGTAAACCTATCTTTAATAATACTTATAAATTTTGTTTTAGAGAATATAAAATATAATAATAGAAATAAACAAATACTGTCAAAAAATACATTTTTAAACTTACAACCTGTTAGAAGTTTTTCCCATATATATATATATATATATATATATATATATATATATATAGGAAAAACTATTAAAAAGTTGTGAGTTCAAAAATGTATTTTTTTGACAGTATTTGTTTATTTCTATTATTATATATTATATTTCAGACCGCCCTCGGTCCTTCATCAGAAATAATGAAGTTTTTCCCATATATATATATATATATATATATATATATATATATATATATATATATATATATATATATATATATATATATATATATATATATAAACTTGTCGTTATATATATGTAAACTTGTCGTTATACTCGTTTCGAAAAACCCTCCGAGCACATACGGGGAAGGAAAAAATGGTGATAAAAAAGAACGAGCTAAGCACTTGAACATCAGCCAAAGTACGCGGCTCAAAGAAAAAAATAGAGACGTGTAACCTAAAAGAAAAAGCGCAAGTAGAGCAAACAAAGTAAATAAATAAACTAGAGGGCCAACTTTCCCAGAAGATTCAATTTGGTGAAAACTTGGTAGATTCGTTGGCTAGTTATTTACTATATGTAAATAACTAGTTATTTACTATATGTAAATAACTAGTATTAGGTTAGTTATTTACTATATATATATATGTATATATACATATTTATATATACACATAGTACTGTGCAAAAGTATTAGGACAAAAATTATTTTATCTTTTATGAGGCATAAAAATAAAGTTTAAAATCTACCCTGTCCTAACACTTTTGCACACTACCGGTAGTGTGCATAAGTATTAGAACAGGGGTGATTTTCCTAAAAACCTCACTGGAATTCTAATAGAGGGTGAAAAGCCAAGTAAATTGCTAATGAATATTGATTATTTAAAACTAGGTGCAAAAGAAATGTATTAAAAAGAAGTTATATTAAATTTTCCTAGTTTCTATTAAAGAAGTTATTTTGAAACTATTTATTTTATTAACCTTGGATATGACTGACTTTTTCTTATTCCCCCCCTCTCGAATTCATAAATCTAATGTTACTTCGCAAGACACACTTTGGGAACAAATACAAGCTGATTGGCAGGAGATACCATTACATACATTGAAAAAGCTTGTGATGTTAATACCTGACAGAATGAAGGCTGTGATCAAAGCAAAAGGCGATTATAATAAATATCAAATTTATTTTTTAACAAGTATTTTTTCTTGTTAAAGTATTTGTTGAGTAAAGTAAATAAAATTACTTTAATTAAATTATTTATTTTCTGTCAATATAAAATATAAAATAGTTCTTGTCCTAATACTTCTGCACAGTACTGTGTATATATATATATATATATATATATATATATATATATATATATATAGTACATCCCTCTCGAAATATTATTGGAATCTAAAAGAAACGAAGAAAACTCCCACATTATAATTGAAAATTTTAAAAATGCTTGAATATGTAAGACTTTAAGCGACCCATCCTCCTTTTGTCTAGATGAAAATCTATATATTATTAACTTTTTTAGCGATAAAAATCGATTAAATAAACGTAATGAAATAAATGTCACATGTAGACATTGCAAAATGTTCACGTTAAAATATGTTTCAAAATATTATTCATTGTTAAAAAATATCTATTAACTTACATATAACTAAAAATAAATTATTTCATGAAATATTAATAATCAAATGGATATTAAAATAATTAAAGGGATAATTAGATCTTTAAGAATTAAATAAATATTAAAATATTTTTCAAATTAAGAGTTATATAAAAAAACTAGAATAAAATGCATTTTGAATCGAAATAAAAAAATAAATTTATAATTACATTCAAAGACCCTTTTAAGTCAGATCATGAATATAAAAAGTTTTCTTTTTTGTTTTAGAAAATGATGGGATACATGGAAAAGCCAAGATAATAATTATGTAACAACAATGGATTCATCAACGGAAATGAAGTCAAGACAAGGGTTTTGATCGACTGACACTTGCCGTTAAGATTGAAAGACGAAGTCATGTATTCCCCAAAAATATAAACTTTTTTCAAAATAAAAATTAATCTCTATTCTGTTTAGTTAAATTGAATACACACATATTTATTCTGTCCTCCCATATCCATAATTTGTTGTTTCTTATATTCAAATGAAAATCATTTTCCCAACAATGATTTAGCATTGCCTAATTACGGGGCAAAGATCTCGAAACACAGAAATTTTCGTATCACAATTCAAACTATATAAAAATTCAATAAAAAAAAAACAAATTTAATTTTATTATGCTCTCCAATAATTGTTGTATTTAGCACTATTTAGAAAATGTAAATGCCGGAAATAGCAATATTGTTGGTTCTCTTCATTTATATATATATATAGTTCTGAATTAATTGTACATAGAGACACATAAATTTCTATGTTTCGAGAGATAGATTCTCTTCATCAGGTAATGTTTGATGTTGGTTGTACAGACGATTTGCATTTAAATGCAAAAACCTTTGGTTCGCTCTGTATATATGTGGGAGGATATAAAATTACATGTGTGCTTCTTTTAACTAATTAGAGCGAAGATTAATTTTGGAATTTATGAACATGGTCCATAAACTTGTCTGACTTATTAGTTTGACGAACATTCATGAGCCTTCCTATACCTAGGAACAAATAACAATCACAGTTGTGCTCTTTTATATACATACTTGTCACAAAATAAATTTATCGCATTTGCTTTGATTTGTCTTGATAGGATAACATTTTTGTATATTATAATCTTTATAAAATGGAATAAAAATGAAAATTTAGTCTGAATAAATTTCAAGTTAAAGAGGCGAACGATGAAATATGCTCTTTGAAACAAAAGAGACAATGATTGCAAACGCATGAACTATTTGAATGTCGAATTGAACATGGGTTTTAAGTGATTATAGTGAAGCTGAAACTATTAAAAATAGTGATTAGTATATGAAATGTTCAGTGATTTCCCGGCCTTTTGTTTGTTCTATATACAGTTTCCTTTTACGACCTACAATTCCCTAGTCTTCTAATTCCTTTAATATCTCCATACGTTATCAAGACATCAATTTACCCAAGCTTCTTAGCTATGGTATTTTCTATTACTATATCTCTTACTAACCTTAAATATGTCTTGTGATTGAAAAAAAAATGACACTGGAACAAAGAACGCCATATTTAAGCCATAGCCCGGCGTTGCTTGGGTGTAATGAAAGCTTTAAAACTAATCCATGGTTGTGGAGCTCAGACTCTTTGGACGTTGGCACGAAACACTAAAAAGCAATAGTTGTTTCCAGTTAAATCGAAACCGTACACTGAAAAAAAAAAAAATGAACGGATGTCAGTCAAATTTTGATTTCCAGGTATCGATATCAAATAAATGTTTTCTCGTCGTAAACTGAATTTTGAAGGCTAAATAAGTCATCTGAATAAATGGTATCATGGCTAAGACTGAGAACTACAATTATACCTACTTAGAACCAAACCCGAAGCAAAAACTAAAATAAAAGGGCTGAAAAACTGATTTTGATCAGACCCGGTAGGATATCGAGGTATCATTTTCCAATATCGGAGTCAAATAAGTCATTCAAGGATAGAACTGCAACCTTGAAACTTTTGAATATCGTTTCTTATGTCTTTGTCTATCTGTGTATCAAATTTGATTAAAATCGGACCACTCATTTTAAAACCCGATTTTTTCGATTACCGATTTTCGATATTTATCTGGGGTACCTCGACACAAATCCTAGCTAAGAACACTCGCAGACACTTATGGTATAACTGTGCAAATTTTCAAGAAAATCGGGTCAGCCGCTTCGGAGTCTATAAGTAACGGACGCACACACACAGACACACACACAGAGACAAAGTTCCATTTATAAACAAGTTTAGATTAGGATGCTTTCTGAAAGGGTAATACAAATGAAGAAAGACCTGTACATATGTTTTATCGATTATACAAATGCGTTTGACAAAATACGCCACAAAGAATTGATAGAGATGCTTGGCAACCTCAACATATTTGGGAAAGACATAAGAGTAATCAGGAATCTCTACTGGCAGCAAACTGTCTGCACACGGACAGGTAACGAATTCAGCAATTCTACTTAGATTGAAAGGGACGTAAGACAAAGATGCGTCTTTTTACCGGATTTATTCAACTTATACATCGAGACTATTCTGAGAACCCTAGAAGTTATGCCAGGATTTGTCATCGGAGGTCACAATTTAAACAACCTAAGGTACGTAGATGATACAGTGCTGATAGCAGACACGGAAAGGAAACTGCAAGGTAGGTGAAGAGAGTGACAAGAAAGGACTCCAAATAAACTACAAGAAAACCGAATGCATGACCATCAGCGACAAGGGCAGCTCAAAATGCCAATTACAGGTGAGGGACTCTAAAATCAAGCAGGTACAGAAATTTAAATACCTAAGAAGTGTTCTAACAGAAGACGGAAAGTGCGACACAGATCCGCAGGCGAATTGGCATGGCGAAAGAAGCATTCCAGAAGTTGAGTAAAGTATTAAGAAACAGGACAATTTCACTAGAAACAAAGAGGAGAGTACTGGATTGCTATGGATGTTAGTTCTTCAATATGGCAGTGAATGCTGGACAATATCATCAAAGATGAAGGAAAGACTTGAAGCAACTGAAATGTGGTTCTACAGAAGAATACTGGATATAAAGTGGGGGATCAATTCCATATTACAATCAATACATAAACTGACCCCTCACTTTGGGGTCACAACAGTTTCTCTACATTTATATTCCTGAGATCCAAAAGCACAAGGAGGCATTCCAGAAGTTGAGTAAAGTATTAAGAAACAGGGCAATTTCACTAGAAACAAAGAGGAGATTACTGGATTGCTATGGATGTTAGTTCTTCAATATGGCAGTGAATGCTGGACAATATCTTCGAAGATAATGAAAAGACTTGAAGTAGCTGAAGGATGATGCAGATATCATCGACCGAGCATGTGACCAATGATGAGGTTTTGGAAAGGACGGAAACGAAAAAAAAAATTAACACTGAATATCAGGAAGAGACAGCTGAAGTTCCTGAGACATGCAATGAGGAAGGAGGGCTTGGAGAATCTGATACTAACAGGCCAGATAAAAGAAAAAAGAGACACGGGAAAGCAGCGAATAACATATTTGAAGAACCTGATCAGGTGGATGACGGAACGAGGGTTGCATGGTGCAACAGGAGAAAGCGTGCAAAGAGCCACCAGGGACAGGAAGATGTGGAAAGCCATGATCGCCTACGTCTTGAAAGGACATGACACATAAAAGAATAAAAAGAAGATTGAAAAAACATTTCCAGTCATTTTCGTCCCATTTGTGGTTTCTAATCCTGTATTTTCAACATCTTCCATGGAAAACAAATCTCTGTTGAATCAACCTCACGTTTTGTTTGTGAGGAAATTATACATCATTTCTTTTGTCTAGAAAAATTTATATAGGGAAAAAATCAAGCATTGGTCAAGTAAAAATCAAGTATTGGTTTGTTTCTAACAAATATTTATAGTGTCATGTGTTTATTTAGTTTTCGGAAGACAACTCCTGCTCTTTTGAAACTCCTAAATGAACTGGATGGTTTTTATCAGAAGGTTTTTACAGCATATTCCCCGGCTCTTCTTCCATCTTCTACTTTGAAATTACATTCGTAAGATGACCGCAGCCACATCACTAATGATGGTTCTCTGGAATTCTGAGGAGTTTATCCAACATCAGACTCTTACAATCAGGTGACTCTTCTGGTGGTGTTCAAATACCAACATGTGAACGTCCAACGAGCCGTGAAACAATATCATTTGCAAAACGCAAAAGACTTTAAAAGAAATTTTGGAACCGGAAATCAGTTCTCCTCCAAACGGATTCGTTCGCGGTCATTCCGGCCCGATCAAATTGAGAGAATTTAGAAGTCAGGTTTCCCCAGTCCACAGGTAGAAATGAAGAACTCGCAAGCGAATGCTTGCACATAGAATGTTCGGCAACAGATAAGTTTCAAAATTATATCAAATGTTTGTGGCTGAAAAAGCCAAAGAGTTCGTCTATCGAATCGTCTTTATCGAAGAAACAGAGTTGAAGTTATTAGTCCAAATAATTCATGCACCACTGAAAACAGTTTCTTTTAAAATCAGAAAAACGCCCTGCTTCGAGAAATGACCGGTCAAAAATTTCATTATAAAAGCATTAAATGTGAGAATGCTGCTCAGAATAATTCACCTTTTACTTCACAAAACACCAAAAAACGTTTGTTTTTTTTTTTCTGTATTTCGTTTTTCTTTCGAAAATGACACTTATCTTACTGAATGATTATAGATTTTCCTCTGGATATACAAAGTTCGAGATCAAAAGCTACAAACAGGCGACCTGAGTGTGGGTGAATGTGCCACAAACGGAAATAAATGGAAAAAATATGCACAAAGAGTTTAGCAAAACCAATAGAGACAGAACAAGTGTCTCATGAATCGAACGCAGTGTACCGAAAGTTGTTCCGGACACGGAGACATGTCAGAAGGTGGAAGAGAAACGATGGAAATTATGTGATTAATGTAATGAAATTTTCTTGATGGGGATGTATGTCGCTAAGATAAAAAAAAAAATCAAATATATCATTTTTCGTCTGGCCCGTCTATGACTCAGAGCTGATTTCATAATTGTGTGTGTGAGTTTTTGTGTTTGTGTGTGTGTGTGTGTTTTTTTTTTTTGTTTTTTTGTGTGTGTGTGTGTGTGTGTGTGTGTGTGTGTGTGTGTGTGTGTTTGTTTTTTCTGTTAGAGATAATGTGCCGGTATGTATGTATGTACATTTGTGTCAGTTCACAATTATATACATACACGCAAATATATATATATATATATATATATATATATATATATATATAAATTGTTACATTCATTTGACTGTTTATATTTCGTATTACACTTTTCTAATTTACAAATAAGATTATAAATACCCAATTCGAAATTGTGAATGTAGTTCATGTTTTTCTCTTCAGTATTTGTCTATATTTCTGAGATGAGGTACTATTTACAATATTTATATTATTTGGATTATTGTCCTCATCTTCATTTCCATTTGTACCACGTTTGGGGCGTTGTACAATACGGTCTTCTTCAGGTTTTAGGAATTTCGAACCGAACTCTTTATTACAATCACTTATGTATATAATTCTCATTACTTGTTCAAGACATCCATATACCGCAGGCCAACATTCACCGAACAATACTTCAACTTTAACTCACGCCACCCATACAATGAAAAGAAAGGGATCGCCCGCTGCCTGCAGCATCGATCAAACGTTATAAGGGCCGGCCCAGAGGCATACGAACTGGAAAATAGTATGTATAAGCAGTACCCTACAACGAAACAATTATCCAGGGTATATGGCAACAAATATGAACGGGGGGTGCACGAGGATAACAACTGTTAGAAAACAGCCTCGGACTGTCTACCTTTTTGGGGAGGGGTTATCGAAGTAAATACGATGGATATGTGGTGCATATAACATCAGGACAATCTTCAGAAATGGTTTTACACTTCGCAGGTACCTCTCTCGAGTACGACCCCCAACAGAGTAGGATATAACTATGGACTGTGTGTACGCCATTCCATGTAGCTGCGGAAAGAAATATAAACAAAAAACAGGTCGTCTCCTTAAGGTAAAGCTACAAGAACATGCAAAGCCGTAACACAAGGGCAGATAGAAAAATCAGGCGTAGCTGACCACATATGGAGGGAGAAATGGGATCACCGCCCTCTATGGGATGAAGTTAAAATAATAGATAGAGAATGCTACTGGAAACTACGGAATCAGTTCATTGGCTTAGCTTAAAAAATCTCCTAAGCCGACCAAGAATAAAAATGAACAGAATATGGGAACCAATAACACGGAGTGCCAGAGAAAATCATTAATCAAAAATTGCAATATGAGCTCTGATAAAAAATACTAGAGAAAACTTTTAACATAAAAATTACAATATGAAATCTGGTAAAAAATACTAGAGAAAACTTTTAACATAAAAATTACAATATGAACTCTGGTAAAAAATACTAGAGAAAACTTTTAACATAAAAATTACAATATGAACTCTGGTAAAAATACTAGAGAAAACTTTTAGCATAAAAATTACAATATGAACTCTGGTAAAAAAGGTTTACTGATCATTAGGTTTATAAGTTCGAAAAATTCAGTTGTTCTTCTCCTGAATGACACATGGACCAATTGGTTAGTTCCAGTGACTTGACACAAAGGGTTGTGAGTTTAACACCAGGCAGTGGTGAACTTAGAGAGTTCGGTTAGAGGAATACCAAATGAGGCTGCTAAAGGAATGAGAATTATATACCTCAGTGCTTGTAATAAAGGTTTCGGTTCAAACTTCGTAGCACCTGAAGAAGGCCGGAAGGTACAATGGCCGAAATGTCGTACAAATGGCAACATAGATGAGTACAGTAGTTGAAATAATGTAAATAATATTTTTCTTTTTGTTAAACTAATTTCAAGTCAATCAATATCAAGATGTTGGATTTGATAGTATCCTAACCCACAAAATGTATTTGCTACGGACAGCTATTTAAGGGTTAAACCTGAGATTCAAATTAATTCAAAGAGCGATAATATCTGGAACGATTACAAGAATCTTCACCATCCTGGAAAATGTCCATACTATACAACCTGAATATTTTTGAGAAATATTGTTAGGAAAATATGTGTCATTTGGCAGGATTCAAATCTGCAACCCCTAAAAACATGGGGGAAGCCATCCATTGTACTGATTCGCCTAAGATCACTCGATCACAAATGATTCCGCAGTATAAACCAAGACAAATCAAGCCTTATAAGACTACAATTTTCCGATTTCTCGTAAATAATCATTTCTGCTCTGAAAGAATATCTTAATATAGACAAATGTAAACAGATAATGTTACGAAAATTTCCGGAGATTTACAAAATGGATTAACAACCAACATATTCAATTTATTTGTTTGAACATTATTTTCTAATTGATGATACTCTTATTTGAGTAGGTTTTCTGTTTTAATTAAGGAGTATATAGATATATTCCATTTTTAAACGAGTTATTTTGCTACTCAGGTTTCCACCATGAGTGGTGTCTTCAGGCGATTTTGATTAAGCAAGTGTTATTAAAAATCGCCTGAAGACACCATTCATGGTAGAAACCTGGGTAGCGAAACAACTTGTTTAGAAATGGAAAATATTCAAAAGT
The DNA here is from genome assembly GCA_037127315.1 of Ascarosepion bandense. Taxonomy (NCBI): domain Eukaryota; kingdom Metazoa; phylum Mollusca; class Cephalopoda; order Sepiida; family Sepiidae; genus Ascarosepion; species Ascarosepion bandense. The sequence goes on along the minus strand of JBBBDQ010001451.1, from coordinate 1,031,223 downwards.
TCTACAATATAATTGGATCGAACACTTGTATCTAACATGACCAAAAATAAGTATTAAACAATATATATATATATATATATATATATATATATATATATATATATATATATAGACAGAAAATCTAAGCAAGAGCCAACAAACACCACAAATATAGACAATATTATAAATTCTCATAATAGGCAAATTCTAAAGAATTTATGTAATGCTGACTCTGGTAATTTATGAAGCTCACATTTCACCATCCAACAACAAGAAAAATTACCAGACCTATATTGGTATGTCCACGGGACCCTTTAAGCAGAGATATTACAATCACAGGTATTCCTTTACGAACACAAGTCAAAAATGCCATACAGCCCTTTCACGGAGATCCTGGAAAATGAAGGAAGAAGGGCTGGACCCTGTAATTAGATGGAGACTGATAGGTTAAGCCCGAATTCCGAGGAATTTTCCTGATAGGTGCGATCTGTGTCTGCAAGATAAATACTAATATTAAATTATCTAAACCAGCACCTACTCCTGAATTTTAAAAAGGAATTCATTAGTAAGTGTCGCCATAGGGCGAAATTTGTGAGCATTTAAAATTTTAAGTTCTAAATTTAGTTTTTAGGAGAATAAATATAAATTAAATTGTTTTTGATAAATTAATTAAATGTTTAAATAGTACTTTTGAACACCTCTACCTTTCTCTGCCTGTCTTCTTTGAATATCTACCTTTAGAAAATAAGGAAACTTATACTAACTTAATCCCCGATTTCTTTTTTTTTTTTAATCGTATCACCCCGAGCAAGGCGGTAACGCCACTGATGTGCAGGGGGCTACTTAATAGTGAAAAGATCGGAAAAGAGAAAGCCGGAAACCATATCCTAAACAGGGAACAAGTGATGAGCCTCTTAACCTGTTCAATAGACATGGGTGGAGTGTGAACCGGGCGATAGATAGATCTATCTACTCCAATTGAAAAAAAAAAGAAGAAAACAAAGTGAGAAGATTGGGAAAGAGAAAGCCGGAAACCACATCCTAAACAGGGAACAAGGGATGAGCCTCTTAACCTGTTCAATAGACATGGGTGGAGTGTGAACCGGGCGATAGATAGATCTATCTACTCCAATTCTGCAAGTATATTTATCATTTTCACAACATTAATCTTTTATTATTTTTATAAAAATTTTAAAATAATTAAAAAAATGTTTTTTAATTAAATTTTTAAAAAAATCTAGATTTATCATTAATTAGATTAACTTAATTAAATTTAATTAAATCATATATCAGCTTTTTCTCCTAAATACGTTTTTTTCTAAAAATCTTTTTTCTAATACTTTAACTCATTTATAAACGCTAGTTTTGTTTGACACGTATCGAGCGTCTCTAAAATATGGAAATTTTTCTTTTTTCTTTTCTCTTTCCTTCTTCTCCTTTTCCCTCCTTCTCTTTCTGTTTTGTTTAACCCACTTCTCAATCAAACACCACCACCTATTCCATCCGTTAACCCCCTTCCTCTTTGTAAAGCTAGACAAAGCGAAATTTTCAAATTGTTTCACTTACAACTCAATCTAAAAGTAAAATTGTCCAAAATCTAAAAATAGACATTGATTGCTAACCAATTTTTTTTTTTACCTAAGTTTTCTACTTCCGCCGGTGAATTCTTAACTTTCAATTTTTTTTATATTTTTTATTTCTTTTTATTTATTTATTTATTTATTTTAATCATTTCACCCCAAGCAAAGCATTCCACTGCCACTATTGCGCATGGGGCTACATAGGGGAAGGTAAATAGGAGGAGTGGTTAGACATAGGGAATGTCAGGAGGAAGGTGACAGATGAGTAAGGATAGCGAGGATGAGGGTTAGGCAGATGGGAAGAATGTTTTTTTTTTTTAATCATCTCACCACAAGCAATGCATTCCACTGCCACTATTGCGCATGGGGCTACATAGGGGAAGGTAAAGAGAAGGAGTGGTTAGACATAGGGAATATCAGCAGGAAGGTGACAGATGAGTAAGGATACCGAGGATGAGTGTTGGGCAGATGGGAAGAGTGTTTGATAGAATGGGAGCAGGTTAGTGTGTTAGGAGGTGTCTATTGACCTTACATTTAAACTCCTGGAGATTGTAGCCGTCCGGGAAGCAATCGTGTGGAAGAGAATTCCACAGTCGTGAAGTGCGAGGAAAGAAACTCATTTTGAAATGTGGTAGCTGCATATGAGATGGGAAATCTCTCTTAGGGGTTTCATGTTGAAATGATCATTCAACAGTTTTGAACATAGTAATTTATTTTATTTTATATATATATATATTCACTATGAAATGCATATACTTATGGCCTCAAATTATATTTTTCCTGGAATGATACGCCAAAAATGTATGTTGTTTATTTTCAACTAAATAAACATGAAGTCATTTAGGGAAAATGTTGCTCATAAAAATCAATACATTGATTTCGGAATTGATCGTCATCGTCTTTGTAAGCTTCCCAAAATGACTCTGGAGAACATTGCCGACAATCTGCCAGAGATCGTTGGCCGTAGGTTATTCAAACCCTTTAAACCACCGAAGATAACAACATTTGTAAAAATGATTTTCAGTGCTTCAATTTAGAACATTGGGGATATTGGCCATCTTCCATTCATTATATATTTTTAAGTAATATTTTAGTTGAGCACTATCGCTCGTAAATGATATCTCAAACTCTGCAGAAACTTTAAGCTGCATATGAACTTTACGAAGTTTAGAAAACCACTTTTGATGTGTTTGATTAATCACACAACCTTCTCTTTTAATTTCATATATCTTTTGGGAATTTGTGGCACATTTGGAACTGTTGAAAGTTTTAAACAAAAAATGATATTCTGTTTATATTAAACTTATATCCTTGTCTGTATTTCTGAAATGTGGTATTGCAAGTATTTACACTATTTACAATGTTTGGACTATTAATTTTATCGTTGTTGCCTTATTAACAATATTTCAGGCGTTGTATTCTCCGGCCTTTCTTAGAATCTGTGTATATTTCTGAGATTAGTTTTGTAATTATTTACATCGTTTATATTGATCGGACTGTTGTCATCATCTTTGTTTCCAATTTCACAACGTTTCGGCCGTTGTGATTTCCGGCCTTATTTAGGGCTCTCTATATTTCTGAGATGAGGTATTGCAATTAATTACACTATTTACATTGTTAGGGCTGTTTAACCTCATCTTTGTTGCCATAATCTCAATATGACATGAATATGACAGGGACGTTAAGGACAACAAGCCTAACAATCGAAATAGTGTAAATAATCTTCAGAGCCTAAGACAATCAGCAGGACAATTCTGTCAGACTTTAAGTGATTTCGGTATGACAACCAAAATTAATTAATTAAAACTTAAATTTCCTAATATTTATCTAACGTCTGTGTCCTACACACACACACACACACACACACACACACACACACACACACACATTATTCTCTCACACCCTGACTGAGTACTCTGCGAGAATGGTAGACTTTGAAAAACAGTAGCTACTCTAGCATCTACGCATCGTTCATTCAGCAATGAATTAGAACACTCTCAGATATTGGGCGTGCATAATGATAATATATACGCTAAAAAGTCTGCCTCCTTCTACCAAGCGCCCATATCTCAGAGGTAGAATCGCCGACTGACGCCAGTTCGGTCGGGTTTCAATCCTGGGTTAAAAGCAATCGGCTGTCTAACCGTACTGATCAGCTGTGATACAGCAAAGCAGATCTGTCTGCGGATGATTATATATATATATATATCAGTACTTAGGTGTGAAACCACCTCTTCTTTGCTGGGTAAGTAGACGCTCTCACCCCTCAATCGAGCACTATGGAGGAATGATAGACTTTATAAAAACAGTAGCCACTCACGGATTTACGCATCTTTCATTTAGTAATGAATTTGATCGCTATCGGCTACTGGCGTGTGTTTGCAGTGAATATAACACGCTGAATCCCGCCCTTCTCTACTGAGCGCCCATAGCTCAGAGGCAGAACCGCCGACTGATGTCAATGCGGTCGGGTTTCAATCCTGGCTAGAAGCAATCGGATATCTAACCGTACTGAAGAGCTGTGATACAGCGAAACAGATCTGTCTGCGGATGACCTTATATATATATATATATATATATATATATATATATAACAATATATACAATATACCAACAATATATAACAATATACTCGTATATATATATATATATATATACGAGTTTGCCTCTCAACACTCTGAGAGACCGTCTTTGGTTTATACTGCGATCCCAGTTTAAGAGATATACAAAATTTATTTTGATAAATGCAGGCGCCACTCTAAGAAGAATATTGTCCTGGGGATGTTATGTGAGATAGAAAAACAAATGATATGTAGATATGACAACACACCCCTGCCTTAGCATCTTTTGCAAAATTGGTAGGTAGTGTAGCCATAGCAGAAATCAAATTATGAGTAAAATGACACTATAATAATAGTGAGAACGAAAACAGAAAACTGAGTGTTAAATTCTTACACGAGTCACGCATAAGCTACTGAATTATCATTCCATGCGTTCTGTTAATGCGATAAGGACTCTTTATTTTAATCTTTGAAATGCGTGGGCAGATTAGGTAAAGACACCCCCCACCCACCCAACTACAATTTTTAAAAAATTGATTTTTTAGGCTGTTTAGGAGCGTACAACATTTTTGATAGGTCAACTGTAGAATTATAGTTTGTTTTAAGACCTGGAAATTGAAATAGAAAAATGTGGAAATTGAAAACAAGAATCGTGCCAGTGATTGTAGGTGTGCTTGGAATGATAAAAAAAAATGAAACAAAACAACACAATGAATGAATCCCTGGAAACCCTAGCTTAAGAGATATACAAAAAATGTTTTGATAAGTACAGCCCACACACTAAGGAGAACTTTTTCTCTGTAAAGTTACTGATGTTATTGGAAATAGAAAAACAAATGAAATGGAGCCATAACAACATATCACGAACTGCCTTAGGTCTTTCCACAGATTTGGTTGATCGTGTGACCATAGCAGAAATCGAATTATAATGATAATAATTGCTAGTTGTTATTTCCCTGTTTATCAGTCTCATATTGTCGCTATCTAATCCCTATTGTAGACACTGTCTCAGGCATATACGTATTTATTTATCACTGGCACATTCAAACTATTTTATGGTGAAATTTTGCTTAGTGGGTCTCTATTATTGTTTCTAACAAAGAACGCAGAAATTAGCGTAATCAGTAAGTTCGAACTCCCAGTCACGATAACTTGTGACTACATCCTTAGCACAACCATAGACGACTTGCAAACAGTTTCGTCAACACAATTTCACTCACAAATTTTGGCACTAGCCGTAGTATTATTATTAATTTTTTGAAATTCCAGTACTGATGCATGCTGAGATATTTTCGTCAGCCGATATTATCTGTAAGTGGAGTAAGGTGAGATTCGAATCGGAGACTCATGGCCAGAACGCTAATTTTATAACCATTGACCCATAGGAATTTAAGCTTACATCACTTTGTATTCTTAAGTGACCATTCATCAAGGTAATGTCCGGTCTCAACATTGCTGATGATTGATTATACAACGATGGTTCGAGATTCGATGTATTAAACGTGATGTAGCCATAACCGCAATGTCTCTGTGAGTTACAATTTTAACTAAGTTAAGGCATATTGATCGCTGAATCACGAAATTCTAAGCAATATGGGACGATAATAATATTTGGACTTTGTTTATAATTGTTGTTTTCTTTATTCTAGTTAAAGAACGTTAAAAAACAAGCAGTTTTAGAATATCTACTGTTTGGATTAAGATATACGATTAGAGTAACGAGTTTGGTTATGTAAATAGAATCAGCGGACCAAGTTCAAATTCAGTACAGATCTTTTACATTTATTTCCACTCGTCTTCTCTTCTTTGTCCAGATATGGGTTAATTAAAGTGTTCTCGCTAGTCTTGGATTACAACCAGTCTAAGAGAAGTAACACAATGACTGTAGTGAAAGTGTGGTGATACCGAGCAAGCGAGGGGCCGAATGTTTGCCCTCAGAGGTCCAGAAAGCATATACCCAAAACTGGTCTTTGTGCATATGGGTTCCACGTAGAAGTTCCGGTGGAAAATAAATATTAAAATCCTTTTACGGACCCTTTTCTCGAGCCGACGTGAATTTTGTTTATCGTTCAATGGGAAGCCCAGAATTAAATCTGGGTGTGACATCCCAAATGACTTGTTCGAACCCCCGAAAACGAAATAAAAGGACGACACAAAAAACAATCGACAGTTGAGAAATACGAGCATAATTAAACGTCAAACGATCGTATTATGTTGCCTCTCCTTTCTCTCTCATCTTCTTCTTCACTGTTTACTAAGCCACTTAACGACTGACGGGTACCCGAAAGACTGAGTTGAAACTTCAAAGACACTCCTAACAAACAAACCCACACACATACATACGCACAAACTCTTTTCGGCAATTACTGCTATCAACACTTTCAACGACATTTATACTAACCAAAAGACATACTTTTATTTGTAAAAAACCTTAATTGATATATATATATATATATATATATATATATATATATATATATATGTGTGTGTGTGTGTTTCTATACACAATTTGATTTTCTTGTTTTATACCCATCTTGTAACGGGCTATCTACTAACGAGGCCAAATTCAGTTAATTTGTTTCAACACACAAATACACTTCATTATAATGGATAACCCACTATAAAAGAATTGAGAAACACTCCACTATTTATCCTACGAGGATATTAAAAAAATTTCAATTATTACAAAAACATCTATACGCTTAAGTCCTGAAGGAATATGACCTCAAGAATATAGGTTTTTACAAGACGTTTAATCTCTTAGGACACTAGATATTTGTTTTCATTTTTGTGAAACAAGAGAGATGTCTTCAGAACTCTGTCCTTAGACATGCATCGTTTCATGCCTTCACTACCGATATTTCAAATGTCACTGGTTCATATCTACGTATTTATACTGATTGCTTTCGAAAATGACGTCAAGATTTTTATTTTTTGATAATCATATCGCCCCAAGCGAGGCAGTTGACTGCCACCGTCTTGCAGGGGGTTGCATAGGAGGAAAGTTATGAAAAACAGTGACAGGCTATAGGGGGTGTCAGGAAGTGGGTAAGAAAATGATGACTGTGGCCATAAAGTGAGGGATTAATCTATATTTTGTTTCTAATATAAAATTGATCCCCCATTTTATGTTTACATAATGATTTCTTGTCTGTTGATAAACCATAGAAAACAAATCAATCAGAAAATGAAATACTGATTAGCTACACATGCATGTCTTTTAGATTTATTTTATATTCTCTGGAATATAAAAGTATAGAATTTTTTTTCATAATCCTGTCGCCCCAAGCAAGGCATTTTACTGCCACTGTTTTGCAGGGGTTTACATAGAAGGAAGTTATGAGATCGAGGGACAGTTTATAGGGGTGTCAGGAAGTGGGTAAGAGAAGGATGAGAATATGAGAGTGGAGTGGACGGAGAAAGGAGCATGAGAGAGAGGATGCAGGTTAGTGAGAGAGGAGATGACTATTGACTTTGCATTTAAATTCTAGGAGATTGTAGCTCTCGGGGAAGATGTAAACGGAAGGGAATTCCACGGGCGGAAAGTGCGGAAAAGGAAGCTATTGGAGTAGAATTTGCGTTTACAGTTTATTGGTTTCACAGTAAAAGGGTAGGACCTAGTTGCTAATCTTTTGGTTCGAGTAAATTCATATATAGGGGACACCAGTGAGCTCAGTTCATCGGGGCTGAATAAAGTTAGTTATTAAATAAGGTAAGAAATAGCTTGTAAATTTTAACGACTCCAATACAAAACTACTATATATTAATCCTGATTCAGAACATTTTTTTCTTTCCATAAACATTACTGAAGGCAACTTTCGCGATAGAAACTTATTGCAAGTTCTTGGTCCCACGTTTTTTTTGTTTTGTTTTTACTGAAATGAAATAGATTGATTGTATTGAAACAATTGCCAGGTCTCCTGCTAAGGAAGTTCTTTCAGAGTGACATGTTAGATATTTCTTCTTGCCGGAGGTCATCTGCCACTTTTACCGATAGAAATCTTTTGTGCATTAGATATTGCTTTCATATCCAGTCTGGTTCCAGGGTGCGGTGGATAAATTGTCGTATAAATGACGCAAAAATGAAAATAACACTGACATCTCTTTTCAACAGATATACAGGGTGCGATGTATAAATTGTCGTTTGAATGGCGCAAACATGAAAATGACATTAACATCTCTTTTCTACAGACATACAGGTTGCGATGGATAAATCGTCGTATAAATGACGCAAAAATAGAAATAACACTGACATCTCTTTTCAACAGATATACAGGTTGCGATGTATAAATCGTCGTATAAATCACGCAAAAATGAAATAACACTGACATCTCTTTTCAACAGATATATTTACTGAAATCGCACAAGAATATCTTGAAATACTAAAGAGTACATTTATTCAATAAAATGGCTACTGGCTTCTCACCACGTCCTCCAGATAATTTCGGAACCTCCTGTATCTTTTCTGGACGTTCTTCTTGTTTAAGTTGTTGAATACTGCCATAATGTGTGTATTTAGTCCATCTGTAGCGGATGAGAAATTAACTAAATCAATCTTCTTCACTTTTACAAAAATTCACAATGGCGTGTTAAATCCTGGTTTTCCCCAAATAGAAAGAAGGATTAAACATGTGCTTTTTGCAAGTAGATGTTAAAATGATTTTTGACCAATGGAACGACTTGTAAGTCTTGGAAAGACTTGGCGATCCAATGTGAAATTCAAAGGGACTATATAAATGACCTCGGCGTCAGTCAAGAGTCAGAGATGGGAGCAGCGAGAGACACACATCAAAAATGTAACGAGAGAAATTTCAGGTCAACTCGGACATTGTCCTCTTTCTTTTTCTCCTTATCTCTTTCAACAATTACTATTAGAACATTTTGTACGAACTTTAACCTTAACCTCTTAGTAAAGTTTCTAATTGCACATTAACTTCAACAACTTGTTATTGCTCCTTTTAATAAATTTCCATTTTAACATTCAAAATGTATATTTTATTATTTCACTCTTCTACACTAATCCACACATTCCAACTGACTACCAACCTTCAGATGAGGAAAAACTTTCTGATGATAATTCTGCATAAATCTTGTAAGCTGTAGGGACTTCGGTTATGTCTAACACACGGCCGAATCAAAGAAACATTAACCAGCTCCTTACGCTACACTGGTGACCCCCGACGTACAAAGAACACGCACCCCTACTCTACAGTGGTGACTCCCGGCGTACAAAGAATACACACCCCTACCCTACACACCTTTGGGGTTACAAAGAAAATGTGTTAGTATCTTCCTCACCTGTGCGCCACACAGACTAATCAAAGCGGTTGAAGTTTTGAGGAGTTAGGTGAGAAGATTTAAGGAGTGATGTGGTCGAAGAAATTGTTTTACTGGATTCTCCTGCTTGTGGGGCGTGGTGCACACTCCTGTTGCCAAATAGGATCTTTCAGCAGCAATACTCTTGTTCGTAGTAGAACTACCCACTCAGCGCAATCGATATAGGCCTCCGTGTTAAGTCTGAAAACGTGTGGGAAAATGAATCGACATAACAACGCTATTACTATAAACACCTTCGTAATCACAATTAGACTCATCAGACTCTTTCCGAATCCTCCCCACTGTCCTCAGATTGACACCCAAACACTCCTGAATGTCCGTGTTGGAGGTTTTGGCGCGAATGTCATTTCCGAATTTCTGACAAAGTGAACTGCACCATATTGTTAATTTTCTCACAGACAATGTCCCGCTTACCTTACCATACTGTTCAGTCGACAAATTTAAAAAGAAACAAGTCGTTTTCCTATTGTTTTAAAATTTCTGCTCTTTAACTTTCCTATAAATATTTTCTTTGCAGATATAATTGCTTTCTTTCTACTGCTTTGATTTAATTTGATTCAGTCAGTTAAATGCTATACGTAATACACACCTGGACAATCATGTCTCGAAAGAGGCATGACTGACTAGGTAGAGGATTTTCTCGCAGTACGGTGCCATTACTTACTGCGGTAGACTGGTTGCTAACCAATGCTATAATCCAATCTGTCCTGCTCCTTAAACCATAGCTAGAAAGAAAAGAGATATATTATATTATTATATTAACAAAAAATAATTAGTGGGTGAATGAGTTTTTTACTTCATAACTGTAGATAAACGATCCCCCACTTTATACCCAATATAAACATTACTTTTGCTTCCATCTATTAATGATATATATCGCCGTACGACGACAAACAACGAGAACACGCATATATAAAAATATAAGGTTATATTTTTATTCCTGACGACGAACCCGTGTGGAACAGAGAATGGAAGAGTGAGAGCGCACATAGAATGGGTCGACGGGAGTGTAGTCTTGCCTGTGGTGTCTCTCTGCTTCCACTGGCCGTTCTCTGCTGGCGAATCCGTGTGTCGAGATCTTTTTATAGTCTTCTAGAACCGGGACTTTTCCTTCCGGTTTTGCCTCGCCCACGCAACGCCTACGTAATTCCAAGAGACACCTGTTCTGTTTGCCTCCGTAGTCATTTCCGCCGCTGTCGGAAATAAGGTCAAACGAGCCCGACTCATAACCCTGCGACATCCGCTCCAGGCCCCGACAGGATGTATTTCTCAAACACCTGTCTTGTCGTTCGCCGACCCCTTCACCGACGGGAAACACCATCGATTGCATCAACCTTCCTCGGGTGGGGCCAGATTGCTATATTACATTATATTCAGTCTGTCAGTTAAAGTGATATGCGTGATACACGCTTGCGTGATATTTTCTCGAAACAAGTTTGTCTGAAGATTATTCCGCGGTAGATTGTCATTACTTTCTGCATTAGACTGGTTACAAACCAAGGACATAAAATCCAATCGTTCCTGTTATCTAATTCATAGCTGGGGAAAGAAGTAACGGATTAATACCTTTCCCAAGAGTAGTTGCGCAATTAGTGAATACGAATTCAACTATTATTCGAACTCGTCTCTCCGATTTCTCGTTTCGAGCCGATATATATCACTTTTCCTCGTGTCAGTTCTAGTCTGTTGAACTTGTTTGCGATTTCTTGGATCCCCGTTACCAACAATCTTTAACATTCTAAGTGCACTTAAATTAAAATATTTTGTTCTCTTGATCCACGTTCTTTTATTGTTCTTTCTCCTTAACAAATTATTCGGAAGACCTGAAAGAGACTACCACCACCTTTTGGCGGACCTGAACGACACTACCACCATCTTTGGCAGACCTGAAGACGACCATCACTGTTTGGAGGACCTGAAGGAGAGTACCATCACCATTTGGTGGACCTGAAAGAGACTACCACCAACTTTTGGCAGACCTGAAGGAGAGTACCATCACCATTTGGTGGACCGTAAAGAGACTACCACCAACTTTTGGCAGACCAGAAGGAGACTACCACCAACTTTTGACAGAGACTACCATCACCGTTTGGCGGAGCTGAAGGAGAGTACCATCACCATTTGGTGGACCTGAAAGAGACTGCCACCAACTTTTGGCAGACATGAAGGAGACTACCATCACCGTTTGGCGGAGCTGAAGGAGACTACCACCACCTTTAAATTTGTTGTTTTTCAAATTTTGTTTTTTTACTTTTTTTAGTGCAGTCTTATCAATACATAAAGTTTCCGATTATTAAAGAAAATTTGGAAAAATTTCAATATTTCAGCAATTTTAGGGCTGCTCAGTTTCTCATACGACGTTATAGTAAATCGATCCTCCATTTTAGAACCACTTACGTTGGGTCGCTTTGTTTTGTTTTTTGGACAAGTTGTTGGTCTTGTTTTTGTCTTTGTCAAATTTTCTTTAGTTCTTATAATGACATCTTCCTCGAAAACTCCAAGAATGGCTTCATTCAAAAATTTTGCAAAGGATTCAGTTGTTGAATATGCGCAAGCAAAAACGTGAATTACACAGGATCGATTTACTATAAGGTTGTAGGAAAAATTGACCCCCAACTATAATTGTTTAAATGTTGAAATTTTTACAATTGTTTATTTTTTTGTCAATCGGAAAGTATAGGATTTAATTATTAAGATTGCACTGAGAAGGGTGCTACTAATTTCGTACCAGCGATGTGGTTCTAAAATGGAGGATCGATTTACTATAACGTTGTATGAAAAACTGAACCCTTCCTTTAAAATTGTTTAAATATTGAAATTTTTCTAAATTTCTTTTGCTCGTCGGAAAGTTTAGGGAATAATTGATAAGATTGCATTGAAAAAAGTCAAAAAAAAAAAAAAAGAAAAACAACAAATTTAAAGGTGGTGGTAATTTCCTTCAGGTCCGCCGATTATTATTCTCATTTATTCACAGTAAATTGTTGTTTCTTAGCAGCATTATCCCCTTCTTTGCGTCAGAATGATTAAAAAGAATCTTAACCCTCTAGGGCCATTCGTATCATATTTGATACAGTATTTCCCTATAAGGAAACATTTGGTATTTCCCTATAAGGAAACATTTGGTATTCATTGACTGAGCAGTCAGTACTGCTTTCATTTGAAATTTATAAAATATTTCTCTTAAAAAATTTTTCAGGAAAATATTTCTTTCAAGGCTTGTTTTCATACTGTATCAAATATGATACGAATGGCCCTAGAGGGTTAATTCTCTTTGTTCTCATTCAAAATTAGCGACAATCATTTGATTACCTAAGTTCCACAGATGTTTTAAACGTTAGGATCGATGTCGTTTAACTTCACTTCTCTAGGAAAGAACTGACAGCCTCATCGTTATGCAGTGTATAAGGAGAGATAATCGCTGTCATCTAATTAGGCGTGTAGTAGATCATTTGATGTTGTTCCCGTCAATCGAACCGCGTGATTTCTACCGAGATTACCCGTCAACTTAATCCCTGGTGAGATGAATTGTCATCCAGGCAAAGATTTCCATCCTTTGCTTTATTTAAATGTGCCGTAGTATTGATTATTCCACCGTTGTGATCAATCTTGAAAGTCTTGGATATTCGCAGTTAATTTAGAATTAGTAACAAATCCACAAATGTCACCGACACCACTGATTGATAGAAAGATTAAACAGAAAGATTACGACCGAAAGCCACGTAAATGTATCTATCTGATAATATTGATTGCGATTAGTGAAGAAACTTAAGATAGGTAAATGAAAATGTCACTGATTTTGTAAGAGATGTGCGAATTGTGTTACTCTTAATGCGTCTGGCAGCAAGCCTTCTGGTCAGAAAGTTTTGAGGAGCGTGGAAAGATCGGTAGAAGGAGGCAGACTTTTTAGCGTGTATATTATCATTATACACGACCAATAGCTGAGAGAGTTCTAATTCATTGCTGAATGAACGATGCGCAGATGCTAGAGTAGCTACTGCTTTTCAAAATCTACTATTCTTTCAGAGTGCTCAATCAGAGTGTAAGAGCGTAAATATATATATATATATATATATATATATATATATATGTGTGTGGGGGGGGGAAGGTTTTGTTTAAAATGTGGATTCATTGTTATTATTACTATCTAAACTTATTTATAAATGAAACTTTGTCTGTCTGTGTGGGTGTGTGTCTGTGTGTGTGTGTGTCCGTTACCTATAGACTCTGAAACGGCTGAACTGATTTTCTTGAAAATTTACACAGTTGTACTATAAGCGTCTGCGAGTGGTCTTAGCTATGTTTTGTGTTGAGGTACCCCCGATAAATATCGAAAATCGATAATCGAAAGTATCGGGTTATAGAAGGAGTGGTCCGATTTTAATCAAATTTGATACGCTCATAGACAAAGATATAAGAAACGATATTAAGTTTCAAGGTTGCAGTTCTTACAATAGTGCAGGAAATCGTTAATATATATATATATAAAAGGCAAGATGTGTGTGTGTGTGTGTGTGTGTGTGTGTGTGTGTGTGTGTGTGTGTGTCTATCTGTTTGTATGTCCTTTATACAAATCCACAATTTTTATCCTCCGATTTCAACAAACTTCACACAAATATTCTTTAGGCTGAGCCTGAGCTCCAAGACCATGGATTAGTAAAGCTTTCATTACACCCGAGCAACGCCGGACTATACTGCTAGTTTTCTAATAAAAGGAAGGAAATTTCCATCATTACTGGAAATAGAGATAAAAAAAATACTACTGGAGTTAAAAAAATCTATTTTCTAAAAAAACGTTTCAAGAGAATCGATATCTATAAAAGTGATGAGAGTGGACGTTGTGTATGTATGTTTTTGTTTGATAGATTCGACTTATCGTCTGCATTTTGCAGTCTAGCTCGACGGGAGTTGCGCTCAGATGTAGATCAAAATCTTATAACGCTAACGACACCCTGAATTTTTTCCAAAAGCTAATATTAGGGGTAGAAAATATATATTATCACCCCATGAATTCAGGGATCAGTTTGTGTATTAATTATAATATAGAATCGAGCACCCCATTTTATATTAACTATATCTTTAAAAGCGACCAGTGTGAACGTTGTGTAGATATATGTTTGTTTGATAGATTCGACTTAGCGTCTGCATTTTGTGGTCTAGCTCGACCAAATTTAAATTTTTCAGAAGCCAAAATTTGGGGTATCAAAATATATATTATCATCCCCACAAAAAAGGGATCAGTTTATGTACTGATTATAATATAGAATCGATCACCCAACTTCATATTATTTATATCAATATATGTTGCTCCTCCCCCATCTCACCCTAATCCAATAGAGACATTGTTATCTATATCTATAAAAGTGACGAGGGTGGATGTTAAGTATTTGCTATGTAAATTGATCATATGTTTTTTATCCTTATTATTCTTTAAACTACCCGAGTGAAACCGGGCTAAACCTTTTGTCTATATCTATAAAAGTGACGAGGGTGGACGTTATGTAAGTATCTGCTAGATAAATTCATCATCATTTTATTCTTATTATTCCTTACGCTACCCGAGTGAAATCGGGTTAAAATGCCAACGATTTTATAAATTGCAACCGAAAACAGAACTGGCTGCTCAATTAATAAAGGTCGAATATTTTCCGTAGGGAAACGGCTATATTATAGTTACCATTAACATTTCTGCACTGTTTGTGTGATCTATTCAATCTCAAATATCTGAGGATTTTATGTCTCACTTATTATTTCCTCTGTAAATGTTTTGTTGTTTGTTTGTTTTTTATTTTGCCATAAAATTTTAGCGGTAATATTTTCTTTTCTCCTCGTGAAGTTTCGTCTGATCAGGGAAAGTTGTTTTTAATCTAACCTTCTCTATAATATGTCTGAAGGTTTTTACCAATAGGTTTCATCTAGATAATTACTAGAATGCTGTTTAGTTGAAAACAAAAAATGTTGCTTGAAGCAATTGCAAAAATGAAAGCTTAAAATAAATGATTAATGCTGCCATACGTGATACACTGTTAGGCGATCACGTCTCTTTCAAGACATGACTGACCGCGCAGAAGATTATTCCGCAGAAGTCGCCATTACTTTTTGCGGTAGACTGGTTGCCAGCCAAGGCTATAGAACCCAATTTGTCCTGCCATTTAACTTATACAAGCAGTATAGCCGGCGTTGTTCGGGTGTAATGAAAGCTTTAAAACTAATCCATGGTCCTGGAGCTCAGACTCTTTGGACGTTGGCACGAAAGACTAAAAAGCAATAGTTGTTTCCAGTTAAAGCGAAACCGTAGACTGAAAGAAAAATGAATGAATGTAAGTCAAATTTTGATTTTCTGGTATCGATATCAAATAAGGTTTTTTTTAGTCGTAAACTGAATTTGGAAGGCTATATAAGTTCTCTGAGTAAATGGTATCATGGCTGAGACTAAGAACTACAATTATACCTGCTTAGAGCCAAACCCGAAGCAAAAACTAAAATAAAAGGGCTGAAAAAATACAGACATACAGACAGATAAACAGACACACACACAAACATCTTGCCTTTTATATATATTATCGATTTTCTGCACTATTGTAAGAACTGCAACCTTAAAACTTCTGAATATCGTTTTTTATGTCTTTGTCTATGAGTGTATCCAATTTGATTAAAATTGAACCACTCCTTCTATAACACGATTTTTTCGATTTTCGATATTTGTCGGGGATACCTGGGCACAAAACCTAGCTATGAACACTCGCAAACGCTCATAGTACAACTGTGTAAATTGTAAAAAACAAACCTCCATCAAGACAATACTGAAATCATCTCAGCCCTTAACAGGTGATGATTATTAAAATGAGAAAGAATAACTGGAATGAACTTAGCCTCTCTCTAGAGTTAAAATATAAAACTAGAAAGAGCAAACCTCCGCCAAAGCAATACCGAAATCATCTCAGCCCTTAACAGGTGATTATTATTAAAATGAGAAAGAATAACTGCAAAGAGTTAAAATACAAAAAATGAATTTGACCGCTCTCAAAATTAAGTCATCACTTAAAATGAAACAGGGTATGTATTTCAGTATTGAAGATGATCTCGGGGGGTTAATTCAGTATTTGCCATTTGAACGGCAAAAAATACATCGTATTAATAAATCCGGGAAAATAATTCAGAAAATTTATCCCGTATCAGATCAAATTTAAACTCTAATCAGTTTGTGGCAGTTACGAGACCAAGCAATCAGAATAGTTTCATCTGAATTCAACCAGCGGGTTTTATCTTGGCTACAGTCAAACAACTTCAACCGAATACAGTATCTAAGTTTTTAAGCGGAAATAACAAAAATCGCAATATAAAAACAAATTAGACACAAAAACTGACAATATCTGCTGGTTCTAGTTTTAAACATATAGTATGAATACCGTGTCATCAACTTTTATGTATTTTATGAACTTAATATCGTTCCAATTGGCTTTTAAAAGTGGTTATTGTGTTTTTTAAAAGGGTTTGCGAGTTGCCAGTTCTTTAACAGATTTCTATAAGTTTATAGACGTCTTTTACCTTTTTAGAAATTCACTAAACACTAAAAGAAAACGTTTTTTCTTGATAAATATATATAAGTAGTCGGTGTCTGATGAGAAACATTTCGTGCACTCGGGAGGAAACGCACCAAACGGAAAACATGCAATTCCATCCACGTTAGCAGAAGTATGTCATGAATCTCTTTTTTGAAAGCAGGTTAGTTTTCATGTCTTCAGTTTGGGTCTTCAAGGCAGCCACACTTCATGCATATGATTGATTTTTTTTCTCGAAGTGTGACATTTGAGTTCTGTTCTTTTACATAATTTGAGAAAATGTATCATTTTTTTCTGCGAAGTAACATGACCAAAACAAAAAAAAATCCAAAATATCAGATTTTTCAATGCAATATAATGATAATAAAGATATATATATATATATATATATATATATATATATAGAGAGAGAGAGAGAGAGAGAGAGAGAGAGTTATCCGCAGACAGATCTGTTTCCCTGTATCACAGCTCATCACTACGGTTAGACAGCCGATTACTTTTTACGAAAACCGAATTGGCGTCAGTCGGTAATTCTACCTCTGAGCTACGGTAGAAGGAGGCATACTTTTTAGCGTGTATATTATCATTATAACACGCCTAATAGCTGAGAGTGTTTTAATTCATTGCTGAGTGCCCAGAGTGTGAGAGCGTAAAAAATAAACATATATATAAATATATATATGTGTGTGTGTGTGTGTGCGCGTGTGTGTGTGTGTGTGTGTTGAAGATATTGTTTAAAATGTAGATGTATTGTTATTATTACCATTAATATTATTTATCTTTTGTAAAATACATTAAGTGTCCATAACTATATTTGTGTTGCTACACGTGTTTCGAGTTGAAAATTGACTCTTTTCAGGTGATCAAATTTCTGACAATGTATCGAATGTGTAGTGGATATCAACTCGAAACGAGAAACAGGGGAACCGAGTTCAGATTCCAGTTGAATTCCTTGCATTTACTTCCGGGCAAATACCATTAGGAAGGGTTATTAATCTGGCGGCAAGCCTTCTGGTCATAAAGTTTTGAGGATCGTGGAACCACATCTTAATTGTTGTGATTCCTAAGTCCAGCTGGACCCGGGATAGTAGCACCTGTTCACATCTAAGATATGAACAAATAGTAAACAATACATTTTATAGTCAAAATACCAGCCAAACATTTGCTTATAAAACAAGAAGAACAATGCATGCAGTAGAAAAGAAATACGTTTTAAAGCAAAATAACCAGTTATAACATTTTATCTTTGGTTGAACATATGCAGTTGCATTCAAAATAGGATTAGCTGAAGCCACAAAATAGTGTTCAGATTATTTAGTTATTGACATTAAATAAAGCATAGAGGTTGTTATGCCGGCAAACAAAATCAACCAAACAAACACCATGAAAACATCTTTTACAAAACGAATCCGTCTAATAATCTACAATTTCTTAAGGGAATTTAACTGTATTCCAAAATATAATTTAAACAAAACTACAACATATAAAACAAATATGCAGCGTGTAACAATTGATGGTGCAGTGGATATCGGCTCGGAACGACAAATCGGGGAGCCGAGTTCGAATTCCAGTAGAATTATTTGCATTCACTTACGCGCAAATTCCTTTGGGAAAGGTATTAATCCGTCTTTTCCCTTCAGTTATGGGTTATATAATAAAACAGAATGAGTTATATAGCCTTGGCTAGCACCCAGTCTATCGCAGAAA